>CM076571.1:712922578-713331830 GCA_034641835.2 Pinus albicaulis | reverse complement strand
TTTTCTTCCAATTCTTGTTGTGTCAACCTTGTAGGTTGTGGAAGGCTAGGCGCAACAACACTTACATCTTTATAGTTGTGATTGGTAGGCTTCCTTGTTTCCATAATTGTTCTTTCAATTTTTCTTGCCAACCTGAATTCCTTCTCCAATGAATCAAGTTCCCAAAGGTGAAACTAATGTTGGATGTTATAATTTAAATTCCCCATGAAGACATCAATCCTATGCTCCTATGGAATATCATTTACCCTTATAATCAATTTTTCGAAGTCCTAAATGTGCTCTTCCGTTTAACTCTTTTGTTTGAGATTTATGAATTGGATAAAAAAAGGTGTTTCTCTTTGTATCCTCATAATATGCTACATTTCCTCTGTAAAAATTGACCAAGTGATAAATGGTTTATGATAACAAATCCATCGATACCATACAAACTGATTGGGTTCTAAATATAAAGTTGCAATGCATACCTTTTGTGTGTGTTGCACATTATGGAGATCAAAATATTGCTCCATTTGTAGTATCCATGTTACTGGATCCTTTCCATCAAAATTCCTTATATTGCTATTTGGAATATTATGGGTATTTAATATAACATTATTTTCTATAAAATCATTATTAACATTTATTTTGTTCTCAACATTAGTTTCAACTAATACCTTTTTTCCATGAGGAAGTGTTTCTTGTAGCAACTTTGTCAAACCTTCCCCAAAACCTTCCATGTATTATTTTAAACCAATCATGTCACCTTTTAAACCATCCATGTCACATTTTAAACCATCAATATCACCTTTTAGTTCATATTTGGTTTCTCTTTGTGAGAGAGAAATTTGTTGCACTTGGTCCCATAATTTTGATATATCATGCTGCAATTCTTCCTCTTCATGCGTCATAGTAGAGATTTTTGAGGGTTTGATGGGTGTCGAATTGTTTTTTTTGGCAGGAATTTTAGAACCCAAAACTAATATATATGCTTTAATATGCCCTTGGAATTACTTCAAACTTATTTTTCTAACAAAAGTTATGCATTTAAAAAAAAAATACAGACCTTTTTCATTATTTTTAGGAGTTTGATATTGAAACTATTATATCTATGTGGTATCAAATCTCCAAGATCTGAAATTCAGTCTTGTGGTATCCCTTTGAGTCTTCTTTCCAATGTCACTAGTAAGACCAAATTTAGATTCTTCACAAAAAAGTTATGACAGATATCCCACGATGTCCTAACGATGGAATAGTTCATTAGAGCAAAGTTATTAGGGATGTCACATGTGACAGTTTAACATTCGAATTTGAAAAGGATACATGAAAAAACTACAATATGTTAAATTTTGGAATTTTTTTACAGAATTCAAATGAGATGCCTGAAACAAAAGTTATGACGATTTTGCCTCGGTCACGTGTTTGAGATAAAATTTTGGAGCCTGAAAAACCCTAACTTCCCCAGATCATATCTACGAAAATATAATGAACCAATATTTTAAATTCGTACATGAGGTTCAACAATATTTCAAATCCATGTGGTTTCAATTTCATCTTTTTAAGCTTTGTATAAAACAAGTTAAATCTAATATTCCAAGATGACATGTTTGAAGAAGTGAAACCATAGAATCCAAAGCCCTGATACCAATTGTTATGCAAGTAGCTTACAAAAAAATAGAAATAATAGATCAACGACTTAAAAATATCCTCTTCGAGGGGGAAACCTCCTTTAGATTACACAAATGAACAATTCTTGGATCAATTAGATGACAAAACCTCCTTTCTATATATAGGAGTCTAAGGGGTCACAATATAATCAGAGTCAACATAACAATAATAATGTAAGGGCACAAAATTAATAATAGTGGGCTTCTATGGGGCACAATAAAAAAAATATGGGGACTACATGAGCACAAAATTAAAAATAAAGGGACTACACTAACAATAAAGATAAGGGGATGCACAATATTATTGGGTCCTAACACATTTTTTCAGGACGTGCATCAAAATTTCAGCTCCACGTGGTCAAAATTTTGGCTTCTGAACCTTGATAGAAAAAAAACATTATAGTGAAAATTTCAAGATGACCTATTTGAAGCAAAGAAACCCTATAATTCCAAGCTTTGAGACCAAATGTTATGCAACCAAATCACAAAATATAATAAAATTATATATCAACGACTTGAAAATTAGCTTCCTTGAGGGAGAAAATTCCTTTACATCACATAAATGAACAATTCTTGGATGATTTAAATGAGAAGACCTCCTTTTTATATATAGCATTCTAAGGGGTAACATTATAATCAAATCCTACATAACAATACAAATGTAAGGGCACAACAATAACAATAGTGGGCTTCTATGGGCCACAACAATAATGATAAGGGGGTTACATTTGAAAAAAAATAACAATAAAAATAAGAGGGATACAAAAGTATTATAGGGACCTAATAATCGACAAGCCTGCAAGGATCAATAGAAATGATGAGAGCCAACAAAGTAACAAGAGATGAAACCATTAGAGTCTCAAAAGGACCCAAATATAACAAAATATTAATGCTTGAAAGATAGAAAACCCAAATTATGTTTAGCATGACACAATCTAGTTGTTTGGTGTTTGTAAACATAAATCAAATATTGACAAATTACCAAAATTCAACTGGAACGAGACATTCCCAAACTATGAGATCAACATTGTTTTGGGCCATAACACGTTCTTTTACATTACCAGGTTTAGATGATTCCACCAATTATTATTCAATAAACTTAGGAACCCCCTTCAACATAAATATGATGTTTAACAATCTCCAACAAGAAATTCATATTTTACTTCGAAAGTCTTTTCGTGATTAAGATATCTCACAAGATTTTGGACGAGACCAATCTCCTTAACTTGATATATTTGGACAATAAACATACCTTCCAGAATTAAGGGGCTTTTGAAACAATTTCAATCTCATAAAAGTGGAAAAATCCAAATAATATCTATTTCCTTTTCTTGACCAATAATTCAGAGTATATTTTCTCTAGTCACTAAAAGTCTCTCATTTGCGAGCTACATACTTTCATTTGCAAATACAAATTATCAAATTCATGTAGAAGAGTACCCTCTATTGGCAGCAATAACATAAAAATATGAATTCTTAAGTAAGGCCTCATTTATAGACCAGATATTTGTCATGTAGATATTAACAAACACATACTTTTGAGATTTTCTAGTTTTAGTAGATCAATAAATAAAATTCACATCGAAGTCACTATGCAATGGATCAAATTATAATATTTGGAAAGTATATAAAGTAAGAAACAATTTGGTGAACAAAGTAGTGGAAGAATATTCTCGTCTTATAATTTGAGAAGGAATTATATTCATCATTGTATTGTGTTTTTGCTAATATTACTTGTATTTTGTTACATTTTCCTTTCATACATTAATTTCTATAATTGCTACATAAAAAATGAATTCAATAAATGTATTTCCATATAGAATTTCCGAGCACTTCAACGTGATCTAACTGGAACTGCTTACATTACAAAGATGTTGATTGACATGAGAATTGTATAAAAATCATTGTGACCATTTCAGCATGAAATTTATCCTAAAAATAGTTTTAGATAAATCATTGTAAGTGTTCTCACACATGACCAATAACCTTGTAGCTAAAATTTTATCTACAAAAATATTTACTTTAAAGATGATTCATTTTGACATATAAAATTTGTAATTTGATAATAGTTATGACCTATTATCTATATATTAGCTAATTGGGAGGAATTAATTCACATAATATCCAAAAATACATAGTTATTAACCATGGAAAAAAAACAACATTGTTTTTCAACACATTTAATAGATGCCATTTTATTTTTCTTTTTTAACGAAAATTTCACACGAAAACAAAGGGATACTTCCTCACATTCGTGTATGGCTCCCTAGTAAATTGTTCAGCATAGAAGAGTTCACCTCCCTAGAGGAAATAAAATTAGGCACTTGATAGCACAAAACTAACCAAATACCTAAAAATAGTGAGGACAATCAATTTAGTGAAACCATTGTGATATCTGATAAATAACATTTTGCAAGGGGGTTTCCAGATTATTTAGGTGAGTCAACAACTTAGAGTTTTACAAGTCAATAATTATTTTAAATATATGTATTGACCTTTATAGCACCCGTGCCAGTTTTTCCTCAACCGTAACCATTTCTGTTGTGCACCTTGGGATTTGTATTAATTACATTAGCTTTCCCTAGTAAGATTCTAAGATGATAGGGAAATTACACCATTAAATAATCAAAATAAGAAAGTAATGTTCACAGTTATGAGATAAAAAATGATAATCAATGCTACTAGAATTTATTTGTAATATCCATAGGTTAAAGTTTCATGTAATAAAGGATAATAAAGGTAAAAAAAATAATACCAAGATCATGGGACATGTATTCCAAGTCGAACATTAGGTGATCATTATAGTGGGAATCACTTTTGGTTTAATAATGGCTAACAAAATTGGTAAAGAAATTGGAAAAGACAAACATGAAATAAATGGTATTTAATTATGAGAAATAAAGAAAAATATGGGAAAAGGAAGGTGAAGAGTTGAAAATTTTCATGCAAGGAAAGTTAGAGGAAAATGAAATAAAAATGATACATCAATAATAAAAGGGCATCAGAGAAATAGTTCACAGATTTAGTCAGTTTTGGCTTGGATCAATTTTCAAAGAGAGAGAGAGAGAGAGCTCAAGGAGGAGGAAGAAATCAAGGAAAGGAAATAAAAGTAATGAAAGGGAGCATGAGGATAAAGTTGGATCAACTATAATAGGAAGATCTTGTAGGTAACTTGTTTCATGTGTGATTTCCTTGTTGGGATGTGATAGCATGGTACATGAATTTGTTTATTTTTTTCATTAGTTGTCATTGGCATGGGTTTTCCTTGGTTTACGGTGGCTTCAACCTCACCTTTCCATTTCTTGGATATTTATGGTGTGATGGGATTCATTCTTGGTTGAGCTTTAGAATTCTAGAATGCTTTGGATCCAGGTAAGGTAGTCTTAATAAAATCCCAAGGGTTTTGAGTGGAGATGGTTTTATTCAGGATTCTCTTAACATATGTGTGGATATAGGAAAATTCCCCAAGGGATGGTGAAGAAATTCTGAGGCATCCAAGCCTGCTTTGGTTTTATGATATTAATATCATTTCTAGTGAGATCACGAAGGCTTGAGGGTGTAGGTGGTTTAACATCTAGATTAAATGTTGATTATGTTTTAGTTTATCCCATGAAATCCCACATTCATGCTTGGAATATGGCATGGGGGTGATTGGATGAAAGAATGTTTTGGTTGAGCCCAATATATGGTCGGGTGCTACATGGAAGTCCTTGACTTGGTTGGATTTTATATATGTTATTATGAGCTATTTTCTCTACGTGATTAATGAGCACAAGTAATTGTTATTATGCTGATTATATGCCATATTTGTAATGGTTCCTATTTTGGTTATATGTTGGTTCAATGCATGGTTCTCTGATGTGATCAAGCTATGGCTCTTTCTAATGATTTGATAAGTATTTGAATGGTTAATGAATGGATGGGATAACAAGTGTTAATGCATATATATTGAGAGGACATTAGACATTCTTGGTGATTCTCAAATGGAAGTTACAGGAAGTGATTTGGATGCTAGCCTGGAAACGTGGCTTATATCCCATAACCACTAGCATATAACTATATTTTTTGGATTATAACCTCATGGAACCAAGCTTGTGAGTGTGGTTATATGCTTCCAACTGCATGGAGGCAATGTTAAGGGTGCATTTAAGGATCTAGGTCATAGAAAAATGGTCCTATATTGGGGATTAGTCACATGGGGTGGTTGTTCAACCTATAAGTGATTTGTAGTCCTTGAGGGAACTCAATAAGTTATCAGATGGTTGGTCGCACTTCCTTAACTAGAACTGAGAATTCAAGTCATGTTATAGTAGCGTTATAGATTAATATCAGAGCTTCCAAGTTTAACTACTTTGACTCGATGGGATAAATTATTATGGTCATGCATGCATGTGAGTTTTAATATGTTCATCATGTGTTCTTGTAGGTTGCTTATTGTTATAAACCTCATGACCTAGTTCATGTATGTAGTTAGTGTTATCATTCATGATGTTGATATGTTTATACAATTGTGTGTGTGTGTGTGTGTATATATTGTGCTAATATGAATTGATTGTGCAGACGCGATAGCCTCTCCTGAGATACACTGAGGTATGATTTTGATTATGTCTATATTTTGTTTATCTAACATGACATGATTGTAGGATAAGGGAGACCAGAGATGATGAGCAAGATGGTAAATTAAATTTCAGGTGACTCTCCTTATAGAACAACTGAGAAGCAAGGATATGAGTATTGTCCTGATATAACAATCAAAACAATACATTTAAAGGAAGAAATCATAAGTTTTTGTTGGCGAAAAAGGAGGTCTCTGGGAAATACCAGGTTCAGGATAGAGACCAACAAGGTTTCTGCAGTAGTCTAACACAATGCTAGAATTTTCACCCTACTCTAGAGAGCAGATTGTCTCACCCGAGGCGTGTCGTGACCATAGTAAGATTAGGAGAAAAATATTGTATAAGAAAAACACAACCATGAAGAAAAATTATGGAAACCTGGAACCGCCATACATATCTAGCTGCTCTATATGAACTATCATTCATCAAGCATGTTCAGAACGTTTAATTAAAATTTAAAACTAGGCACACATTCATGGTTACCAAAGGACTAACAATCAACTCATAACATTACACACAACAACAACTATTTCATTTTCAATATCAGAACATCATACATCTACTCTGCAAAGTCTATTACAATTTGGTTCAGTACAAAAAATTTCTCATAGAGCTCTCCTACGGCTCTGCTCTCCCCATCGGCCTTCTGCCGCACTGAATAACAAACTCTTCTACGCTGGCTGACTGCCTATTTTTTCTTCCGCCAGCATGACTGTTAGTCTTTTCTCTTTTCCTGCTCCGTTGCTTGCCACTTCTTCTTGATTATTGGGAGTTCTGCTGATTTTCCTTGCCTCCCATATCTGCCATCTGCACTGTTCTCCGCAACTACTGCACCACCTATCTTTCATCTTTTCACAACCGTGACAGCTCCCTATCTACCTTGATTGTGTTCCGCCATCTGTCCGCCATCATTCTGCAACTCAAAACTATTTATTTTTCAAAACAAAGGCCCCAATAGGCCCCAACCATACGCTATGGACTCGTCTCAAGTCAATCTTTTCCTGTTGTTGTGACTTATATTGGTCTGTCAGCTTCAGAGGCTGAATTTTTCTTTTCTGCTTCTTCGCTTTGTCCAAACAAAGGCCCTGACTCTGGAACCTTGTTTAGTGCTGAGTTCTTGAGTTCTACGAACTCAGTGATTTCCTGTTGCCACTCTTTAACCATCTGTTTTGTTTGGGTGGTGATTCTTTCAGCCTCAGTTCACTTGCTACTGACGAAAACTTGCTAAATACCTCCTGTATCTTCGGCTCTGCTTCGGCAGCCATTTGCTGTATCACCTCTGCTTTCTACTTGACCGGTTGCCTTATCTCTCTCAAGACCTTCTTTGTGGCAGTAGAGTATTCTAAATGATAATCAATGCTACTAGAATTTATTTGTAATATCCCTAGGTTAAAGTTTCATGTAATAAAGGATAATAAAGGTAAAAAAAATAAGACCAAGATCATGGGACATGTATTCCAAGTCGAACATTGGGTTATCATTATAGTGGGAATCACTTTTGGTTTAATAATGGCTAACAAAATTGGTAAAGAAATTGGAAAAGACAAACATGCAATAAATGGTATTTAATTATGAGAAATAAAGAAAAATATGAGAAAAGGAAGGTGAAGAGTTGAAAACTTTCATGCAAGGAAAGTTAGAGGAAAATGAAATAAAAATGATACATCAATAATAAAAGGGCATCAGAGAAATAGTTCATAGATTTAGTTAGTTTTGGCTTGGATCAATTTTCAAAGAGAGAGAGAGAGAGAGAGAGGGAGAGAGAGAGAGAGCTCAAGGAGGAGGAAGAAATCAAGGAAAGGAAATAAAAGGAATGAAAGGGAGCACGAGGATAAAGTTAGATCAACTATAATAGGAAGATCTTGTAGGTAACTTGTTTCATGTGTGATTTCCTTGTTTGGATGTGATAGCATGGTACATGAATTTGTTTATTTGGTTCATTAGTTGTCATTGGCACGGGTTTTCCTTGGTTTTATGGTGGCTTCAACCTCACCTTTCCATTTCTTGGATATTTATGGTGTGATGGGATTCATTCTTGGTTGAGCTTTATAATTCTAGAAGGCTTTGGATCCAGGTGAGGTAGTCTCAATAAAATCCCAAGGGTTTTGAGTGGAGATGGTTTTATTCAGGATTCTCTTAATATATGTGTGGATATAGGAAAATTCCCCAAGGGATGGTGAAGAAATTCTGAGGCATCCAAGCCTGCTTTGGTTTTATGATATTAAGATCATTTCTAGTGAGATCACAAAGGCTTGAGGGTGTAGGTGGTTTAACATCTAGATTCCATGTTGATTATGTTTTAGTTTATCCCATGAAATCCCACATTCATGCTTGGAATATGGCATGGGGGTGATTGGATGAAAGAATGATTTGGTTGAGCCCAATCTATGGTCGGGTGCTACATGGAAGTCCTTGACTTGGTTGGATTTTATATATGTTATTATGAGCTATTTTCTCTACGTGATTAATGAGCACAAGTAATTGTTATTATGCTAATTTTATGCCATATTTGTAATGGTTCCTATTTTGGTTATATGTTGGTTCAATGCATGGTTCTATGATGCGATCAAGCTATGGCTCTTGTTAATGTTTGATAAGTATTTGAATGGTTAATGAATGGATGGGATAACAAGTGTTAATGCATATATATTGAGAGGACATTTGACATTCTTGGTGATTCTCAAATGGAAGTTACAAGAAGTTATGGGAAGCGATTTGGATGCTAGCCTGGAAAAGTGGCTTATATCCCATAACCACTAGCATATAACTATATTTTTTGGATTATAACTGTTTGGTCAATTTAGTGTGTCCTAAATTGCTACATTAATTTGTCAATCTGGGATTCGTAAGCTGACAAAGTGTGGAGCACTATATGTGCAAGATAACCTATCTCTTACTTTTTTGTCGTTTTTGGGTTTTTTATTTATCTTGGGGATTTTTATCTTGGTTGGTTTCCTAATGTAAGATGGAAAATTATAAAAGACAAGTATGGATACAAATTTTCAAGGCAATGATGTCCTTTATAATGGTTTCCCAAACTTCAAACTTCAAAAAGGTTTTTAAAACATGCAATGACAAAATTAATTCCTAAAAGAAAATGAAAATGTGCCACTATACTAGTCAAACAAACAATGAACTATTGATCATGAAAACCATTACCCTTGCTGCTATCTAAATACAAAAGAAACTGTGCTCAAAGAAATCCAAGAATTGCAAACAAAGTAAAGCTAAAATCAAATTACATCAACTCATATTCTGACCCCTCACCATTAGTCTCGCTATGGCTTTCGGAGGTAATCATAATCAACTTGAGCAATCTGATATCTAATTTGCAGAAAAAATAAACTAATATAAAATTACACACTCATACTTCAATCCCTCACCATTAGTCTCGCTATGGCTTTCGGAGGTAACTGATAATCACATGAGCAATTTAATATCTAACTTGCAGGAAAATAAACTAATATCAAACTACACACTCATACTTCAATCCCTCACCATTAGTCTCGCTATGGCTTTCGGAGGTAACTGATAATGACATGAGCAATTTAATATCTAACTTGCATAAAAATAAACTAATATCAAACTACACACTCATACTTCAATCCCTCACCATTAGTCTCGCTATGGCTTTCAGAGGTAACTGATAATGACATGAGTAATTTAATATCTAATCTAACTAATGGAGAAAATGTAAAAAAATGAAATAAATAAAACAGTACTAGAATTAAAAGCTAAGAAAAATAAATCAGCAGAAGGACAAGACTGATTCCATGTCATTAGTCATTGTAAAACTATGTGAAAATGCCCGGGCTGCCTACTGTAATCTGGAACAAAGACACTGATCAGTTAACAACAGTATAAAGCATGAAAAATTATGAACAGAAATAAAATGTTAATACCATAAGAGATGTAATATATACACGTGAATGATTATGGCATAATGAACATAAGGAAATAAAGCATGAAACTATACAGCAATAAACAAAACCTTGGTGTGTGCAGGGGCCCTCTGCACAATCCTCGGGGAATAGCTATCAAACACGAATTATGCTTATGAACAGAGTCTTCTCATGTATTCAAAACGTAGTAATAACAAGGAAATAATATCATGGCACAGTGGGATTTCTTGACAGCCAAAATTACATTACACCAACTAACTACTATGCGTATGAGAACGCATTATTTATAACAAAGGAAGACATAACTAATTTCCTACAATCTGCGTTGCTCAAAGACACGTGAACAACCACGTCCAGAAATCTAGCATTATGGCTGCCGTGAAGATTAAATCTATGGAGAGTGGCTGTTGGATTCGGGTTATGGAGCCATTCACAGGTGTTGATATGTCCCCCATGATTTAGAAACGGCCACGCAAGTCTTCACGTGGTGAAAAACGGAGTTCTGTCACCGTAGGACTCTTAGGTTGACCACCGGTTGACTATCTTTGACCACGGCCTTCTTTGGTGAATTCGACTGAGCCAATAGGACTCGGTCCATATCCATGTCATTTTCAACTTGCCCATATGGCTCTATTTTCCTGAAGACACCTGCAATATAGACTTTAACAAAATGGCTGCGGAAAGTTGAAGCGGCTGCGGAAAGTGACAAGATTCCACAGCTCAATGAGAAAAAATCTAATTCAAACAGAAGACACAAAACATAGTTAAAAACCACTTTAAATGCTCTTTTATGATTAATATGCAATGATGTTGATGACTTAGGAGGTCCAGGTAAATGGAAAAAGTCTAGAAAGGTGTATAGGAAAGATGCAAGTTTTGGACTCAACATACCCCCACTGTGAAGGTGTTGCATGTCCCCATGCAACCAAAATTTTGATCATCCTCCTTCAATTCATATGCCCTGATACCTTTGCAAGTACATCCAATCCTCTTCTCCTCTTTCTTGGTGCTGCTAACATCCTGGGCTTCTTCATCAAGCATCCGAATTTGAGATTAATCAGTGCTCTACTTATCTTCTTGCATTTCTTCTCCAATTTCCTGTTCTTTTTGTGCCACAGTCCCAGATGTAGCATAGTGTTGTCATGAATGATCTTGTCCAATCTGCTTTGCTCCTTTAATGCTTCATTTTCATTTTTAATATGTCTATTTAGAACCTCCAACTCAAAGACTTCTTGTTTCAACGATTGGACTAGAGCTTCTTGTGCTGTGTGAGGCTGAGTGGATGAAGTGCTGGGACCCGTGGCTGTTCTTTCTAAGGATTCTATGTAATCATACACCTCTTGCTGCTTTGGATCTATCTCGGGTGTCGTTTTCCTTGGGTTGTCCCCAAAATGTTGTGGAGGAGAATTGACTTCAAAATCTGGCCGAAAAGGACTCATGTCAACATCTTGAGGACTAGTTTCAACGTTTGGCTGAGAATGAGGTGGACTATGGCCAGCTGGAGTTTGTTCAGGTGTTCCTTCTCCCAAATCAATAAAATGGGGTCCTTTTGTTTGTGCTTTCCTCCACTTTCCTTTAAGCCTGTTGCTTCTTCTTACATGTTGTGGACTACTATCTTTTTCCTTCTGTTTTTATTTTCCTTTCTTTTTGGCCAGGGCTAACTGTTCTTGAAGGTGAATTAGTCTCTTAGACAATACTTGATGGTCTTCTTCTGAGGAAGGGGTTTGATGCACAGCCTCAATGCTTCTTTTCTCTTTTTATTTTGCTGGCTTTTTACCCTCAGTCTTTTCCTCTTCCTTTTAGACAGTCTTTCTTCTCTACTAGTTCTTTCAACTGTGTTAGTAGGAGTGCTTTGAGTTTTATCATTTGTTCTCTTTCTTCTACTTCTTTTTGATGTACTGCCTTCAGGGGTTTGTTGGGGTTCTTCAAAGAAATTTCTAATTACAAACTGCTCTCAGGTGTCCTTTTTCTCTTTTAATTGTTTTTCTATCAAGATTTTCACAAGACCATGGTGATACAAATGTGGTTCTACATCCCCTAGATGCTTTTGGATGGTTACAGACATATTTTTCAAACTGTTTAGTAAAAAGTATGGCAGATTGAGGGTCTGGTTGTCTAGAAAATTCATCAACAGTCGGGTATGATACATGTACATTGATCCAAAACGTCCCTCACACGTGATAAATTTTTGAATAACCAATAGTAAACTGGCCCACTCTTCTTTTAAAGCATGAACAAGAATTCCCTTTTTGAAAATGGTGACATCCATACCTGGGTTACGTAGGATCACTCTCCAAGCTTCCTCGCCAATACTCTTGTTCTTGAACCAACGTTCACCTTCTTGAGGGAGTTCTGTAGCAACTGTTATGGATGCCTCAGTCACTGTAAATTTGAGGTCCCCAATTTCCACCTCCAGACCGTTGAAAGACCTTGCAAAAGATTTTGTTACCTCCTTATTGTAACCTTTAAACTTTTGAATAAACCAAAGCCATTTTTCCTTTTTCAATATATTTTTTACTTGCGGGTATCCTTCCATAAATTTGGGTCCCTCTGGTTCTACCCTCAACAACTGACCCATCTTTCCTTCTATTCTTTAAAACTCGTCTGCGTGAGGAGGGTTTAGCGGAGGTAAGACGGCTGAGTTAGTGGAAATGAACAGGGTTTATGAAGGAGACCAGTGACTGTAAGCGGATATCAGAGAATAGGTACACGGAATGAAGCGGAACAGAGAACAAAATGGGGTGAAGGCTTATGTGAGCACGGTGGAAATGCAACCGTGAGGTCAATAGAACAGTAGGGGGAGTAAAGTGTATCCGGCAGTATTTAAAATTGGGTGGCTGCTGAGTAGACGCAAGCACGTTTATGAAACGGCTGCAGATTGGCTGAGAGAAGTCGTAGTCAAATCAACCACGTTCCATAATTACAGGTGGAATATCAAAGTATAGTCGAACACGAGTGAAGACCGGAGGCTTGATTATGATACCGTTTAAAAATGAATTCAAGGATTATGGGGGAATCGTATAGAGATTGTGGAACGATTATGGAGTTACCAACACAATCATTGCATATAATGGAGCTATGGTTTATAACTATGTAAAAATGTGCTTGAATGCCATTTGAAATAAATTTCTACTCATACCTTGGAATTCTTGCCATTTTTCATTAGTCTTCAATCAGTTGCTCCGCGTTGATGCTTTTGAATGCCTAATGTCTTCAAAATATGTCCTCATACCTGCATTTGATTTCATGATTGTTGAACTAACATATGACTGTAAATTTTTGAAAAACGGAGTGGTGGCTGCAGAAATTGCTTCTGGCTGCGGAAACTGGTGTCAGCTGCGGAAACTGACATGGAAATTATTTGGGTGAATGGAGATGGATAGATGATAACTGACTGAATGAAAATGGCCATGAAAGAAAAATTTTATCGGTGAAATGAAATGAAATAGATGAAATGGAGTGAAATGAAATGAAGTGGAGTGGAATGAAATGGAGTGAAATGGAGTGGGTTGTCATAAAACTTGTGAAGTGAGAGAGAGAGAGAGAATTTTTTTGGAAAATATAGGGTGTCAGGTGTTCCTAATTTTCACCCTACATTTTCTGTATAAGACTTCCAATCAGTGATTGGTTTTCAGGCTTATACAATTTTCTTTTTTTTGAAATTGAAAAGAACAAAGGCTAGGCTGGTGGAGAAGAAGGATTATTCTTCACGAGCCTTATTGCAGAATTATCTTGAAACATCTTGACAAATTCCTCTTTTGAAAGTGGCTTATGATAGATCTTTAATTTGTGGCCATTCACAATAAGAGGAGTTTGAGATTCATCAATGGTCTTGATTCTTACCGCTCCATTGCTAAAGATCTTGTCAGTCTCATATGGCCCAAGCCAATGAATCTGAAATTTTCCTTTAAAATCTTTAAACTTGGAATCAAATAGTAATGCCCAATCTCCTTCTTGAAACTTCTTCTCTTTGATGTATTTGTCATGCCATTTAGCTCTTTGATATTGAACTGGATCAGTTCTTAGAATTTCCTCTTGTCTGATCTCATCTAGCTCATTCAACTGCTCCATTCTATGCTTTTAGGTTTCTGATAGATCCATCCCCAACTGAACTACCATCTTGAAGGTTTTGACTTGGAACTCAATGGGGAACAGGACTTCTTTCCCATAAACAAGTTCATAGGGAGAATGTCCTGTTGTATTTCTCCATGTAGTTCTGTAGGCCCACAAGGCTTCAGGAAGCCTTTCTGCCCAATCTCTTCTGTGTATATGAACAGTTTTGGTGATGATACTTTCGAGAACTTTGTTTGTAGACTCCACTTGACCATTTGCTTGCGGATGGTAAGGAGTAGATCTTCTGTGCTTGATTTTTTATTCTTCCATCAGCTTCTCCACCAGGTTGGATGTGAATTGGCTTCCCTGATATGTCACAATTTCTCTTGGAACACCAAAGCGAGTAAAAATATCCTCATAAAGAAAATTAACAACTGAATTTTCAGTAGCAGACACTAATGCTTTGGCTTCCACCCATTTAGTAACATAATCGGTACAAACCAATATATACTTCTTTTGCTTAGATGGTGGATTAATAGGTCCAATGAAATCTAAAGCCCATTTTTCAAAAGGGTTCAATGAGTACCTGTGGTTGCAATGGCATTTCATTTGAAAGGGTAGGTTTCCCTACTCTTTGGCAGCTGTCACACCTTTTGACATATTGTTTTGCATCTTTGAAGAGGGAAGGCCAACAATATCCTAAAGAGAGGATTTTATAGGCTATCCTTTTGTCATCAAAGTGTCCGCCACATGGTTCATCATGACATGCCTTGAGGATATCAGGTATTTCATCCTCCCTGACACATCTTCTAATCACAAGATCTGGCCCTGTTTTGAACAATTCGTTAGAAATCCATGAATATTTTGAACTTTCCTGAATAATCTTTCTTTTTTCACTTGGAAATAAATGTGAAGGCAGTTTCCCTGTAACCAAATAGTTAGCAATATCTGCATACCAAGGGGTCTTAGTAGTTACTGCAAACAAGTATTCATCAGGAAACTTATCCTCTACAGGAGAATCTTCTTTAGTATTCCGAATCCTAGACAAGAAATCAGCTACTGTATTTTGTCTCCCTGGTCTATCCAACATAGTAATATTGAATTCCTACAAAATTAGGAGCCATATTGTCACTCTGCCATTAGTAACAGGTTTGTTCATCAGATATCTAATCGCAGAATGATTAGTATGAATAAAAGTTTCATAGCCTGTTATATAATGTCTAAACTTATTGATTGCATGAACAATAGCTAAAAACTCTTTTTCAGTTACAGTATAGTTCAACTCAGTGGGAGTCAAATTTTTACTGGTATAGTAAATGGCATAAGGGACTAAATCCTTTTGACCCAACACAGCTCCTAGAGCTGTATCTGAAGCATCTGTAGAAATATGGAAAGGGAGTTTCCAATTTGGTCCTCTCAAGATAGGTGCTTTAGATATTCTTGTTTTCAAAGTTTCAAAGGCTGATTGACAATCAAGATCCCATTTGAATTCACAGTCCTTTGTAAGCAGTTTGAAGAGTGGAGATGCTATTTTAGTAAAGTTTTCTATAAATCTTCTATAGTATCCAGTAAATCCTAGAAAACTTCTAACATCTCTTTGACAATTTGGAATAGGCAACTTGGAGATGACTTCAACTTTTGATCTATCAACCTTAATCCCATCCCCTGAAATATGATGCCCCAAAACAATACCTTCAGTAAACATCATAAAGCATTTTTCATGGCTTAATGAAAGGTTTGTTTCTTTACATCTTATAAGGACTTTTTCCAATTTTCTAATGCCTCTTCAAATGAATTACCATAAACTGTAAAATCATCCATATAAACCTCTACACAATCATGGATTAGATCAGAAAAAATTCCTAGTACTACTCTTTGGAATGTTGCGGGTGCATTACATAACCCAAAAGGAAGCACTCGATAGGAAAAAGTCCCCCATGGACGGGTAAATGTGGTCTTATCTTGATCTTCAGGTGCTACCTGAATTTGATTATAGCCACTAAAACCATCCAAAAATGAAAAGTACTTTTTGCCTGCTAATGTATCTAATACCTGATCGATAAAGGGCAAAGGAAAGTGATCCTTCAAAGTTTCTTTGTTCAATTCCCTGTAATCAATGCATACCCTCCATTTACCATTCTTTTTAGGTACTATAACCAAAGGAGAAACCCATCGGCTATCTGAAATTGAATAAATGAAGTTTACATTGAGTAGTTTTTGGAGCTCTTCTTTCACTATCTCCCTAAGATTTGGATTCATCCTTATCTGAGGTTATCTGATTGGTCTACTGTTTTCCTCAATATAGATATGATGGATGCAAGTCTTAGGATCAATACCTTTCATATCAGTATACTCCCATGCAAATGAAGTAGAATGTTTTTGCAAGATTTTGGTTAGTTCTTCCTGTTGTGACTTTTCCAAATTTTTGTTGATATTTAATGTTTTTCCTGGAAAAATTTCAATGGTAGAACTACTGAACTCTTCCATAGAGTAAAGATACATTTTTCTTGATGATAAATATTCAATGTCAGATTCCAACTGAAATTGTGTGGGGTCATATTCTGAAGATGTCTCAATATTTTCTAATGTATTCAGAATTTGACTATCCTCACTGATTTCAGAAATGGTAAAGACAGGTTGTATAGTGTCCTCATCATCGACCCATTCATTGTCTCCTACTTCTATAATTGCTTTTTCTGGAGGATACAAATTGAATTTCTTTGTCGAATTACCATTAGAAATGTACATATCCCCAGATCTAGAACTAATGAAAGCATCAGCTGTGGCTAGCCAAGGTCTTCCTAAGATAAGTGGGTGCCCTCCTAGATTACTCTTGGGAGTCAAAATCATAAAATCTACTGGATATTCCCAAGAATCTAAGGAGACTGAAATATCTTCTAATACACCATTTGGTTTGATAATTGATCGATCTGCAAGTTGCAGTAAAGTAGGTGTAAAAAGAAGATTAGGAAGTTTTAGCTGTTCCATAGTCTGTCTACTCATAATGTTGATAGCAGCCCCTAAATCAATCAATGTGTTTGGAATTTCTATCCCATTTATATGTGTCTTGACAATTGGACTACCTGGATCTACATACTTCTGCATGGTAATTTTTCCCATCATGATATCTGCAATTTTTCCTACCAGTTGGATTCTTCTTCTGTCTCTTGGTTTCCTTCTTGGTCTTTTGAGACTCAACTCCTTTATTGTTTTTGCTAGAATAGGAATCTCTCTAATGGCTTGTAGCAAGGGAATCTTGATACAAACATTCTTTAATTCATCTAGAAAATCATAGTTAGGCAACAAGATTTTTTTTTCCACCCCTTTATCAATTTGTAATATTTCAGGGAAAGGAGGTGTGGATGAAGATGCAGGTTGCTCAACTATAGGAGTTGTGGGTGTTAGCTTTTCTTTCTCTTTTTGAGTGTTTGAGTTTTGAAGAGATGCTTCCTCAGAACCCTTATTGACTTTAAGAGAGTCCTCCTTAGAGGTATCTTGCTCTTGGTCATCTATAGAAGGTTTTTCTAAAACTCTACTAGACTTGAGTTGTACATCATTGAGAGGAACAATCATATAGGTAGGAAATTTTTGTCCTTCTATCATGTAAGTATTCTGAGGATTTTTATTGTTAGGATTTAGCAATGGCTGAGCTGGAAGTTGATTTTTCTTTTGTTGGAATGGAAGCATGAGTTGAGGATTTGGATTTTGTTGAGAAGATTGTTGTTGTGGAAATGGAAATGGAAGTTGTAGACTTGGGTTTGGAAGTTGTGGAGCTTGTTGATTTTGAAAAGATGGAGGATATTGATAAAATTGAGCAAATCTCCCACAAGGATTTTGCATACCTTGTACCCATGACTGATATGAATTTTGAGGTTGGGGCCAAGGTTGTTGCCAAGGATTCCAATTTGGTGGGGATTGAGAATTCATAGGGTTGTTAAACCCTTGAGTTTGTTTCCCCTGCCAAGGTCTTCTTGCAACAAAACAGAGAGATTCTACTGAATTTGGATCTTCTTGAAAGACAGCTTTGAGTCCAGGAATTGAAGGAAAAACCTTGGTCTCATGATTCTCTGAGCAAATCATACATGTTTCTACAACTTTTGCATCCAAGGGACATTCCCTTAAAGCATGTTTCTTCCTACATTTCAGACAAAATATGGCTAGAGCATCAGTTTCTACCTTCTGCTTGTTTTCAATTTTAAGGGTGTCTAGTTGTTCACTAAGGCTACCTAAGATATCAGTTTTGAATTCATCAAGCATATTGCCAATCTCTGCCCTACTTACTGATCCAGTTGAAGATTTGTTTGCCCTGATAAGAGAAGGATCTCTAGGCCCTTTTCCCATTTTAGATTTTCCCCTTGAGAGATGGACACATAGTTCTGTTATGTCACGAAGTGGAAGTTGAGGAATGTCTCATTTCCCCATCATGTTTAAAATATCTATCCATTCATCTCTGATGGCTTTTAATATAAGGGCTTTCAAATTTTCATCATCTAAGTTGCTCATCTTTGCTCTTTTTAAGTTGTATTGAAATCTTTCAAGTAAATCCTCCAAAGTTTCATCTTCTTTTTGTACCATTTTGAATACCTCATCCTTGTGATTGGTAGACATGCAATAGTCCAGGTATCTATCCAAAAATGTTTGTTTCATATCATTCCAAGTCCTAATAGATTGGGTGGCTAATCCCATGAACCATTTCAAAGCGGCTCCCTTCAATGTTGAAGGAAGCAGTTTGAGTTTTTGAGAGTCTTCCATATAGTCATAGGTTCGGCACACGACTTCAAACTCAAACAGAAATGTTTCAGGAACCTCACTTCGCAATCCATAAAAGTTGGGGAGGATAGATGGTGAGATGTTTTTCATCGTTGTATGAGTTTCCTCATCAACTATAGGGAATCCAAACAAGTTGTCTCCTTCCCTATTTCTTCCATTATTACCTTCACCTCCACCATTGTTTCCTCCTCCTCTACCTCTACCTCTACCTCCGAATCCATCTATTATTTCCTCTGCCATGATAGTTTCTTTAGAGTCCTTAGAGTCCTCTAGTTCTTCTATCAAGGGAGGATGAGAGGGATTTTATTCCTTTTCTTATTCAGGTGATTCTACTTCTTTAATTACAATATACTCTCCTGTAGAAGTAAAGAAAGGGTCTTCTTCTAAATGAGATTTGGTAG
Organism: Pinus albicaulis; assembly: GCA_034641835.2. Taxonomy (NCBI): domain Eukaryota; kingdom Viridiplantae; phylum Streptophyta; class Pinopsida; order Pinales; family Pinaceae; genus Pinus; species Pinus albicaulis. The sequence goes on along the minus strand of CM076571.1, from coordinate 713,312,445 downwards.
ATGGTGTAGGAGAATCCTCTAATTCAGCTGCTCCTTGAATTCCAAGAATCTTAAGGCTATGGGTAGATGGTGGTGAATCTTGTATATGCCTTGAAGAAGATGGAGTTGTGAAAATCGAACTCTTGGCTTTAGCTATAAACCTTCCCTTAGAATCTCTTGCTCTATGCATGTCATTTTTTTTTATTTTTAAGTTGGGCTAATAATTCTCTTTCTGATCTTCTAGGTCATACTAGGTGCAAGAAGAGAGCATACTTAAGAAATTATTGAACTAATAACTCTCTTTTCTGATCCTCCAGATCACACTAGGTGCAAGATGAGAGCATACTTCAAGAAGTTATCAAATTTTCCCTTCTTTTTATTGTTTTTTTTTTTAAGAAATTGGCTACCTAGTTACACTTCCCCGGTAACGACACCAAAATTTTTGGTCAATTTAGTGTGTCCTAAATTGCTACATTAATTTTTCAATCCAAAATTCATAAGCTGACGAAGTGTGGCGCACTATATGTGCAAGATAACCTATCTCTTACTTTTTTGTCGTTTTTGGGTTTTTTATTTATCTTGGGAATTTTTATCTTGGTTGGTTTCCTAATGTAAGATGGAAAATTCTAAAAGACAAGTATGGATACAAATGTTCAAGGCAACGATGTCCTTTATAATGGTTTCCCAAACTTCAAACTTCAAAAAGGTTTTTAAAACATGCAATGACAAAATTAATTCCTAAAAGAAAATGAAAATGTGCCACTATACTAGTCAAAAAAATAGTGAACTATTGATCATGAAACCCATTACCCTTGCTGCTGTCTAAATACAAAAGAAACTGTGCTCAAATAAATCCAAGAATTGCAAACAAAGTAAAGCTAAAATCAAATTACATCAACTCATATTTTGACCCCTCACCACTAGTCTCGCTATGGCTTTCGGAGGTAATCATAAACAACTTGAGCAATCTGATATCTAATTTGCAAAAAAAATAAACTAATATCAAATTACACACTCATACTTCAATCCCTCACCATTAGTCTCGCTATGGCTTTCTGAGGTAACTGATAATGACATAAGAAATTTAATATCTAACTTGCAGAAAAATAAACTAATATCAAACTACACACTCATACTTCAATCCCTCACCATTAGTCTTGCTATGGCTTTCGGAGGTAACTGATAATGACATGAGCCATTTAATATCTAACTTGTAGAAAAATAAACTAATATCAAACTACACACTCATACTTCAATCCCTCACCATTAGTCTCGCTATGGCTTTCGGAGGTAACTGATAATGACATGAGTAATTTAATATCTAATCTAACTAATGGAGAAAATGTACAAAACTGAAATAAATAAAACAGTACTGGAATTAAAAGCTAAGAAAAATAGATCAGCAGAAGGACAAGACTGATTCCATGTCATTAGTCATTGTAAAACTATGTGCAAATGCCCGGGCTGCCTACTATAATCTGGAACAAAGACACTGATCAGTTAACAACAGTATAAAGCATGAAAAATTATGAACAGAAATAAAACATTAATACCATAAGCGATGTAATATATACACGTGAATGATTATGGCATAATGAACGTAAGGAAATAAAGCATGAAACTATACAGCAATAAACAAAACCTCGGCGTGTGTAGGGGCCCTCTGCACAATCCTCGGGGAATAGTTATCAAACACAAATTATGCTTATGAATAGAGTCTTCTCATGTATTCAAAACGCAGTCATAACAAGGAAATAATATCACGGCATAGTGGGATTTCTTGACAGCCAAAATTACATTACACCAGCTAACTACTATGTGTATGAGAACGCATTATTTATAACAGAGGAAGACATAACTAATTTCCTACAATCTGCGCTGATAAAAGACACGTGAATAACCACGTCCAGAAATCTAGCATTATGGTTGCCGTGAAGATTAAATCTATGGAGAGTGGCCGTTGGATTCGTCTTATGGAGCCGTTCACAGGTGTTGATATGTCCCCCGTGATTTAGAAACGGCCACGCAAGTCTTCACGTGGTGAAAAACGGAGTTCTGTCACCATAGGACTCTTAGGTTGACCACCGCTTGACTATCTTTGACCACGGCCTTCTTTGGTGAATTCGACTGAGCCAATAGGACTCGGTCCATATCCATGTCATTTCCAACTTGCCCATGTGGCTCGATTTTCCTGAAGACACATGCAATATAGACTTTAACAAAATGGCTGCGGAAAGTTGAAGCGGTTGCGGAAAGTGACAAGATTCCGTAGCTTAATGAGCAAAAATCTAATTCAAACATCAGACACAAAACATAGTTAAAAACCACTTTAAATGCTCTTTTATGATTAATATGCAATGATGTTGATGACTTAGGAGGTCCAGGTAAATAGAAAAAGTCTAGAAAGGTGTATAGGAAAGATGCAAGTTTGGGACTCAACAATAACCTCGTGGAACCAAGCTTCTGAGTGTGGTTATATGCTTCCAACTGCATGGAGGCAATGTTAAGGGTGCATTTAAGGATCTAGGTCATAGAAAAATGGTCCTATATTGGGGATTAGTCAGATGGGGTGGTTGTTCAACCTATAAGTGATTTGTAGTCCTTGAGGGAACTCAATAATTTATCAGATGGTTGGTCGCACTTCCTTAACTAGAACTGAGAAGTCAAGTCATGTTATAGTAGCGTTATAGATTAATATCAGAGCTTCCAAGTTTAACTACTTTGACGCGATGGGATAAATTATTATGGTCATGCATGCATATGAGTTTTAATATGTTCATCATGTGTTCTTGTAGGTTTCTCATTGTTATAAACCTCATGACCTAGTTCATGTATGTAGTTAGTGTTATCATTCATGATGTTGATATGTTTATGCAATTGTGTGTGTGTGTGTGTGTGTGTGTGTCTGTGTGTGTATATATATATATATATATTGTGCTATTATGAATTTATTGTGCAGACGCGATAGCCTCTCCTGAGATACACTGAGGTATGATTTTGATTATGTCTATATTTTGTTTATCTAACATGACATGTTTGTAGGATAAGGGAGACCAGTTATGATGAGCAAGATGGTGGATTAAATTTCAGGTGACTCTCCTTATAGATCAGCTGAGGAGAAAGGATATGAGTATTGTCCTGATATAACAATCAAAACAATACATTTAAAGGAAGAAATCAGAAGTTTTTGTTGGCGAAAAAGGAGGTCTCTAGGAAATACCAGGTTCAGGATAGAGGCCAAAAAGGTTTCTGCAGTAGTCTAACACAATGATGGAATTTTCACCCTACTCTACAGAGCAGATTGTCTCACCCGAGGCGTGTCGTGACCTTAGTAAGATTAGGAGACAAATATTGAATAAGAAAAATACAACCATGAAGAACAATTATGGAAACCTGGAACCACCATACATATCTAGTTGCTCTGTATGAACTATCATTCATCAAGCATGTTCAGAACGTTTAATTAAAATTTAAAACTGGGCACACATTCATGGTAACCAAAGGACTAACAATAAACTCATAACATTACACACAACAACAACTATTTTTATCAATATCAGAACATCATACATCTACTCTGCAAAGTCTATTACAATTTGGTTCAGTACAAAAAAGTTCTCATAGAGCTCTCCTACGGCTCTGCTCTCCCCATCGGCCTTCTGCCACACTGACTAACGAACTCTTCCACGCTGGCTGACTGCCTATTTTTTCTTCCGCCAGCATGACTGTTAGTCTTTCCTCTTTTCCTGCACCGTTGCTTGCCGCTTCTTCTTGATTATTGGGAGTTCTGCTGATTTTCCTTGCCTCCCATATCTGCCATCTACACTGTTCTCCGTAACTACCACACCACCTATCTTTCATATTTTCACAACCGTGACAGCTCCCTATCTACCTTGATTGCGTTCCGCGATCTGTCCGCCAGCATTCTGCAACTCAAAAATATTTATTTTTCAAAACAAAGGCCCCGAAAGGCCCCGACCATATGCTATGGACTCGTCTCAAGTCAATCTTTTCCTGTTGTTGTGACTTCTATTGGTCTGTCAGCTTCAGAGGCTGATTTTTTTTTCTTCTTCTTCTTCGCTTTGTCCAAACAAAGGCCCTGACTCTGGAACCTTGTTTAGTGCTGAGGTCTTGAGTTCTACGAACTCATTGATTCCCTATTGCCACTCTTTAACTAGCTGTTTTGTTTGGGTGGTGATTCTTTCAGCCTCAGTTCACTTGCTACTGACGACAACTTGCTGAATTCCTCCTGTATCTTTGGCTCTGCTTCGGCAGCCATTTGCTGTATCACCTCTGCTTTCTGCTTGACCAGTTACCTTAGCTCTCTCAAGACCTGCTTTGTGGCAGCAGAGTATTGTTCTATTTTATGGATTTCGGTTTCCAGCACTTCTTCTTGGTTGTATAGTTGGGTTATATCGACTGGATCAGTGGCCTCTTTGATCTCTTGAGAAATTTTCTAAAGTTGTGCTGATATTGGGTGGGATTTCATTGTTAACGAGTTGGAGAATTCATGTAAATGCTTCAGTAGGCTATAAGCCTCTTTGACTGTTGTCCCTAGGTTTTCCTTCACGTCGTTTACCTGCTTCTGTCTCTCAGTGACTTTCTCAGCATATACCGTGGCAAGGTCTGGTAATGCTAGTCTGGCCGCTAGCACTTCCCTGAGGTCCTGGTTTGCTAGACTCAGATTTTTGCATACAAATTTTACCCTGATATATTGTTTGACCGTTGAGCAAGCCAGCATGTCTTCTCATGCTTTTCTTTCCTTGGAAATGATTATCGGCCAAAGGTCTTGGAATATTTATGTTACCTTTTCCAGTTGCGCCTGTAAATTATCCTTTTCACCTTTAATCTGATTTCACTCTTTAGTAAGCACGATGACCTGTTGTCGTTGCTACTCAAACCTCTATTGGAGGCCATTGTGCAGTCCCTCTGCCTGTTGTGCTATCATCTGGATGAACTTATATAACTGGCCAGCCCCCCAGATCTGCATGTTCTCGATGCCTTACATCTCCTGGGATGGTTGTCATTCTCTGAGGGGTTTCCCACTGGACATTGACCTTTATGAGTGCTCTTGTGGGGATGTTGGTTGGTTTTGTTTCTGTAGCAGAGGTTCTAGGTATTTCATACAATTTGGTTGCCTTGCTGAAATGGGTTCGACTCTGTTGTTGAGGGCATTGTATCCGAAGTAAAAAACCCTCCTTGAACTAATAGTTCTAGGAAACTTCCCTGTCCCACCGAAGGTTTGTTAACCTCTGGTACTTCAGTCGTACCCGAGGTAACTTCTGCCTCGGTGTCACCATTTGTCTTGTTGGCTAGCTTTATTAGATCTGAGATATTCACTAAGGTGGACGGAGTGTGAATGGAATGGTCTTTAGAAGTAAATGAAGTATGCGGTGATGAGTTGTGAGTATGAGGTTGAGACGATGTTTGAATGTTTAGAACCAAGGATAGATAAAACATAGGTAGCGTGGAGGTTACTTGGGCGGTAACATCTGGCTCTTCTTGAAATAAAGGATTGAGTTCAAAATCCCTGATATGATAGGATGGGATGAATCTTAATAGATGGTTGTTTAAATTTGTGTTTGGATTATAAATTTTCATAATTGAAGATGACTGCATTATTATCTATGGAAATTTAAATTGATGTTTTATTTTGCGGTTACTATGAATAATGGAAACTTTTTAGATCGTATCATTATTATAATTAAAAGGGTAATTTAAAATGTTATATTATTTATATTGTTTTAAGTTATTATCTAGCTAAAATTTAGTTATATAATTTTAAAAATATATATAAGTAGGTTTAATATCTTTACAAAGTTTTTTTATATTTTAATTTTATGATCGCAACTATTGATATTTAAGATTCTAGTAATTTTTATTTATTTTTAATTAGATTATGAGTAAATATGATCGTAAAAGATACAAATCATAGTATGTTTAGCCTATTTTTCATCAATTTTTTATGCACTACAAAAAAAATGTCTTACTTTTTTTATGAGGTCTAAATTAATTAAGAATCTCACAAAAACAAGAGGTTTCAATTTAACTAAAAGAGAATAAAATATAAGTTGTGCAAAATTTATATCTCTATGTAACACTCCCCCATAATTTGTGCAAAATTTATATCTTTATGTAACACACCCCCTTCCATAATTGGGGATGGTCACTATGTTAACCCGAGACTCATTTGAGTGGTTAAGAGAATGATTTAGTTATTTATTTATCTTTTTTTTTGGCTTGAAGTTTTCTTTGTTAACATCAAAGCCAAGAGATTATCTTGGAATTCAACACTTGTCTCCTAGGAATTTCCAAGATGTCTCCTCACTATTACCCTACTTATCTGTTTGTTTCATAAACTGTACTTGCTCCCATGATTCAGGTTACTTTAACCACTAGGTTACTACACTAGCAGGGTTTTTCATCATTTATGGTTATAGAAATATGATCCGCATAATTAAACAACAAAAGTGGGCTCTGAAATGTGAAGAAAAAATGTCAAGAAGCCAAAAATCCCAATACTAAATTTTCATAAAAATTACCATACTGCAACAAATCAGTGCAGTGTTCCAGTGTGGATGATATCATATGGTGTTTGAATATAATTTTGGATTATGCATCCATTATGGCTTTACTTGGGAAACTTTAGAAAATTGATGACCCTAATTGCATTTCGTGGTAGGTAGTAGAGGTTTCTGGTCTAGATTGCAATATACTATTGCCTTTGCATTAGCTTGTGAATGACACTTTTAATCAGATTCTTAATTTGACTCGATCATGAAACATATATTTTCCATAGTTAGATTTTTTTACATATGAGCAGGTAATCACCATTTTTTAAGAGGGAATCCTAGAAAACATAATACTAAATAAAAACATATTTAGAATATTTGGAAATGTTGGCTTTTAAATAACTAAATAAAAAACTACGACAAGGGAAATGTGTGGAATATTTGCAAATCTTGAATGTTGGAAAGTCCTCCATCCTTTCTTATTGGATCTTGATTTTCTACGATGATTTTGGAACATACATTTAATAATACTTCTATGAAAACACTTAAAGGATTGATATTGTTTAATTTTGGTTCATACACCACACAATCCATACCATGAATGGTATCTTGTGTATAAATGCTAACACTCATGCTCTTTTTATGTTCACTATTAACTTTATGAGATGCATAAAATATGTTGGATATCTGGTTATAAATTCTCTAAATATACATCTACTCAAGTGTTTAATTTTTGGAATTTATTTCACCATACAGTCCAAAATAACTATTACATGCACTAATAAAATTATCATTGGTGAGATCATTTCCCTATCTAGGTATGATTTACTCTACACATATGATGACAAGTGTTTCTTGACCTTGAACATTATCATGGTGGTTTTGAGTACTATTGGCATATGGATTTCCCATTCTAAACATAAACCCTCATGGTTAAAGTGATGGAAAAACAACTAATGTTGCAAGGAATAATTATTTCTCACTGGCCTAATGCTCCAAATGATTATGAAGTTCATCTAGTAATGACCTAATTGTCATTGTTGTGACCATAAAATGTTTATACTTCACTCTGGAGATCTATTATTATTATTCTCTTCCCCAAAACACAATGATAAATTTTAAATTTTCTTCAAGGACTCACCTCCTATTTATTTGATCTGTGGAATTAAACTCTGATACATGATACATTTCATAACCGAAGCACACTCTAAATATTTATTTACACATTCAAGGAAAGGTATTATTGTGTTAGGTCCCTATATTAGTAGTATATTCCCTTATTGTTGTTAATGTAACCCCCTTATTGTTATTATTGTACCATTGTAACCCCCATATTGTTATTATTGTGCCCTTAAGTTATTATTGTTAGGTCGGCTAGGATTACATTGTGGCCCTATGGACTCCTATATATAGAAAGGAGGTTTTGTAATTTGTATCATCCAAGAATTGTTCATTCATGTAATGTATTGGAGGTTTCCCCCTCAAAGTGGATTATTTCTAAGGCGTTGATATCTCTTTTCTTATATTTCTGGAGCTGGTTTCAGAACATTTGGTATTAGAGCTTTGGATTCTAGGGTTTTGCTGCTCCAAACAGGTCATTGTGGAATTTTCGCTATAACTTTTTTTCTACGAAGGTTCAAAAGATGAAATTTTTAGGGTGTGAATCCAAGATCCTGAGGAACATCGTCGTAAAAATTTTAGAGCTTCGTTCACAATATTTGTGGAGATATGATCTGTGGAAGGTAGGACTTTTTGCAGGCTCCTGAATTTCACTTAAACAAGTCATCGCAGAATTTTTTCTATAACTGTTTTTCTACGAATGTTCAGAAGCTAAAATTTTTAGAGAGCAAAGCCGAAATCCCGAGGAACATCGTTGCAAAATTTAAGAGCTTGGTTCACAATATTTTCGGAGATATGATCTATGGAAATTAGGTCTTTTTCAACCCGAATTTCATCTCAAAGAGGTTATCTTGGGAAAACCTTCATAACTCTCACTTTGAGCATCAGATTGGAATGTTGTAAAAAGTGGCCGCAAGTAAATAGACTGTAGTTTATTTTCAATAAATTTTAAATCCAAAGGAGGAAACAGTGACACGTGGCAAGTCATACAGGTGCGCTATACTGAACCAGTCCATAATTGGGTCATTGTGGGAGATTGGGCATAACTTTTCCTTGAAGAATCCAAATCAGGTCAGACCTATGGCATTCGAAATAAGATTTGGAGGGTGACTTCAGGGCCAAATTTTAGATATTTAAGATCCAAAATCACAGAGATAATCCAGTTTCAATATCGAGTTCCTCAAAATGGAGAAAAAGGTTTGTATTTGTTTTTCAAATTGCATAAGTCTTGTTTGAAAAATCAGTTCTAGTTGATTCCAAAGGCCTATTGAGCATAGCTATCAGTATTGGGTTCTAAGATGCCTCCTAAAAAGAACTAAACACCCATTAAGCCTTCAGAAGGCTCTACTATGACTCATGAAGACGAAGAAATGCAACATGAGATATCAAAAGTCCATGAGCAAGTGCACCAAATTTCGTTATCACAAAGAGTAACAAAAATTGAAATGGATGGTTTGAAGAAAGGTGTGGAAGCTAAGATGAATGGTTTGGAAGCTAAGATGGATGGCATGGAAGTTGACATGGAAGCTAAAACAGAAAACATGAAGGATGATCTAAAAGAAGACATGGAAGGTTTGACAAAGTTGATACAACAAATGTTTCCTAATGGTGAAAAGATAGTAGAGTAAACTAATGATGAGAACAAAATAAATTACGATAGTGATTTCATAAACTCTAATATTGGCAGGAATAACCACCATATTCCAAATATGGATATGAGGAAGTTTGATGGCAAGGATTCCGTAACATTGATACTACAGATGGAGAAATATTTTGATCTCAATAATGTGCAAAACATACAAAAGGTACGCATTGCAACTTTACATCTAGAACAAATACATTTGTATGGTATCGATGGCTTTGCTCTCGTAAAAAAAAATTCACTTGGTTAATTTTTACGGAGGAAATGATAGCACAGTATGAGGATAAAAAGAGCAACACCTTCTTTAGCCAATTGATAAATCTCAAACAAAAGGGTTTAGTGGGGGAGCACATTGAGTACTTCTGAAAATTGAATATAAGGGTAACTGATATTATAGAGGAACACATGATCGATCTCTTCATAGGTACTTTAAAGGATAACATCCAACATGAAGTTCGTGTTTTGGAACCTGATTCATTAGAGAAGGCATTCAGGTTGGAAAGAAAAATTGAATGTAAAATTATGGCAACAAGGAAGCCTACCACTCACTTCTATAAAGAGGGAATTGTTTCTACTCCTAGATTTCAACAACCTACAAGGTTGACACCACAAAAATTGGAAGAAAAAAGAGAAAAAGGGCTTTGCTACAGTTTTGATAGAAAATACAATAAAGGTCATAAGTTTTCCGAGAAGAAATTATTTTACATAGATTGTGAAGAGGAAGAAGAAAATGAACAAGAAGAGGATATACGCCATGAACCAACCCTAGAAGAGGAAGAAATGAGTCTGAGCATATCGTGTAATGCATTGGCAGGAATTACCACTCCTCGAACTCTCAAGATAGAAGGACATATCAAGAAGAAAAAGGTAATAGTGTTGATTGATTCAGGTAGTACCCATAATTTTATTCATTGTAAGGTAGCCAAGGAATTGAATTGTTTCCTATACCCAGCACCATAATTTCAAGTGATGGTTGCAAATGGAGGAACTATAAATTTCTCTAGAAAATGCCATAATATCAAGATAACCATGGGGGAATATGTATTGAATAGTCCAATGCTTTCCATTCCTATGGGAGGTGCTGATGTTGTACTAGGAGTACAATGGTTACAATCTTTGGGGATGGTAGCTTTTAATTTTCAATAAATTTTCTTGAAATTTTTTTCAGAAGGAAAGGAAGTCGAATTACGGGGTATTGAAGGGAAGCCGGGAAGGATAATAAGCTCTAATGTCATGACAAAGCTTCTAAAGAAAGAAAAACGAGGCGTAATTGCACAATTATGCTCACTATAAGTTCCGACATCAAAATCATCTATTTCTGCAGATCTCCAACAAGTCTTGGACAATCATTCCAAGGTGTTTGAAACTCCCAAAGGACTCCCACCTATTCGTGATCATGATCATGCTATTCATTTGATTCCAGAAAGTGTTCCTCCAAACATCAGGCCTTATATATATCCTTACGTCCAAAAGAGCGAAATTGAACGTATGATTGCAGAAATGTTAGAGGCGGGTATAATTCAACCTAGTCAAAGTTCTTTCTCTGCTCCTGTAGTATTGGTACACAAGAAGGATGGATCATGGCGCATGTGTCCTGATTATAGGGAGCTCAATAAGCTCACCATTAAAGATAAATTTCCCATTCCTGTGATTGATGAATTATTGGATGAATTACATGGAGCAATCTATTTTACCAAGTTGGATCTTCGTTCAGGATATCATCAAATTAGAATGAAGACTGAAGATATTCCAAAAACAGCATTTCGAACTCATAAGGGTCATTATGAATTTTTGGTCATGCCTTTTGGCCTTACCAATGCACCTTCTACATTTCAAGGGTTGATGAATTCCATTTTCAAACCCTTCCTTAGAAAATTTGTGCTAGTATTTTTTGATGATATACTTATCTACAACAGGTCTTGGAAGGATCATGTTCAACATGTTGACAGGGTGCTCAAACTATTGCAGGAGAAACAATTATATGCAAAAACATCCAAATGTTTCTTTGGAGTACAAGAGGTGGAATATTTGGGTCATATTGTATCTCACGATGGTGTTAAGGTAGACCCTAACAAAATTAAAGCCATTAAGGAATGGAAAGTCCCCAAAACCATAAAGCATTTGCGAGGATTTTTCGGGTTAACAGGGTATTATCACAAGTTTGTTAAGAATTATGGGAGAATAGTAGCACCTATAACAACATTATTGAAGAAAGATGCATTTTCATGGACTCCTGAAGCAACTAAGGCCTTTGAAAATCTTAAAAAGGCAATGTGCCTAGCATCGGTCTTAGCTACGCTAGACTTCACAAAAACCTTTATTGTGGAATGTGATGCCTCAAGAAATGGAATTGGTGTTGTTTTAATGCAAGAAGGAAGACCCATTTCTTTTGAAAGTCTTCCAATCAAAGGCAAGAATTTACAGAAACATATTTATGAGAAGGAAATGTTAGCAATACTGCATGCACTAAATAAATGGAGAACTTACCTAATGGGAAGACACTTAAAGTTAAAAACTGATCATGATAGTCTTAAACACTTTTTGGAACAAAGACTATCTTCAGAAGAGCAGCAAAAATGGGTCACAAAGATGTTGGGTTATTACTTTGAAATAATCTACAAAAAAGGAAAGCTTAATGTTGTTGCAGATGCACTCTCAAGAAAGAATGAAGAGGTGGAAGCATTGCTTTGTGCCATTTCTATTATCCAACCAGATTGGATAACCGAAGCAAGAGATGAATGGAAGAAGGACAAAGAATTGTGGACACTCATTCAAAAGTTGCAGCAAGATCCTAGTACATCTGATACATTTAGTTGGAAAAATGATTCCTTATGGTACAAAGATCGCTTATATCTTTGTAAGAATTCCCAACTAAAACAAAAGATTCTTCTGGAATTGCACACTTCTCCTTTAGGAGGACACTCAGGACTTTTAAAAACTTACCACAGGGTGAAGAAAGAATTTTTTTGGGATGGCCTTAAATTTGATATTCAAAAGTTTGTGGCGGAATGTTTGGTTTGCCAGCAGAATAAAGTGGAAACAATTAAGACCCCAGGACTTCTACAACCTTTATCCATTCCAAGTCAACGCTGGGAGGAGATTTCAATGGATTTTATCACAGGTTTACCTAAGTCCGAAGGAAAGAGTGTCATCATGGTGGTAGTTGATAGACTTACCAAGTATGCACACTTTTGTGCATTATCTCATCCATTTAAAGCAAGTACAGTTGCTACTACATTTATGGACACAATTCAAAAGCTACATGGAAACCCAAGGGTTATCGTGAGCGACAGAGATCCCATTTTTACTGGAAATTTTTGGACGGAGTTATTTTCTTGTTTGGGTACTCAATTAGCTCATAGCTCATCTTATCATCCTCAATCTGATGGTCAAACTGAGATAGCAAATAAATGTTTGGAAGGATATCTTCATTGTTTTGTATCTGATAAACAAACACAATGGGTCAAGTGGTTACCTCTCGCTGAATGGTGGTATAACACTTCCTTCCATACTGCAGCAAAAATGACCCCATTTATGGCACTTTATGAATATCATCCACCATCCATCACATCATCTTTAAGGGAAAATTCGAAGGTTCAAGCAGTGGAAGATCACATCGAGCATCAGCAAGAAGTTCTCCAACTCTTAAAGGATAACCTGAATTTGGCACAAAATCGAATGAAACAACAAGCAGATCAACATCGCAGCGAGAGAAGTTTGATGTAGGAGATTGGGTATTTTTACGGCTACAACCATACAAACAAATGTCCCTCAAGCAAGCTAAGAAGGATAATAAATTATCACCAAAGTACTATGGTCCTTACAAGGTGTTGCAAAAGATTGGTACTATGGCATACAAATTGGATCTTCCTGCTTCTTCGCGAGTACATCCAGTTTTCCATGTTTCATGCTTAAAGAAGTTTATAGGTGAAAATCTTCCAGTTCAAACAATATTGCCAGAACTTGATGAGGAAGGAAAAATCATATTGGAACCTGAAGCGGTCACGGAAACAAGAACTCGACAGCTACGGAATCGATCAATTTTAGAGTATCTCATCAAGTGGAAGAACTTACCCATTGAATATTCTACATGGGAGGATGAGAATTTTATACAGAAGCACCCAGAGCTACTCAAGCATTGAGGACAACACTTTTTGAAGGAGAGGGGCATGTTAGGTCCCTATATTACTAGTATAGTCCCTTATTGTTGTTAGTGTAACCCCCTTATTGTTATTATTGTACCCTTGTAACCCCCATATTATTATTATTGTGCCCTTAAATTATTATTGTTAGGTCGGCTAGGATTACATTGTGGCCCTATGGACTCCTATATATAGAAAGGAGGTTTTTTAATTTGTATCATCCAAGAATTTTTCTTCTATTTATGGAGCTAGTTTCACAACATAATGACATAATTTTTCTTCACATTTACTCTGCTACACTTATTGATTTAAATATACTCTTATCACTGTCTCTTGTAAATAGCAATACATTTGGCACTATGAATAAAACTTTGTGAAGCTAAATAATTAAATTTAAAACATTGAGAACCAATATGATGCATTGTTAATTGTGATGCTAAGCCAATTTACTGATCCTTGATTCAGTTGAAGTAGTCCCAAGTTTCAATTTCCAAAAAGTAGGAAATTCTTCCATTCATTTTCTATCATATGAAAAATTTATTGTTACTAAATATCACTCTGAGCATAAACTCACCATTTCAAAAAAAAAATCTGAGCTAACAACTAATGTTCTAGTTGTTGAGACATCACATCATAGTTGGAAAATCTAACATAAACATCACTATTACCAACATGATCGCATCAATTGATGTCCTTAAGCACATAGATTAATGGTGATCTCATGAGTCCGGTATTCCAAGTTAATGGTGGTAGAACTATTTTGGCTAATTAATTTGGAAAAACACACACATACTCTTTTTCAAACAAACACATTTGTATATTTGAAGCATTCAATGATAATTACAATGGTATTTTAATGTCTCTGCTGAACTGATGAGGAACTCTTTCCTTCATGACTATAAAATAATAACCCAGAAATGAAGGAATGCTAGAATGGTTTTAATATAATTTTGCAACTTCAAGAAACATATTGTGAGTGCTAGTATGATTGTAGCATTAAATTACAACAACCATATATAGGGAATTCCATACATGACAATATACTCTTCCCTTAGATCTCATGCATGAGATATAAAGATAAATGGTTTGTATTCCTAGTTCCTTCACATTGAAATTTGGTGGACACCTTCCAAAAAGTAATGAATAGGGTAAGGAGTTAACTTAACTTGGCCCCAAAAGAAGTTTGTACCAGACCCTAAACTCCATACCTAGAAGTAGGCCCATCTACACCCATATCTTGGCATGTCTAATTTAAGATCTAGGATTTTACAAACTCAAATGTGGCTACATGAATAACCAAGGATCGTGGTTTCCACCAACACATGATTTCATTTCTTGGTTTGCGTTTACATTTCCATATCTATATGGTCTCTAGCCTTATTTCTGAAATCATGAAGAATATTAATATTGTTAGTTATCTTATCTAGAGCATAATTGTCCTAAATATTGTGAAGGTGGATTCCAAATAAGCTCATAATTTTCCTCATAGATATCTAGGTACATTGTAAGATATTCTCAAATCAATCCCTTAACAAATTTCCATTGAATAAATAAATAAAGAGTAGAATATAGGGGTTAAGGCTCTGTGTTTTCGAGTCCATCCATCACATAGAGTCATAGCCCTACAATATAGGCCTACCATTAATTAAGTGATGGGGTCTAAGATAGCTTTAGGTGTAAAAAAATGTGAATTTGCACGAATCTCATACATGTCCATATTCCATAAGGACGTTAAGCATGATAGTGCGCGTATAACCATGAAAATTCCTTGAGAGAGAAGGGAAATTCCATTAGTCAAATTAAATAATTCTAAATATATTATGTGAAGCAATAATTCCGATGTATAAATTCACATAGTTATTTGACATCCAAATAAGTCAAAGATGTAGACATAAGGTTCGATTCACATAGTAATGGAATCAGATACTTTCTGAATAAAAATGTTGGAATGTGAGTCGGGGACAGCGGATTTCCACGCAACCTTATATTCGATTGCATTGTGTTCTCTCTTGCAGCCTAATCATCCTCGATCTAGATTCCAATGCGTGAACGAGGGACTTACTTATGTGATTAAACTAGTATTGATGGATGGAATCAAGGTCTCTAGAGGGACAAACCACTTCACCCTCCATCTAAAATATAATACTTAACTCTAAACATGGACCTTTATATGTTGATTACTTCCACCAATAGCAATATTGAATTTGATGACTCATATTACTTGTGTAACAAGGAAATGTATTATCTACTTCGAGTAAGGTTTTCCACTATTGTAGCATTTCTTTCCAACATTGTCTTCATTCTCCAAATTTAAGGAAAATTATTTGGTTTACATTCCTTTACAAATCCATTGGAATGTCTTTGAAAACTATTACTAGAGTGAGAGACCTTTTCCCATCTCTTCTCCTTGACGAGACCTAAATGACCTATAAGACCCTTATTAGATATCATTTTTTGGGATTCAACTGCGTTAAGTAAGTAATTAATATATGACCATTTCCATGAGAGGTAGTCATAACTAACTAATTTCTCGTGATTTTTGAATATTACCATTAGCACTCATTGAATTAGGTGACGCTCATAGGGGTGGATAAGTGGGATTGGAACTAGCGAAATGGATCACATAGCATCAATAATCTCTTCCGGGCTTCCACCCAATAACCAGGACTTCACGGGAGGTCACCCATCCCATATCGCCTCTAGCTCAAGCACGCATAACTGTGTACTCTTCCCCACATTCAAGCCCAATTATCTTGCAACCCCATTTGCAAAAACTTAGGAAGTATTTTACCTCATAAACCATTCATGTAGAGATCCCTTTACTAGTTGTATTGAAGAGTGACCCTTATTTGAAAAACATGACTCCGTAAGGGCATCATAATAGATCCCATCAAGGTGAATCCTTGCCTCCTTACCTCCTTGAGAAGTGTAGAGACCTCCATCGGTCGTTATGCTTTACAAAAAATTTTCAAGAGAGAGCAGTAAACAACAATACAAACTAGAACGCTAAAGAAATTCACCTCATAAAGTATGTTTATACCTATAAGAAGATGTCATGGTGAAATATCATCACTAATGTAATTTTTTATTTAAGTTTTCATATTTTTAATTGAATAATAGCTCGATAAGTTTGTGAAGCGCTACCAAAGGCAACTATATGTCTGCTATAGTTGATAACCATATGGAAGGATGGAAGATCCTTGGAAGAAGTATGATTTGAAGCAAAGAAACATGACATGAAGCTAGACAAGATGAGAAGATCGGTGGATCAATTTTTGATAAAATACATGACTCGTGGACGAAATTTATGGATGATATGTGCCCTATGAAGAGATCCCAAAGATAAAGGCTTGTCAACAACCAATAAATTCATGGGGATCTCTTCATGAGAAGCTAGGTGTATCTTCATTGCTATTGCAGGTGCCTGATTAAGAGGGAGCCTTGTAATAAATTTCTTACTTGGAAGAAACTTGGTAATTCCTAAGTCGAAAGGGAGCTTAAGTACATTTCTTGTATAGGAATAAGTACATTCCTTTGTGGAATATATCCTCCCTAGTTGAGAGGGAGAGATAGACACATCATTCTGGTATGGGAAGAAATAATGGAGGATTGGTTAATCACCTGGAATCTTATACTCTTTGAGGATGCATTAGGGAATCCAAGGCATGATTTTTCGTGGAAGGACTGATATTCTTTGAGGTCTAGGGATCAAAGATAAGAATAGTCTTGGACATACTCCGAGTGAACCTGGGTGGGGTATGTTCTAAAAGAGACAATGATGAAGGTGTCTATTAATCATCAGTCTCTCCAACATTGGAGCTCAAAGATCTCGTGGATAGATGGCATTGTTAGTGAAGGCCTTGTAGTATGAAAATTTTGGTTGATATGATGCTATATAGATGAGATTACCAATTTGATTCTTCTTATGAGATTCTTCAAATTGAGAGTGACAATTTAACATTATGAATACCTATCTACTTAAGAGGGAGTGTTGAAAAGTGTAACTAGGTTCGGTCTTCATAATGAATTGTAATTATGAATTTATGTAATGAAGAAGACAAAGATAATAAAATGTATTTTGTAATGCTTGCCTCATGGGTTTCATGAGAAATGAGTTTTTATTATAGGTCAAAGACTTCTTCTTGATGTATTTAGGAGATTTTCATCTTGTCATAAATATAATTTAGAGTAATCTATATGAAGTGATGTTACACTTGTGTAAAGGAAAATTATTGATGTAAAATGTATGCTCCAAGACCTTGTGAGGGTGCTGCAAAGAAGTCGAATCAAGAATGTTGAAATATTCCTTCATAAAGTCAGCCTACAAAAAATTGATCATGTCAGCCTACAATAGGAGTGACATCCCCTATATAAAGGGTGGACTTCGGCCTCGTTAGCTCACGAGACTGTGGCATCATTATCTCACCATCATTTTGGAAAAGTTGTGCGATAAATGTGTGAAGTAAGGACTGTAGTTGGGTGTGAAGAAGGAAGGAAGTAAAACAAATGAAGAAGTTTGTACAGCGAAGAAAGAGAGACCCCGCTTGTATCTCTGTTTTGGGCTAGTGATCTTGGTCTAGGTTTGTGTCTGTAATGTACCTCTATTACCACAACAATTTTTTTTTTTTTTTTTTTTTTTACAATTTACACCCTAGAATGTATTAGTTAAACTCATGCATTGCATCCGGTTAGGATCCTCATTATAAGGTTAAATCGTCTTTCCCCAACTCTACACTTGGGTGTGGCCATATATATATATTATATATTTATATATCCCTAACTTATGCCCCTTGACATAATTTCCCACATATGTTAAATGCCACTTCCATAGAATTTATATATATGTATGTCACAATATATATTTTTGATTTATATGCATCGAGGACACTCTACCCATACCATGCTCTCATCAAAGGTTTTGCGTAGGCCTTAATCATGGTAGTGACTAAACCTTGGCATATGCATAATATAATACGATGCCAAATCCAACACTATGGGTTTATATATATAACATATGGATATAATGAAGAGTCGAATGAATGCAACCATACTTAATCGAGATCAATTACTATTGAACCATAATTTCACACAGACGTTATTTCAATTTGCAACCATATAAATTTTATATGTTTCATTCTGAACTCTGCTCGAGATTTCACGGGCATCATTGCGCTCTGCGTACATTGATTTGGTCTGATCTTTGACATTTAAGTCTGGTGTACCCACTGGTTAAAGGCGGTGCCACCTCGGATTTACTTCACGTGATTTGTTCGTTTGAACGACGCTATTCACTGTTCGAGGCTATGGTTTATTAACTGAGGTCGTAGTACTCTACCTACCTCTGAATTTAATGGTGCCCACCCCGCCGAGTTTTTCATCCCCATGACAATTGTGGTGATGAAGACAAGTGTATGGCGCAAGGCGGTTTAGGGTTTCTAGATCTGGATTCCAGTTGATATTTAATTCGCCCATGGCTTAACTGTGTTCTTTTCTCTCGCACCGAAGAGTATCCCGGCCATCCCATAGCTTGGCACACCGATGCAGAACTCACATTTTCTTGCAGCGAGGGTTCTTCCCTTCTGTTCTCCCTACGCCATGGCTCGGCCTGTTGAGGTCGTTGTCTCCAGTTGACTAAAGCTCTAACTCGTGGGCACCTTGGACCTTCACGCAGGTAATATGTGGTTTGGGGTTTTTGTTTTTTTTTTTGTTTGATAACCATTAACCAGAGTCATATTTATATTACTAAATCGTTCCAGTCTTTTTCACCACGCGTTTATTGCAGTGGCTATGAATTTTTACGTGTCAACCAATTTGGTTTATAGTTAACAAACTTCGTCTCCAATTCGTGGTTTTCTCTTGGTGCCTGGGTGTTACACAGAAGAGTTTCTTCTTCCAAATCTTTTGGCGTTCAGGTAACGGTTTCTCGTCCCATCGTCTCTGGTCACGCATTTGTTTGTTTTATTGCATACCACGAGCGGTAGCCTTACAGTTTATGGGGTTCGCAATAGCAATACCTGACTATTTTACATCAGTACTCATTGGTTGGAATTTCTATCCATATTGACTCTTACTGCCTTCGCGTTCTTAGGAGTTTCTAACACCTCTCCTTGGTTATGTGCAGGAGTCAGATCCCCTTCACTGAGGTGAAGTTTTCGCCCCCTATGTAGAAACTAGTTTCTGCAACGCGGGTTTCTCACATAGTTTGTCTCACGTACTAATTGAACCTCTCCTCATACCTACAGGTCGGTATTCGTAGCATTCTACTATTGCGATGGCTTCCAGATGAATACTTGATGGCAAAACAACGATTCTTGAAATTTTTATGAGGGAACGATGCCATCGTTGCTCGCTATAGATTTTTTGATTTTGTTAATTTACAGACATATAATGGATAAACTTTGATGCCAACTTGTATTGAGGACTGTGTTTATTACCTTCTATGCCTTACAGCCATCTCCTCTATGTTTTTTTTACATCTTCAACATGCTGCAATTCAGTTTCAGCATATTTTTCTTCTTCTTGGGCAATCTTAAGCAATTTCCTTTCCTCCCCTTGATTTATTCCAGCAATCAAATCAAGTTTTTTAAGCTCTTCTTTCTCATCTTTTGTCAACAGAGAATGTTGATTCTTCCTCACTGTGTCATTTTTAACATTCTACCCTCCAACCTTCTCTTGGCTATTCAAACAAGCCAATTCTTCTCTGTCACACACAACAACAAGTTTCTACATATGAGACATGACTGTCTCATCTTCTTTCTGCAACAGTTCTTCTTCCTTCAAGAAAATTCCAAGTGATGGATTGTCCTCTGCATCACCTGTACACAAACAAATTGCTAATTTTAAAACCACAAGACCCAAAGGACTCATTTGATGACCCAGTCACCAAGTCTTCTCTTTGCAGTTCTAAGTCTCATCCAAGACTCATAAATTCTTCATTGTTTTTCTCCTTAGCTGCCAGAGTAATCTCTACTGCTCCAATCACCATGTTAAAATGATGACTCTTCACTATGCTTTCAGCCAGCATATTTTCTCCTTCATTCAATTCTCTGACAGTTTCCATTTGTTGTTCTTCCTCTTTGTCTGCATGATCAACCTATGAATCATCAACATTAAAATTACAAGGCTTCAATACCTTCTTCTCCTCTGACAACACATCAGCATGTTGTTCAGAACTTCCTTCCAAATCTTCTGTCAGCACATCAGTATGCTGATTTTCTTTACTCATGAGACTGTCATCTAGTCTCCTCTTCTCTCCAACATCTACTTCATGAATGTTATTCTGCTGTGATTCACCAAAATGAACTCTTTAATTTTGCTGAAATTTTTTCTTATCCTCGGTCCTCTGATTGTCATTCATGACAATTATTCTGTCTTTCTTCTTCAACAAATTCTCTTGTGCATAGGTCCTCTGCTTCTCCAATTCTCTTCTTTGAAAATCCAACCTCCTATAAAATTCAACAACTTCAATTGGAGTAGATTTCGGGAACCTCACACAACCTTTTATGCCTCTACTTGTTCTTGACCCATCATCAATTGGTCCTTCTCTTTCTGCCTCAAAATTCTGCGGAACATCTTCATTGGACTCTTCAGTCTTCATCTCTCTCCGAGATCTCACTATCTCAGCATTAATCTGAATAGATTTCAGATTCAATTTCTCCTCCTCAATAGCAAAATCTAAAGCTTGCTCATCTTCCTGTGATGTACCTGCAAACATACACAATTCTTTAGTTTTCAAATCACAAGACTTTTCAGTCTTGGTTGCTTTCTCAACCACTTCCCTTTGAACATATCTACAAGTGGAATTTTCAAATTCCCTCCTTGAATCAAGAAATCTGAGTTCATCTTTCTCTATGGAACTTGTCATCACCTCACAATTGTCAGACTCAAAAACACGATTCCTTACATCATCCATCTGATCTGGACTTGTCCAATAACTCAGGAATTCATCAATGATGTCCTGTTTAGCAAGACAAGCTTCTTGCTGCCTTAAACCTTCATCATGTCTCACAAGATCTCTTTCAGATCTCCATTCTTCATCTGTACTATGTTCTGCTTCACAAGCAGAGATTTCTTCTTTCAACTCAGCCGCTCTAAGTTCTTCTCTCAATAAGACAATCTCCTTTTGCCTCAACCTTAACTGTAATGGTTGCCATTTCACACTCTTCTTCATGAGCCAGCCAACTCTCTGGTTTTCCTCTATCATCCTCTCCAGTTCACAAAGCTGCTTACTGATCTCAGCTATCTCTTTCCAATACTCTTCATCAGTGAGTTTCTTCCTCATGCCATTTTCTTTTGCATCTTCCTTCACTCTTCTGTTGTGGCCTCTCTCAGAACCTCTACAATCTCTGTTATGGCTATCAGTAGCCATTTTCTTCTCCATGAGTTCTTCACTCACAAGCTGCACTAAGCCTCTGCAACAGTAAGATCTCTTGCTGCAACTTACCTCACCAATCCTTTCCTCTGGATCTGGCTTTTGGCAAGTAATGGTCCCCTTCTGCTGGAACGTTTTGAGCACTCTCTTCTGCTCTCTCTAGGCTTCACTCTGCAACTTTTCAAGAACACCTCTATTCTTCTTTCATCCAACCTCTATTGGGAATCCTCCAGGTTCTGCCACACTCTTTTCTTCACTGAGAATCCTCTACTGGACTCTTGTATCACTGCTCTCAAAGCTCTGATCTGCACTTGCTAAGATTTCTTCAATTGTCTGCAATCTGAATTCTGCAAACAATCCTTCAAACCAGGGTGAAACACTGCTCATCAACTTACGTTCTCTCGAGAACACTAAATTGTCCTCTCTATCCAGCCTCTAGCTGAATATCAGGCACACTGCCTTCACTACCAAACTCTGTCTTCACTTTCTGAAACCAAAATCCTACAATCATAAATCTCAAGTCAGATTTAAAATTATTTCACCTGCAAGATCCCTGCCTGATCTTGTTCTTCATCCAATTCTGCAAATCATGTTCACTATAATTCTGTGTATCTTTGCTACATATCAGATCTAAAATATGATCTTCCTTCTTCTGTCATCACATGCACTGCATCTCTGTATGCTTGCATTCCTTATCAGTTTTCAAAAATTTGAACTTTGAAACAGAGCTATTCCTGATGCTCTGATACCATAATGATGCCCGGGCTACCAACATTCTACTCACGTTCACACTTATTTTCATACAAAACTGCACTCAAGAGTTTAGGCCCAATAATTTTAAATCTGGAAATGTTTTAATAATATCTCTGGGAGCCTTAATATCTCAAATCTGAGATTTGAGATATTAACTCAACGTTCTCTTATATTTATAATCCCCAAAAAATTAAACTGCACGTGTAAAAACACAATCGATCTTCATAACCAAGGTTTGTTTCACAAAGGCAATCCTTTTCAAAAGTATTCGGGAAAAGGACTTTGATTAACCCACTACTGGTTCTTAAAATTCAAACCATACAATTAAGCCAAAGCTTATCATGATATGTTAACCTTCGCGTATTAATTTAAATGCTCCCCCATATGAGTATTCAGCCATACATAGGTGTGGGCTTTGATAGAAGACCAACCACCAGCATATAACCATAATCTGACCCTTGGACTTTATCACCACTCAACATAGGTATATACCACCATATATATATATATATATATATATATATGCTCTGAATCAAGTGTTAAGAACCCTTAATAATTCAAAACTCAATATAATAATGGTCGCAACCTACCATTCTCATATGCGCTCGTGGCTTTTTTATAAACCACCCTATATTATGTCATGAAACCTCTATAATAAACAATTGCGCTCACCATTGAATGTCAAAGCCATACATTAAAATGAAATGTCATCGGGCCCACAAAAACTTATGGTACTTATCTTGACTAAACGACAGATGGATCCAATGGTCTACAATACATCGCACTCCAACCAATAATCCGACGGCATATAACGAATATCGTGTTTTTTTCGATTCAAGCTTTAATGCTCAAAATTTACGTGATGAGAGTGGGTTTAGAATACCACTCTTGGATGTGTGTCAACCAGCAAATGGAATCACGTTTTTTTTCCAAAATCAACTAACCACTTTTAAATCACATGAAAACCATAAGCTGCTTTCAGAATTCGCCTTTACTGTTTGCTTCTCACGGTTCCACGACCGGCTCAATGTTCCACCTTTTACTGTTTAATCTCATAGTTCTGCCATTTATTTACTCATGGCTCCGTCCCAAGTTCAACACTGTTTCCTTCGACTACAACTCAGCAAGTAAACTATCCTTAACGCAGTTCCTCAACTCGAACATTGTGTATTGGGGATTGATTCCATTGATTTCAGTCGACTTTAGTCAAATAAATTTCAATGTAGATTGAGCATGTTATATTGCCATTCCAAGCTCAGATGTTATTGAAACCTGACTACACATTCAGTCCCTACCAGAATTCATACCAAGCAGAGGTTCAATTTAATTCAAGCATACTCAATAGTCGAAATTTACATTGACTGCGTCCTTCACTAACCATCAGTATAACCCAAGTCTATAAAATTAGAGACTGGATTAACTTCCTCCAATAGGATTGATCCTTCCGTGATTGATCCTTCCCAATGGCCTGAATGCAAATTGAATCAACTTTCTATTTCACATAGAGTGACAAACTAAGCCACAATACAGAGCTTCACACTAACCCTCTGAACGCAAACATTCTTCATGCGGAATTAAATCAGTAACCCATAGAATGTGATGAAAACCCCAATTACAGAGATTATCTTACACAATTTCTCATTGACATTCAAGACCCATTCACATAGAGTTTAAACCAAATCATACTCATGTAAACTAAAACATACTCCTTCATTTATACAATGAAATTAGTTACAACCTCTTTGTTTGGTCGAATCTTCTATTCTACGGCCTTCTACTTTGTACAGTTCTCTTCCTACATACCTCTCATGCTTACATTTATACAAATGATGACCTGAATCGATCAAGGTCCCCAAACAGCTCAACAAACTCTTAACATTCCCAATTCTTAATTCTAGACTCAATAACTGAAATTACTGAAACTGATCTTAGATCTACTCATAACCCTTGGTTTTCTCTTCATATTCCTAACTTAACCAACTCCCTCATGTTCTCTAGAGTTTAGAGAGAATTTACAATTCCTCCTAATTTATTCAAAATACTAATATTTACATGAGACTTTAAAAACATGAGACCCCCTATGTATTATAAAAATAAAAAGTATTTCTAGAGCTTAATGCCCCTGCATCAACATCCCCTTGCTTCCACAGCACAAGTTCACCTCTGATTTTTGTGTGGAAGTCCGAGGTGGTATCACTCCTAAGGATACAAGAGTGATTTGGATTGGAACATTTGCTCCTTTCTCTTTTTCATGCACTAGTGGATCATCTCTTGCTATAACAATGTTGTGACCCCTCCTTTGTTCTGTCTTATTGTCTACTAGCATAAACACCTGCTGCTCATGTCCTCCATATGTAAGATCTTTTGGAACTCCTTGCAAAGATGCAAGAGCCCCTCTAATTGAAGCCATTGCTTCACATCCTTCCTCCTTCTCATTAATGGAGCATGCCCCATTAATAGGTGATCATTTCTCTTGATCCCTTCTTGAAAAAGGACTACTCATGTCTTCCTCTTAAGGAGAATATTCTAGTTGAAGTGAGGCTTTTGCCCTTGGAAAATCATATTGCAGATCCTTAACCCCTTCAACAATATTCAGAAATGGAATTAGCTTTATGGATTTCTCCAACTCATGCAAAGATTCAGACTTATTTGACTTGATTTTCTTCCTCAAAAAAGTTTTAGAGTGTACATCAAATATTTTCACTAGCCTCCTAGTAAACCTTGCATAAGAAGAAATGCTGACATTTTTCAAGGAGAATGACTCAAATAGCCACTAGGCATAAGCCTTACCTTGAAGATGCAGTGCTGCTACCTTCATGGCTTCTTCTTTTGAGACTTGATGCAGCTGGAAATATGTGTCAAACTACCCTACCCAAGATTGGGCTGAGCTCTTAGGTGATCCATCAAAAGTAGGTAGAGAAAATCTACCCAAAGTGGCCTGCATGCACCCTCTTCTTCTATTATAGCTGTAGGATCTCCTTTCTTCTTTAAGCTGACAGAAATTTGGGAAACTGAGATGCTTTTTGAATCTCTTTGACTGAGATTCATGCTCTTGGAGATATTCACCAAGAGTTTCCTCCTTTGGTGTTCCTTCTTATCCTTCTTCCTTTGACAAGAAAGTAGGCATGTTACAGTGTTGTAGATCAAATTGTGTGGCTGAATGCTCACACACAAAATAAGAAGTACTGGGGCTTCCTTGATGTGAAAATATTATTGAGCGATCTAGATGTATTTCCCTCCTCATTCCCCATATTTCTTCCTTCAGCTCATGCAGAGCATGAGAAAGAGTGTTAGAAAACTCTTCTTTTTTAATCCTTCTAGATAAAGGGGTTTCAACCTTCTTCTCTTTGTCTTCTGTGTAATATTTCTTCTGTATTCTTCTTTGGTACCTCTTCTCTCTGTCAGTGAGAGGTTATTCTTCTTCCAAATACATATTGGCTCTTCAATAAAATCATAGGCTATGCCAAGAAAGATGCTCTGATACCACTGTAATATCCCCCAAATAGGAATACTCAGCAATGCTGTTGGAATAACGCACTCTTAATAACTATGTGCACCAAAATGAGTTTTCAGCTCCTGGATCCCTTAGATCAGTGGATTTAGTGTCTAGATCCAAAAGGAGAGAAAAAAAAAATCAAACTAGGTGAGGTAAACAGACCTCTCACCACATAGTATAGTTGGAAAACATCCAAAGAGAGGGGCTGCAGCTATATGCAACAAATTGCTTCAAAAATAATGTAGTTTAACTTGTTTGAGAGAAAGAGAATAATATGGAGGTTCATACTTCAGCTATACATCAGAAAAATAGGTTTACAATGCAACTTATCCAATGTATAACAGAAAAGAGACGAATATACAAGAAGATTCCCTCATAAATGAGGTGCTACAAGCACAACAAATTTATGAATAAGATTGACAGCATTATTTTCATTGGTTGAAGAAGTAGTAGGTTACAGCTCAGATCTAGAGCAGATCTGTATACAAAATGATAGATCTATTTCAGATCTGTATACAAGAAAGGCTCCTTTATACACTCCCCTTGGGGATTTCAACAAAACATGAATAACAATGAGTAGATCTGAGATCTAGGTTACCGATTTGCAGTAGTCTTCAGAAAACTTTGAATCATGTCATGTACAATAGATACGATCTAAACTAACATGTATTGGATGGCCAATCCATGGATCACCACAGTGAAAGGAAGAATCAAATCACCAGAGATATCTCCTCTAAGATGATGCCAAAACTCCATGCAACTCTGCTCTTGCAAATAACGCAGTACTAGAAGAGGGACTGCATTGTAGACTCTGAGAAGACTTTTTCCTAGTGCCAATGTATGGATCTGAAGCTCCAAGGGTCTAGAACACCCTTGTGAAAGGGATAGAAGACTTTACCAGTGAAAAGGGGTGCTAGAGATGCATAGATCTAAAAAGATCTATGCTCCACTTGCTGCAGCTCACAAGGACAACCCAATCCTAAACAGGATCAACGCTGTAGGTGAAAGATGAAGCTTGGCCAAATGCAAAATATTGGACAAGAAAAACAAGGCTCCTCCAAGAGCTACTCAAGGAACGAGGTGGGATTCCCGCTTAGGAACACCCAATGCTAAAAAGCATTATTCTCAGCTAAAGAGCTAGAGAATGATATATTTCTGAACAGACCATGCAGAAAAGGATAATCATCAACAACCCTCTCATGCTTCTCTCCTCTTCCTTTTATAAGATAAAAGCCGTGTCAAACCCTAAACCACCTCAATGAGTTAGCTCCTTTCACATGTGGAGCCTCTATCTAAAATTGCATTGTGCATCCATGAGGTACATTGCATCTATACTGCATTATAGATTTGGTTATGGTCAACCCAGTCTCATAGCTCAAACCCATTCACACCTGCAATTGTTTGTTTACATGGCCCAGATTTTCCCTTGTTCACATTGGCATTGATATATTCATTGTTTTTAGGAGTTTTACATGTCCTACTTTTTTCATTTATCCATGCAAAATAAAATGAAACAAAAATGTATATTCCTCTTAGCTTAGGATAAGTAGGAATATTACATTGGAACTAGCGAAATGAATCACATAGCATCAATCATCACTTGCGAGGCCTCCACCCAATAACCAAGACATCCTGGGAGGTCACCCATCCCATATTGCCATTGGCTGAAGCACGATTAACTGTTTATTTTCCCCCATAATCAAGCCCACTTAGCTTGCAACCCAATTTGCAAAACCTTAGGAAGTATTGTCCCTCATAAACCATTCAAGTAGAGATCCCTTTACTAGTTGTATTGAAGAGTGACCCTTATTTGAAAAACATGACTCAGTAAGGGCATCATAATAGATCCCATCAAGGTGAATCCTTGCCTCCTTACCTCCTTGAGAGGTGTAGAGACCTCCATCGATCGTTATGCTTTACAAAAAATTTTCAAGGGAGAGCAGTAAACATCAATACAAACTCGAACACCAAATACATTCACCTCATAAATTAGGTTGATACCTATAAGATGATGTCATGGTGAAATATCATCACTAATGTAATTTTTTATTTAAGTGTTCATATTTTTAATTGAATAATAGCTTGATAAGTTCGTGAAGGGCTACCAAAGGCAAGTATATTTTTTCCATAGTTGATAACCATATGGAAGGATGGAAGATCCTTGGAAAAATTATGATTTGAAGCAAAGCAACATGACATGAAGCTAGACAAGAGGAGAAGATCGATGGATCACTTTTTGATAAAATACATGACTCGTGGATGAAATTTATGGATGATATGTGCCCTATGAAGAGATTCCAAAGATAAAGGCTCGTCAACAACCAATAAATTCATGACATCAAAGAAAGGAGTTCTTCATGAGAATCTAGGTGTGTTTTCATTGCTATTGTAGGTCCCTGATTAAGAGGGTGCCTCATGATAACTTTCTTACTTGGAAGAAACTTGGTAACTCCTATGTCGAGAGGGAGCTTAAGTACATTTCTTTTATAGGAATAAGTACATTCCTTTGTGGAATATATCCTCCCTAGTTGAGAGGGAGAGATAGACACATCATTCTAGTCTGGGAAGAAATAATTGAGGAATGGTTAATCACTTGGAATCCTATACTCTTTGAGGATGTATTACGGAATCCATGGTATGAGTTTTCATGGAAGGACCGATATTCTTTGAGGTCTAGGAATCCAAGATAAGAATAGTCCTGGACATAATCTGAGTGAACCTGGGTGGGGTATGTTCCAAGAGAGACAATGATGAAGGTGTCTATTAATCATCATTCTCACCAACATTGGAGCTCAAAGATCTCGTGGAGAGATGGCGTTGTTAGTCAAGGCCTTGCACTATGAAAATTTTGGTTGATATGATGTTGTACAGATGAGATTACCAATCTGATTCTTCTTATGATATTCTTCATATTGAGAGTGACAATGTACCATTATGAATACCTATCTACTTATGAGGGAGTGTTGAAAAGTGTAACTAGGTTCGGTCTTCATAATGAATTGTAATTATGAATTTATGTAATGAAGAAGGCAAAGATAATAAAATGTATTTTGTAATGCTTGCCTCATGGATTTCATGAGAAATGAGATTCTATTATAGGTCAAAGACTTCTTCTTGATGTCTTTAGGAGATTTTCATCTTGTCATAAATATAATTTAGAGTCATATATATGAAGTGATGTTACACTTGTGTAAAGGAAAATTATTGATGTAAAATGTATGCTCCAAGACCTTGTGAGGGTGCTCCAAAGAAGTTGGCTCAAGAATGCTAAAATATTCCTTGGTAAATTCAGCCTACAAAAAATTAATCATGTCGCCCTGGAATAGGAGTGACAGCCCCTATATAAAGGGTGGACTGCGGCCTCGTTAGCTCATGAGACTCTGGCCTCATTATCTCGCCATCATTTTGGACAAGTTGTGTGATAAATGTGTGCATTAAGGACTGTAGTTGGGTGTGAAGAAGGAAGGAAGTACAATGAATGAAGAAGTTTGTACAGCGAAGAAAGAGAGACCTCTCTTGTATCTCTATTTTGGGCTAGTGATCTTGGTCTAGGTCTGTGTCACATATCGGAACTACATTGTTAATTTGTCGGTCTAAGGAGATTATAAAAGCAGAGAATACAGTGCGTAAAAAAGATATATTGGCAGTGAAGAGAGGGACATTGAAAAGATTACTAAGGAGACTATGATCAATGCAGAGGAGAGGCATTGCTAGCCTTTTTCATTGGGTTCATATTTTTGCATAAGCTCAGCAATATACACAATGTGGAGAAGGGAGAAACGAATAAGGTTATCACAGTGAAAAGATATCTATATTGGGCCAACATTATTCAAGGAGGCAGAGGCCTATAATAGCTAGGGAAATTCTCCACTATATAATCTTGAGTTGCAGTAATAAGGAGGCCGGAATATTAACCTAGGATTTCAACAACAAGTATACATAGAAGCATGGTGCAGTGAAGTGTAGTAAAGGAGGATCAACTTAAGGCGCGAAGAAGAGCAAGTGACAAGGGTCTTGGAGACATACTAGTGTACTCAAGGGTCTTTGTCATGGTATTGGTACTCATGGGTTGAAGATCTATAAGAATAATTTTGATAATTCTTTCCTCTCCAAGAGGGGCAGGTTTTGGCCGTGGCTTGAAAGCCTAAATATTGTGTCTATTTTGCATTTGATAATTGGCTTGATGAAGAACATAATAATGTAGCTAAGATAAGATCTAAGTGAAAGAAGCTTAATGAAATCACAAGTAATTATCAAGAAGATAAATTTTAATAAAATCCCCAATTTCTGAACATGCATTCCTTAAATAAATTCAACATTTCATTTATCAATTTTTTGTACGGAGAATTATTTGTTTATTTGTTTCTGTATTTACATCTCAATATATGTTGCATGTATTAGTTTTTGTATATATGTATATATCCTTTGGAAATTATTAATTGATACTTCCTATATGATTAGAGTGCATCATATCACAACTTAAATTTCTTGAGAAATGACGATGTCATACATTGTTGCTAACACTACTACACTAAGGGTATTTTAAGACATTTTTTTAAGACAAAAGAAATCCTTTGTCTTAAAAAGTCACTTTTTATTTTAGTTATTTTATATTAGAATTTAATATCAATTGAATTGTCTTAAATATAAAATTTAAGACAAATATAGTGTGAGACAAAAATAATTTGAGACAAAATTTTATATTTAAGACAAAAACAATTTGAGACAAAAAAATTTAAGACAAAAGTATTTTAAGACAAAAAATTATATTTAAGACAAAATGAGTTTGAGACAAAAATATTTTAAGACAAAACTTTATATTTAAGACAAAATCAGTTTGAGACAAAAATATTTTAAGACAAAAGCAATTTGAGACAAAATTATTTTAAGACAAAATTTTAGATTTAAGACAAAAGCACTTTGAGACAAAAATATTTAAGACAAAACTTTATATTTAAGACAATGGTCACTTAAGACAATGACAATTAAGATGAAACCCATTTAAAATAGTTAGCAATTAACACAAAATCATGAAGTTTGCATTGAAATATCCATGAGTGGATAGTGGATAATTATATTTTTTATTTTTGAAAATAGATATTCAAACCACATTAAATTTAATCATGTCATATTTATTTCTTTTATATTATATTTTTCCTTTTTCTTTAAACCACATTCTAAAAATTTAATAAATAAATAGATAAAAAATATTATTTTTGGTTGGCTACTCAAGGGAATTTTAACTTTGAATCTCATTTTTTAACATAATACTTCACAACAAGGTGATTGTCAATTGAGTTACATTCCATGAATTAAAATTGTTTCTTTTTTTAAATATGTGAAAAAATTTAAACTAGCAATTGCACCAGATGTTGCAAAGGAATCGTCATAAGGCATGAAATAGAGAAGAATCTTGATATATAAGAAATCATTGAATGATAAAAATTAGTAAACAAAACACCATTCAAGAAAATATTCAATGAAGAAGGCTCATTAGGTACAAGGGATGAAAATTTGGTTTTCAAATAGTAAATTGGCATTTGACATTCACCTATGAAACATCAGATTATTCGAAAAATGCTATGGCCACAATAACATAAATAGATTGTTAGGGGTATAGAAATGATGCAATTGAGTGAGTTGTTGAGGAAGTATTGCATGATGAAGGAGAAGGCAGTGGTCCTTGAGGTAGACAAGTTGTCAACTTCATGAGTAGGGGTTTTTGTTAACTTAAATTTAACGAGTTGCCTTTTTTTCGTGTGCCACAACCTTGATCTTGCTGATAGTTCATCAGCTGGCTACTTGAATGCCTCCTCGGAGAGCTTATCTGCTAGTTGATTGAGCTCATGATAAATGTGCGTGAAGGATGACCATTCTAGCTCCTCAATGCGCAGCCAAATTTGAGACATCAGGGATTGAAGCTGCACATTCTACCTATAAAACCTGCATTGGCCCGGTCAACAAATATTTGAGATTCTCATCTCTTGCAACCTCTTCAAACCACAAGCACTTTCCAAATAAAGAACAACAAACAATGTTGAGAACTCAACCTTTAAATTGGAAATAGAAGCTGGAGTATATCTCATATGAATGAATTGAAATTAATTTATATAAAAAACACAGTGAAGAGCAAGAATAATCAACATATAAGGAGAAACATACTTTTTTAATGAGATCACTTGGATATTCTCTGATAATTTGAGTGGGATTTCCTTTAAAATTCCTGCAAGATATGTTTCCAGTCAAATGTACGAAAAAACACGAGACATTATAGCTACGTAACTTTTTTTTTTCTAAGTTAAGTTACTTCTATTAAAAAAGGAGAAAATAGTTTACATCGTGGCCGAGGCCGTATCAGTGCCCAGTAACTATGGCATGATAAAAAAAAACATTGTTTGAGGACTTCCCACTTGGGGAAACCAGTCTAGATTTAGAGCAATCAGAGAAAAAAAATTTCCCACGCAGGGGAAACAACCTTAGTAACCAGTTTCTTAAACACAAAATACAAGATATCGACACAAAAAACTCAAGATTAGCCCCTGAATATTGGGACTCGACATACAGACAATGGCAAAATATGAAATGATTAACCATCATGAGGAGGAGATGGTTCTTCGAGAATAAGACACCTATAAGCTTCCATATCATCATCCGTCGCAGGCTTGTCTTCATGTTGTGCAGAGCCATGCATGTTGCACCATATTCTGTGCGAACCAACATCCTCATCAATCGGGGCCTTTCCTTTAAGTTTATCCCCGTTCCGAGTCTTCAAAGCCACAGCTGTATCAGCCCCAGCATCCGTCCCTCCATAGTGCGAACCTGCAACAGGTTTCTGTGGCTCCTCACGAAACATGACAGAGATGGTGGTGACTATTCTGGGATGGTTCAAAGTGCAGTCAAAGTAAAAGTGGGCAGTTTGAGACACGTTGGAGGCAAGGGAGGCGGGAGTTGTAGGAGCGGGGGAGGCCATTCTGTGGCTGGCTGAGTAGGATCTTCCTCTGCCGCTTCTGGTATCAGGATACCTGCCAGCAAAATAATCAGAGGATTGGGCAGAAGCATCAGAGTGAGACGCAGAGGGAGCACGCTGAGGACGGCCTCTGGTGCTACCCCTCGTACAGCGCATACAATGCTGAAGTCTGGGCATGGCTTCAAGCTCGAAAGGGCGGTTTCGTGAGTGCGTTGGAGCAGAACAGAGGGGAGGCAACCGGATGGAGAAATCCAAAATAACAGTGCTGAGGATGCAGATGCCATTTTGGGAGAGGTGGAATCTGGTACCCAACTCAAGACAGCCAGCAATACAACAGTGATGGCCACTTGCAGTTCTTGAGCATGGAGTCGCAGCTATTGGAGAGCAAAGGCTCTACAGCGGAGGAGGAGGAAACACAAAGTGAGCTCGGCTCGCTTCCATTATGAAGTTCAAAGTGCGAATGCCTCGATGAGCTCCCAATGTTAATGAGCCATAAATTCAATAAGAACAAAGTTGCAGAGAATGTTTTTCAGAGGCAGGCGAAAGATTGCTACCAGTGGATGTATTTAAGACAGTCTGGTTGACAGCCCATAGCCATATGATCGCACGCATGGTGGCTGCAAGCATAGCCAGGTGGCATAACCACTTGCTAGCCCCATGTCCTTTCGAATTAACTCTCCATCTCGGCACCCGCATCTGGGGATTATAGCTACGTAACTTGATCTTGCAGAAAAAATGAATTACTACACCCAAAAAACTTTATTATGAATATCATTTTCGTGTAATCTCACGATGTGGGTAAAAGTGCATTATATAAGAAAATAAAAATGTTCATGAAATTCCCATGAAACTGAGTGCATTGATCAATTTTAAGTTTGTTGTTCCATGTTGGCTTCTCTACTGTAGAGTTGTGGGATAGTTGTATCATGTGACTAAACTATATTCAATAAATAATCTTGCACTTACCCTGATATTCGAGGAGTAGTGCATTTTTATGTGAAACTGTATGGTCTACGATCTCCTAATTATGAACTATGTATAACATATCTAATTAGATGTTAGCCAAAGTTTTCCATAGGTATAACATACCTAATTTTCACCCTCTGAGGGTTTTCTTGCTCGTGATCACAAACAAATTCTGATCACTGTTATAATCAGGCCACTTGCAATGATTCTTCTAGAGTTTAAAGGAAACACCTCCTTGAAGAAAAAATAAATAAATAAAACAAGAAAAAATGTTGCAACAATTTAGTTAGACAACAACTAACAACCCTCTTGAGGTAGAAAATTCTAGCCCAATTGAAAGAAGCGAGACAACTCAAGGTATTACAGAGATAAATCAGGACAATTGTGCAACTTTTTCAAGGATGCAACAAGAAATTTTTCTGTACATAATAAGAAAATATTTGCAAATGAGAAGATACCACAATGGGCATGCACAAGAAGAAGAACCAAAGAAATCAAATTCAATAAAGGAAGCACAACCACCACTCCAAACTCGCTTCTCTAAAACACATACAACCACAATAAATCCACTGAAGCTTACAAATTTATCAAACCGTAACTTACAAATTCAATAAGCCAACATGCTACAATTTGTTGAGTCACCCCCAGATCAATTAATAATTATTGCATGAAAGTAAATTTTTATGTAATTTTGTTTAATAGGTTGAAATTCTCTAAAAAGCATATAGAATATATCCAAGAGTTTAAAAAATGGAAATTTTGCCTACCTCCACAAGGTATCATCACACCCGGATAGGTGACAACATACAAGTCTAAATCTTCTACCTCTAAGTCTCAACGACACTTCAACATGTCAATAACATACTTGCAACAATGCTTAGTGAGTTTTGTCTATTGGCTAAAGAAATGTACATCCATCCATCCAAAAATATACATCTCAATCAATCCAACACCATAATTGTGCTAAATAGTTCATCATGTTATTTAAAATATTACAATATGGTATTATATTAGCTCACATATTCCTTGAATATTTGAAAGCCAAACTACCTTAGCACAGTAGACCAGAAATATTCGTACTCTAAAAGAGAAAAAAAGACAACAAACTAAAATAGAAACTTTAACTCTAATCTAGACACTTCATTATTAGCAACATGATATCTAATGAAGATGATATGTGGAAAAAAAGGCTTCATATATTATCTATCACATGTCAAACCGAGTGAAGAAACACATGCACAAAACACATTAGAAATAGGGTTCATAGATCGACTTTTATTCAATGGTTTCAAACCCTTCTTGTCTCCTTCAAGGGGGTTTCTTGAGGTCTTCAAAAAGACTTCCTTTTGCTAATTAAATGGATTGTTTATTTCACACATGTATGGCAATGTACTTTCCAAATCATATTGTAATAGATTCATAAGGTGATATTATTGGTATTAGCTACACCTTATTTGGAGACATCATTTTTATTGTAGGGGTTGGTACCTTTCTATTAGATGTGGTTGGTGATGTGAAGACTACTCAACCTCTATTAAATATTCATACTAACTCTAACAAGCTTATGGATGCTTTTTTACAAAGGGAGACCCCTCTAAGCTTAACTCATTGGATTCTTTGTTTGTTCATGATAATTATTGTTCTCAAATTTCCTTCTCCAAGGGGTTGAGACTATTTTCTTCATTTATTTTACATGGCTCGGTGAAAGAAGAAGAATGGAGATTGTATCCACATATTTTCCATTTCGCTAAGTTACAAATAAAAAGAGTCAAATTCTATAGCCAATAGACTAATAACCTCTTGATACACCTTTAGTGATCTATGCATAACTCTCACCTGTCACTGTAGCTCAATGAAATGACATCTAATAGCTCCAAGACACCATTATAAATGGAGTAGTTGTGAAGTTGTTGTTAAATGATCGCCTCCAAATGTTCAATTCTCATGAATTTTGGGGGAGGGGGGTATTTTGGTGTATTGAACGACGCAAGGGGACATAAGGATAACATGGATGGGTATAAGTGAGAGGTTCAAGCATGGTTTACTAAGATGTATAATCCTAACATTAGAAAATGAGAAGGAGCCTTAGGGCCTTATGGCATAGGGGCTAGGGGATCTATAGGAAAGGAAATGAGAGAAATTGATAGGGGAACCCCCAATAGTTGTGACAAGGGGATTAGGGGCCACATTATCACAACCCATACACACTTAACCCATAACCACTAAAGTCCCTATCCCTTTAACCCCAAAGCCACAATCCCTTAATCCATACACCCATAACTCATAACAAATTAACCCCTTGATCCCTTAAACCCAAAGCCATTAACCCCTTAACCCCTAACCACTAACTTAGAATCCCTGAACCCCATATAACCTAATCCCATATCCTCTTAAACCTTGACCCTTAACCCATAACCCCTAACCACTAAACTCATTAACCCCTAACCCCTTAACTCGCTGACACCTAAATAACATAACCCTTAGGCATTTAAAATCCCCTGAAATGTAAGCCCTTGATGGTTAATATTTAACCCCTAAATCCCTTAACCACTAACCCATTAACCTCTAACCCTTAAACCCCCTAACCTCTAAATCCCATAAGCCCTAACCCTTTACCCTTTACCCTTAACCCCTTGCTCCTAAAACCTTAAACCCATTAACTCCCAAAACCCCTTATCATTTATCCCAAACCATAGGTGCTCGAACATTAATATTCTTGGGCATATTACGTTTTTTCCTGCTAACCGCTACAAATACAACCTATAAGAACTAGTAGGGTCCAAGGAAAAGAGCTACAAGTTCCCCAAATCCGATCTACATTTTATGGACAATCACATTTCCCCCAAATGTCCTCCACATATTTTCCTTGGTGTATTGGAGTTTGAAAAATACATAGGATGCCACACGTAATCCTAATCATAAGACTCAACTTTCCTAATGACTAGGAGGCCTTAAAGAATAAAAAAAACATCTTAACTTATGCCTAAAATTACTAAAATTTCCTATCCCAAATATAAAGTTAGAAATTCTACAAAATTATAGGGCAACAAGGAAACCAAGTTCTCTTCTATAAATCTCTAAGACCTTATGGAGGAAAAATACAAATTTTGAAATAAATTGTTGAAATTATGCTCTTGCATCAGTAGCTACCAATGTATCCTTGTAGGCCACCTCCTTTAACAATAGTAATACCAATGGACTTTACCTACAAGGAACTCCTTACATAATTCTCTCTAAGATCCCCTTAACCCATTGCAATGATTGTCTTTGATGCCTACCTAGTTGCAATCACATTAAGAAGCAATGTAGCATATTCCTGGTTGAGGATGTCGATAAGTATGTGATTTTGTTGACATCTTGTGACTGTCCCGGATGTGAATATATAAAATCATTTTTTTTGTACCAGTTTAAGGACTGATACCATCAAGTGTGTGCATTAACATGGATGGAACACTAACTGCATGCTGTATATATTGTAATGTAAATGAATAATCTCTTCTAGAAAAGGCTCCACTCATAATGTCATTTCGCAAATGCTTGCACTCAGCAATCATGGTCAGATTTTAAGGTGCTATGTTCTCATAAGGGTAAACCTACCTATCCATCTCTTTAAACGCACACATCACACATGTTGGCTTGATCTTGTGCTTGTTGTGGGGAAAATGTTGTTGCAGTGGAACCCCCAAATCATATTTATTTGGGTTGACCCTGATTTGAAGGGTAGATTTATAAAGTTTCTGCATAGTACATATATAAAAAATATGTCAGGTTCTCCATAAATTTCCTGAGAGAAACTCCCCAACACAACAAGTAGAATACTTTTTGTAGTCAAAGAGATTAACTTTTGCTAGTCCTTTTTCAGAACTAGTACAAACTATAGACAAGACAAAATGCCTCATTTTTGGGCTATCAATACAGTATCCATTTAAATAGACACAAGCATAGGTTAATAATAGATAACTAACACAATCTCAATGAAATACTGTGAGTAGAGAGAGCCAAATTTATATATATGATTTAGTCGAAAATGGATTGATATCTTCCTCAATGTGGACTGCCAACTTGTTTTCCACTTCTTCAATCAGGTCATGGTTGTCTTAGATGCCCTTGTGACAATCTGAAACTACCAAATCCAATGCCATCAGCTTTATCGTAGTGACCTCCATTTCTTTGTTCAATTCTTTCAGGCCCTTCTTGTTTCTGATTTCTCTCTTTCAATTTATAAACACATACAAAAAGGCATTGACAAACCTCTTGCTTAAATGCAATGGCCACAACATAAATAATTCTCCATGGACAAAAATTCTTGAGGTTATGCAATGGCTACAACGTAAATACTTCTTTAATGGCTACAACATAAATGCTCCATTGTGTTTCCCTGACAGTCCCTAACACTTCCTAGCACATGTTGGCACACCTTGGCACCTGGCACATCTTGGATGTATGTCGCCATGACACTATAACATGACTTAGTACTACCTATCATACCATGTCACTCCCTCCTCGAGACACCTAGAACTCGCTAACACTCCCTGTCACACACTCTTATTCATTCATTTATTAATTTTGACCTAATGCTCTGTTATGTTTTCCTGGCACTCCCTAACACTCCTTAGCACGCATTGACACACCTTGGCACTTGGAACATCTTTGTATGCTTCCCTAGCACTCTAACATGCCTTGGCACTTCCTAGAATATTGTGTCACTCCCTTCTTAACACACTTGGAACTAGATGATACTTCATTTCCATGAATTTTAAACTAGTGCTCCCTTGTGTTTCCCTGACACTTGGCCCTCACACTCCCTAGCATGTGTTCATGCCACACCCTGGCACCTGCCACATCTTGGCATGCCTATCATGCCTTGGAACTGCCTAACATGTGTTAGTACTTCTAGGAACTCCCTGACACACCTTGGTATTCCTTAGCTTTCATGTTGTCATAGATAACCTTACTTTTTTTGTGACTTGGGAACCTAACCAAGTCATTGGAAAATGAATGTTGTGCCCAACCCAAAGTTTCCCTCTGTATGAAACTACTTTGTCCAACCCTTTATGTAACCATAGGCTTACTTCCTACAAGTCTTATTCTGGCCTTCTCCTAACACACTTTATCCTTGAGACACTTGGAATTCGTTGACACTACTTGGCACACACTCTTATTCGTTCATTTCCATGCATTTTGACCTAGTTCTCCCTTGCAAAGTCCTGGCACTCCCTAACACTCCTCAACATCCATTGACACTTTCTAGCATGTGTTAGCATGCCTTTTCATTCCTTGGCACACATTAACACTCCTTAGTTATCATGCCCTCACAATTACCCTTAATTTTTTGGAACTTGGGAACCCAACCAAGTCTTGCCCTGATTATAACAACTTGACCAAGTTATGGTTACTACAACTAGATTATGCCTTGTTCACCTAATAAATGGCTATAACCCCTCACCCATTTAACCCCGTAGACCCTAAACCCCTAACCCATTTAACCCCCTAAACCCTAAACCTCTAAACCAATAACCTCTAACCCCTTAAACCCTAACCCATTTAACCCCCTAAACCCCTAAAAACCTAACCCAATTAACCCCCAAAACCTAACCCCTAACCCCTAATCGCTAAAATCCTTAACTGTTAAATCCCCTAACCCCCTAAACCTCTAAACCCTAACCCATTTAACCCCCTAAACATCTAACCCTTTAACCTCTAACCCCTTAACCCCTAACCCCTAACCCCTAAAATCCCTAACCGCTAAATCCCCTAACCCCCTAAACCTCTAAACCCCTAAACCCATTTAACCTCGTAAACCCTAAACGTATAACCCTTAACCCCTAACCCATTAAGCCCTAATTCCCAACCCTTAACCCATTTAACCCCCTAAACCCCTAAAACCCTAACCCATTTAACCCCTTAAACCCTAAACCTCTAAACCCTTAAACCCCTAAACCACTAACACCTAAACCACTAACACCTAAACCCCTAACCCCTTAACCCCTTAACCCATAAATTGTTAACGCTTAACCATTAACTCATTAACCCCTCACCCTTAACCCCTAAAATCCTTAACTACTAAATCCCCTAAGCCCCTAATCCCTAATCCCTTAACCACTAGCTCATTATTCACCTAACCCATAACTGTGCCTAAATCCCCTAACCCCTAAGCCCCCAATCCCTAATCCCTTAACCACTAACTCAATATTCCCCTAACCCCTAAATGCGCCTAAATCCCCTAACCCATAACCCCTCAATCCATAACCCCTTATCCACTAACTCATTATTCCCCTAACCTGAATCCCTAATCCCTTAAATACTAACTCATTATGCCCCTAACCCCTAAATACGCCTAAATCCCCTAACCCTTAAGCCCCAAATCCCTAACCCCTTAACCACTAACTCATTATTCCCCTAAACCCTAAACCTCTAACCCCTAAGCCCCTATTCCCCTAACCCCTTATTATACCAGGCTCGCGGTGCTTTCTTGAGGCCATATAAGGATTTTACCGCTTGCATGCTTTATGTTCCTAACCCTTCACAAAAATTCCTTCTGGTTGGGACACAAAAACATTCTCTTTCATATCTCCATTCAAGAAAGCAGTTTTTACATCCATTTTATGAACTTTCCAACTTTTTGAGTTTCGAGGGCAAAGAGTGTCTAGATGGTATCTCATTTTGCTACGGGGAAAAATTCTTCTCATAATAGACCCCTTCTTTTTGCATAAAACCTTTTGCCACAAGCCTAGCTTTATTCTTTTCAAGTGATCCATCTGCTTTATACTTGTTTTTGAAAAATGTTAGCACTTAATTTAGCAAGGGTATTAGGAGGGGTTCCAAAGGGACTACTACTAGATCAAGTGGAAACAATGGGACAAGGACCCACTGTCACCTCATTCAATTTCCCCTGCTCTTTATGAACTTTCAATGATGAGAGGAGTCTCAATATAAGGAAATTACTAGAATGACGAGACCAATAACGATGCACAATGTGATTTCCAATGCCCATTCAAAGAAGAGGATCAGATAATAGGTTCCTTGCTTTAGAACCAAAAGAAGGACTCTCCAAGAAAGGCTCGAGGGAAAGATGACCTCGGGTTTAGGAATATTAAAAGATGATGAATGCCTAAGATGAAAAATTCCAAAATCCCTCACTTGTGATTGACGTCTTTATACTAGGCTTCAAAGTGAGGCAAGGAAAGATTCAATTAAAGTGTGAGCTTTGGGAGAATCTAGGGTGACTTTCCATGAATTTTTTTTGAGAGAAATACTATAAGACTAAGGTTTGGGAGATATAACGTGGTAAAGGCTCATCCAATGATCATTTATAGTTAATATAATAGGTTTTTAATGATGAACTACAAAGTGCAAACCTTCAAGAAATCCTCAAGTTAAAGGAGCATCAAGGGTTCCCTCTTGGTGTGATAGTTAGGGCATCAATTTATTTGAAATTCCACCATCGTATTCTGTTCAAAATTGGAGGATGCCTAGAGCTCTAATCTAGCCTAGGAAGTGATGCCTTGCTTGAGAGCCTTTTGCTATTTTTATACACCTTATCCTTTTTTATTTTAGCCTCTCTAGGCATCATACTATTTTAGAGAAAATAAACCTTCATTCCCACACCTTGCATGTGAGCCTCTTCTTGGAAACTCCACATGATGAAATTCAACCTAGCCATATATCCATGGTTTCTTTTCTTCATGAAGTCGAATTAGGCCTATTTTCATCCACACATGTTAATTATTACAACGAGAAAGGTAAATATTGAGAGGTGATGTAGTCAAAAGGGATTATTATTGGCATATTTCGTGTTTCAACCATGCAAACGGTGAACAGTCTTGGAGAGGGTGTGCTCAAGGAGGATCATTCTAGGAAATGTTTGTATTTCATCCATACAAACAACAATCAATAGATATATATGGTTACTAAAGGAAAACAACAAGTTATTACAAAGGGGGCACCATACTGAACTATTTCTAGTAGGTTGGAACTTCATAATAAGAAAAAAATAGATATCATGGAGAAGTAGCGTTGAATTGTTGCTCATACATTTAATGCACTATTCTGAGTATTACGTGCTAAAATAACACATATTTTAGAAGACATGTGCCTCACTAAAGATACTTTAAACACAATTGTCAATTAAAGGGAAAACATTAGCTACAAAGTGTTTTGAGGAGATGTGTGCTTTCAACAAACCTAGCTTTGAAAGAGAGAAAATTTACTAGAGAGAAATTGTGACATCCGAAATGATCTAGCACATAGGCCTTTAACCCAAAATTTGATCCTCTTCTATTCCATCGATTACATTCTCTATCTCCGTATTCTGTTCTATAAAGGAGAGGTGAAAGTTCTAATTCTAGAGGGTGGATTTACTACATAGGTGTCAAGAGCTTCTCATCATCTGCCCTCATCCATTTCATACTAGAGAGCACTCCCATTACATGCACTTGATAGGGTAGCCCATGGTATAGTGTCTCTATGATTTACTTTCTGACACTTCATTCACATATAAAATGAATTATAATATACTTATTTTATAGCTCTCCGAGTTCATGTGTTTGTTTTGTATAGGTTATCATGCTACAAGGATTATGTTGTCATTACAATGCACTTATTTGAATGTTACTTTCATATTGGATGGATATTCTTTGCCACTTTTCCATCTAATCATAGGAATTTTAATTAAGAAACTCATCACTACCTTCTATAATTTAATTTGTACTTAAAGACACCATTGTGTATTGGATTATTTTAGACTTACACCGGCACAAATATCTTAAATTAATCCTTATGAATAAAAATAAATAGTAATAATCCTCATTAATTAATAAGGTTACTTAACTATTGATAAAAACACTAAATGATAGAAACAATAACAACAATTATATCACTAGCATATAAAGATACTTTAAAATATTTTTTAAAGCCAAACTAATATTTTGTCTTAAAATTTTAAATTATCATTTAAATTATTTTAATTTAAAAATTTAAACTTTCTAATCGTCTTAAATTAGAAATTAAGACAATTCGTTCCATTAAATTAGAAATTAACACAATTCATTTGTAAACAAATTCATTCCCGCCAAGTAACAGCATGAAAAAAGCGGGTGAAATACTATGGGGGCACACTATCTAAGCATTTCTCCTATAGCGGTTGGAGCGCCTTCTGTGCGGTGCAGGAGAAAGAATAGTGTATATAATGGTGCCACGGGATATGGTGTTCAAGGAAGTGAAGGATATTTGAATACGAGAAGATGTTCTAACACTCCCATCCCTCGCTTTACATTCAATACTTTGGATTTCTATGCAGCAAATATTTTCCCGACGGACATTAAATTAGAAATTAACACAATTCATTCGTAAAAAAAATCATTCCCGCCAAGTGTTAATCCAACCTAAAAGGGGTCACATGTATAACACTCCCATCCCTCGCTTTACACTCGATCCTTTGGATTTCTCTGCAGCAAATATTTTCCTGACGGACAAAAGACTTCGGGGGGAAACGAGGTGAACGGGCGGACGATTCTACAGTTGAAGCATATTTTCCTAACGGACAGAAGACTTCGGGGGGAAAGGAGGTGAACGGGCGAACGATTCTACAGTTGAAGCTTCCTGTTCACAGACATGGGGTAAGTTCCCACGTTCCCTTGCTTGCTTTCATGTCGATTTTCTGAAGTTAACAACACCCCTTTTGATCCCGATTATGCACTTGATGGACTTGCATCAGTAACAGGGTTCTACAATTAAGGGTTAGGGTTTATAGTTTGTTTTGTGCTTTGATGCAGACTGAAAGGTTATTTAAAGACGATGCCAAGGATGAGAAGGGTGAACGGGCCAGGATGGTAAGTATCTCCTTCGATTGCCCATTTTTGTTCTTATTTCGAGTGATGACCAGCTCGATGCTCATAGAATCATAGAATCCATTTCAGGATGCCAAATTTTTATGGTATAAATAAGTCATTCTTATTGTTGACCTCGAAAAAAAAATGGGCATTTCTCACTATGACTTCTGCAAGTGGGCCGTGACCATGGCCTTAACCATTCCATTGCTTGAGGTACGATTTTCTAGAGTGGAAATGGTCAGAGGAAAAACTGTTTTAACAAATCCGAGAGGGCACAGAGTGTTCGACCCTGACATTAACATATGTATTATCGTGCTCAAATACTTAGAGCTACACTGGACGATAATATCTGAGGTATCCTTTCATAAAGGTGTCTTCCACAACCTACAACATATCAATATAAGACATTGTAATGATCTGGTGGAGGTTGGAGGATTTCCATCAATATTAGTAACACTAGAGTTTTCCTCTTGTTGCACATTGAATAAAATAGGAGGGATTTGGGGTCTTGCAAACCTTCAACAACTAGACATTAGAAGGTGTAAAGAAGTAGAGGAGTTGCCCAGTCTTGAAACATTGGAATATGGAATTATGGGCATCTGAATGTGCCAAACTGAAAAGCATAAGAGCATTGTGGCAACTAACAAAGCTTCGAATACTAGATGTGAAAGAATGCAATGATATAGAAGAGATGTCAGGTGTTGAAAAGATGAGATCGTTGTAGAAACTTATTTCCTTTGGTTGTACCAAGCTACAACATGTTGTTGAACTGATGCAATTTCCCCACAGGTCTTGTCTCCAGGTGGAGACAATATTAGCATTTTGGATGTCGATATCTGAAATGACACTTTTCATTGATACCGAAAACAATACTAATAACAGCCACAATCTTTTGGAAAGCAACACTGATAAAAATCACCCTATTATCCAAAATATAGCCACAAGTCATTTGTGGCTACATGCCAAAATGAAAGCGATTCAAATGTGTAAGGGAATT
The DNA here is from genome assembly GCA_034641835.2 of Pinus albicaulis. Lineage (NCBI taxonomy): Eukaryota > Viridiplantae > Streptophyta > Pinopsida > Pinales > Pinaceae > Pinus > Pinus albicaulis. Next base: position 713,267,671 of record CM076571.1, on the reverse strand, counting down.
TGTGGAGGTCCCTGTTACTCGAGACTAATTTCCAACAATCAATGAAATGTAATGGAGGATCTTACAAATGTAACGGTTGATGACAATTTTGTTGGAAACAGAAAGCTAATCAGTAGATTGAATGATTTTGCTACATCAAATTAGAGAGGCAGATGGAGGTTCATGACTACCATGATAGCCAACATAAATGATAAGTGGAAGAGGATGAATAGTGGAACAGTTGGAGATTGAAGAACATCTCAAGGAGGGAAAATCAGATTTAGGAAATGACTGAAATTGAGGCCTATAGGGTCCAGCCCTTGGAGATACGATTAGCTGTCTGAGAAAAGAAAAAGATGGTGGTAGAATAGCTGCAGAGTATAAACTGGTAGAATAGCTGCAGAGTATAATAAACTAGTATAAAGAAAAGGATGGTGGTAGAATAACTGTAGAGTATAAACTAGTAGAATAGCTGTAGAGTATAATACATGAACTCACTCACTGCAATCTTCAAATCTGAACAAAAGCTTTACATATTGTTAATATATAATTATTAATTATTATACTCTTTTATTATTACTATATACTTTTTCAACTGAGTTGAATAATTACATATTACCTCCGTTTTAAATGTTTTTTTACAATTAAATTAATTAATTTTAAAAATTCCCAAGTTTATCATTTTTGTATGGGTTGTTAATTATTATACTCTTTTGTTATTACTGTATAATTTTTCAACTGAGTTGACTAATTACATATTACCTCTGTTTTAAATGTTTTTTTACATTTAAATTAATTAATTTTAAAAATTCCCAAGTTTATCATTTTTGTATGTGTTGTTTGTCAAAGGATAATATTTTACTTATATCATAGTTTATGATGGCTATGGATTTTTTTAATATGTTAATAAACTTATTAGAAAATGTTGTCATTTTATCTTAAATCAAGTGTTAAAAATAATCCATTTTATTAGTATACAAACTCTTTTTTTATTTACCATTTTTTTTACATTTTTAAGTTTAAATATATATGTTTCCCAATAAAATAAAATAATTGTGCAACAATAGTTATATTTTCCCCTTTAGATATTTAAAATTGTTATGACTATATTTAAAAGTGTTATGGCTTCTGCATGATATTTTATGTTAACTTAGGTTTTGTACAATGCTTTTTTGAAAAGCCCAAAGTACTTTGCATGAGAATTCTTCTTTGTGGCTGAGAGACTTCATGAAAGATGGTATGTATTAGTGGCTGAGAGCCTTCTTGAAGGTTGATAGTGTTGATAGAGATTTGAGTTTTCACTTGTCATTTTATTCTGAGTTAATATTTGAATATATTTATATTTTTACTTGTTTCTTTTTTTTTTAAATTTGTTGGAATAATTTAATTTATATATATATATATATATATATATATATATATATATATATTTGTAAAAGATATTAGTATTTTAATATATTAATAGAGATGTTAGTTTATATTTTGGTTTCTTCTTAACTAACACTTTGTTGTTGCAAAAAAACCACCTGAAAAATTCAGAGTCATTTGAAGTGAAGAGTAGTCCCGAGGAACAGAGTCATTTGAAGTGAAGAGTAGTCCCGAGGAACAGAGTCATTTGAAGTGAAAAGTTATATCTGGATTTGTGTTTTGAAATAAGAATATCTTAATTATTTTATTTTGAAAGCTGACAGGCTTATACATTGTAATTTTTCAAACATTGCCAATCTTTAAAAAAAAAACAAAAAACATCATACTTCCATTAATCATAAATGTAGAGACATTTACTGGGAATTAAATAAACTAGATTCTATAAACGAAGGGAAAGATTGAAATAGGATAAAAAGAAAATCCCAAAATATCTGATATAACTGATAAAGACTACACTTCTAGTGAGCTTTCATCATAACAGGGGATTGATCCACAGTAAAACAAAACTTTCTTTAAACATTGCAAATTTTGTCATTTTATTTAAACAGAAAACAAAACTTTCTTTAAACATTGCAAATTCTGTTATTTTATTTAAACAGAAAACAAGATCCGTTTGCTAATCAGCAGAATGAAGAAGCAAGTGAATACTAAATGACCTGCGTGAATAATAGAGTGTGCATTTATGCACACAAATCTAGCTGTGGGTATCTTTAATATTAATCCAATCTCATTTCTTGTCCATTTCGATGTCTAGGAGATTTTTTTTCGGGATTTAGCTCATTTTTCCAATTTTTAGAAAAAAATTTGCCAATTTAAACTTAACATTCGTTCATAGTATCAAATTATGTTATTTGAAAAAAATACTAGCATTTTGACCACACATTTATATTTGAATTTTCTTTTCACAGTAGCTAGCAGAAAAAGATTGTTGGATGTGACCAGCAGGGAGGGTACTACCTTAGAAATTAGTTCTTATGACTATCTAGTGTAGAGCATAGTGATCAAACACTATCCAAGGGAATTGGTGATTGTGTTAATGTAGCAAATATACCTTCTCTGCTGGAGGTCACGGACTTGACATAAGCTGGTATATATATAGAGAGAGAGTGAGGGGATCATGTTAAAAGGGTTAGTGGGCAGTTGGAAGGAGTACATAATGATCCACGGTTATATATATATATATATATATATATATATATATATATATATATCTCCCCTTGAGCATGTTAAACAGGTTAGTGGGCAGTTAGGAGTACATAATGGTCCGTGGTTATCCATGATATGATGTTATATCAATTTATAAAGATCCATGTGAAGAAGTAGTAGCAATACCTATAGACCTTTCTACTGTTGTAACGCTATGAAGACATAATGCTGGCATAATGACTATAAGCTCTGCTAAGCTAGTTTCACATGATGTTGACTTAGCCTCTTGCTGTAGAACAAGCCCTAGGTTGAAAAGATGGAAAAATTTGTTGTCAAGACCCAGATATCGATTCTATAAAGCTTGGCTAGCATACAGTGGCAAGGAGGGCATTTATCATAATCTAAATCCAGAAAGGTGTTGATTCCAAATGCAAAAAAAGGGCTCATTCAGCACTAAAGAGTAGTTGTCTGTTTGACTTTGAAAGACAGTTGTGTTTATGCTATACCAAATCTAGTGCATCCCATAGCTTTAAAAACCGGTTGGTTTCAATTAGTAAGTAGTCAAACCAGCCAATCAGCATCATGATCTCCAATAATATTTCCAAGACCTTCAAGGTGTCTTCAATAAGCAACCCAAGTTCTGCACCTGTTTTAAGCCTCTTCTTCAAGAATTCTCCAAGGGTGTCTTCAACAATGCTCAAAGGTTTCCTTTTTGACCTGCATAACAATTATTTAAGACTCCAAGATACTTCTTCCAATATCTTCACTATATTAACCAAGCGATGGCTTCAATGATGCTCCAAGGTCTCCTTTATAAATCCTTAAATCAGTACAAAAGGCCACTCTGAGGTTGTCTTCAAGAGTATCCCCAAGGCAACTTCAAATCCATGCAAGACTGTCAATAAATGTTAATTCCAAGCTTGATTAAGACTATCCAGGCCTCTTACAAGTGCATCCAAGCTACCAAAGATAGGCTTCCACCGACAGAATACCCAAGCTCTTTAACTATTCAATACACCGAGTATTTCACAAGCTTGTGTGAGCACTTCCAAGAATGCACTGTTCTGTAGATCAATAAGCTACAGGTATGAACACTTATATGCTCATAGTTGTATATCACAGCTAGTATGATCACATGTCTCCATAGTAGTATGTATATCCCAGCTAGTATGGTCAGAAGTCTTGCAATAAGCTACAGGTCTCCACAGTAGTATGATCACTCCAGAGTTGTATCTATTTCTGAGTTCTCCACATATAGATGAGACACTCCAAAAATATGAGATGTGAGTTCCTTGTGATGGTGACAATGGCTTGGACTGAAGGTCTATCCTGTTAACCTGAAGTTCTGTGATAAAACAAAAGCTATTTTGCCAAGGTCAGATGGTCTGTGAGGTGGTGTCCGAGCCACAAATTTTTTGTGACAGGTCTGAGGGTGATCAAAGAGGTATTATGCCTATAGTCTGAGGGTCATCACAGAGGTATGTTTCCTGTAGTCCGAGGGTTATCACATAGGTATGCTGTTATAGACCTGAGATACAGTGATATCACAAGTCACCCCAATGATAAAGTTAGCTTTAAGAGAAAAGAGGAAATACTGGTGATGGAGGGATGTGAATATCAATGCCAATATTGAAGGGTGATGGAGTCAAGGGAATCTTATGGATGAGAGGATATCAAGAAGAATGACCCTCCTTAGGTCAGTTAATCAGAATAATGGATCACGGGGGAAAAACTAGTATTTGAGGGTGGGCACAGCTGCAAAGTCTAAAACCCACTAGAGAGAATTCATTAATAGGATTGCCCTCGGCTCAAAGATCAATGTGTACGAGCTTGTTTAAAGGGTCATTGTGTACAAACTCATTTACTGCTATAGTTGATATGATCACTTGCACGGCTAGATAGTGCCAGCAAGACGATGCCCTTCAGTTTTTCTCTTTGCCCTTGACAAGAAACAATCACAGCCCATGGAGACCACAATTACTGCTGACAGGGCCTACATATGAATTAGTTTTAAGAAATTCCTGGAGCCCTCGACATTGATCTGCACTACCTTTGGGGACAAGAGGGATGCTGCTGTTATTTGGGCATGAATTTGTTCAGATGTGTCCAGCATCATCTGAAGTTGATCTTGCCTGTAATTGGTTAAAATCTGGTGGGGCCAGAAACTTTCAATTGTCACAGTGAGAACAGGACTGACTGTTAAATCTTCCAATTTTATTCTCTCAAAAAGAGCTCTCAACTTGGGTACAAGATTGACATATTTCCAATGCTCATGCACAAATATAATTGATTGTGCAGAGCATTTTTGTCCATCACGTGCATAAGCATCCTGGTCGCAAACCCATGCAACATAATCGACCTCTTGGACGTCAAGACCAATAATTTTCCAATCAAATCCTGCATCTTCTAATTTCAGTCGCCCTTTCATATCAACAACAAGTTTCTCAGCATCCCTTGAACTTCCAGTGAAAAGGTTTATGAGCCTTCTTCTGCAGTGAGAATGCCCTAGCTTCTGAACCATTCTGGCTTAATTTTCTACTTTCTTTTACAAATTTATTCAAATATAGCTCTTCCTCTGGCACCAGTTTTAATTCCATTCCAGAAGATGCTTCTGCCATGATTCATGCCAAATGAGAAGTGATGTCCCTGTTTGAAAGAAGAAGCAATAAGTAGAATCAAGGATGCAGCAATTGGATCAACTTGTATCACTCTACAGTTGTGATGATCTGTACCATGGACTTTGGAAAGTGATTATACCATTTAGAATGCCCAAGTTTGGAAACAGAGAAATAAACTGGGCTGGTTCTTTTCCTTGAACAAGACGTCCCCAAAAGAATCGATCGCTGCAAGGATATGTTTGTGTTGTTTGCATTTGGATGCCTCTATATTGATGAAGCACTTTCTTCCTAGATGTATATGGATGTAACGAATATGTAATCAAAACCTCCAAACAGCCCAAAGATGTAGGGTGTTTCCTTTAAGGATGCATGATGACTCCTCCTTTTAACCACCTTTAACTGAACACTGCATCCTATTATCAACTCTACCTTGCAAGGAGGCTAATACAGATTTCAAAGAATTTGAACAGGACCACTGAACACTGCATATCCTATTATCAACTCTGCCTTGCAAGGAGGCTAATCCAGATTTCGAAGACTTTGAACAGGAGTGTCTTACAGTTTACTCCACATGATTTCTTTATTCATGCTTAGTGTGATCACTGATAAGCTTGATAAACTTCAATCTCCAGCAAAAGTATTATATGTGAATACCTTCTAACAGCAATCAAAACAAAATTTTTCAAATATGGAAATGCACTTGCACCACTGTTGTTTAATCACATGACTGCTAGTCTACTTGCAAACACCTGAAATGTAAAATATGTCCTCTGTTTTGGCTGCTTTAACAGTCACTAAACCCTTTTATTGTTCATCTGAGCCTATTTCTTCAGATGACAGGTGAACAGATCTGAGTCAACTGGATCTTGATAAGGACTGTCTTGTAGCTTCATGACAGGGATAGTAGAATCTAAACTCATCATTTCCCAGCATGTAGCATTATATTTAGAGCACTGACTTGCATCAGTGACAGGGTTCTACAGTTAAGGGCTTGCATGATTATATATTTTACAAGGATTATGCCATTATGTGTTGAACATTTTTTAAAAATCAATGCCTATTATACAATTTCAAGGACTGCCATAACTCCTCACATAATTCTTTAAAGGGTGCTAGCTCATTGGAAGAGCACCTGCCATGCAGGAGGTTGGTGGTTCGATTCCACTGTACCCTAACATGAATTATTCAATGATATTGTTGATTTTTTTAATTAATTTTTTTTATATTGATTTATTTTAATGGTGAGATATTTTTCTGGATTCATTGTTTTATATTGTTTCTACAGAGACAATAGCTAAGATTAAATACATTGTCTCCATAAAGATAATATCTCTTTAATTCCAACTATTGTCTTTGGAGAGACAAAAATGAAATTGTCTCAAGTTAAGACAATTTACCCAAAAATTGTCTTAAAACCCCCCTTTGTTGTGTAGTGCAACTATTGTCTCCGGAGAGACAAAAATGAAATTGTCTCTCGAGAGACAAAAATGATTGTGTTATATATTGTCTTTGGAGAGACAATATTTTAAGACGATTTAATTTGAGACACCCGCTTAAAGACAATATTTAAGACAATACACAAGTTTTCTTTTGTCTCAAATTAAGACAATTTACCCAAAAATTGTCTTAAATATTGTCTTAAAACCCCCCTTTATGTAGTAGTGTAACCAATGGCCGAAAAGATCAAGTAACGCAAATAATTAGAAGACGATGAGAATTGTTTCTTGGTTTTTTATGTAGCGAATTTGTGTAGGATCAAGATGAAAGGAGATGGTTAATCGTATTGAAAAATGGATGAGTGGGATCAAAATTCAGCGTTGTGTAACTAGGCCACAATTTCTCTCCCTAAATTAGCATAAAAAGGCACTCCATTTTGTTACATATAGGATTAAGCTCATGTGCGGAGGAGTCTACCAAGTGGGTAGTTTGCATTGTTTATGATTCAAAGAAATTTGAAGTCATGAATTCATTTGGTGGGCAGTTGAAACTAATGGTCATGGGTCTAGGTTGATTTAGGCATGAATACGTCAAAAGCCTACACACTCTTCTCTCTAGAAACAATAGAAATCACAAGAATTTGAAATGCAAGAGCTCTTCGTCATCTGTGCGAAGGAAGTGGTTGTGCAGAGAACATGTCCTTCTGTGAAGAGCTTACACTATGCAGGAAGCTTGTGCGAAGAACAAATGCTTACATGGAGAGCTTACACTGCGAGGAAATCTTTGTTTGGGGAGAATCAATTAATAATCGTGTTTTTTTTTCAAAATCAACTAACCACTTTTAAATCAAGCGAAAACCATAAGCTTCTTTCAGAATCCTCCTTTACTGCTTTCTTCTCACGGTTCCACGACTGGCTCAAGGTTCCACCTTTTACTGTTTAATCTCACAGTTTCGCCATTTCATTACTCATGGCTCTGTCCCAAACTCAACGCTGTTCCCTTCGACTACAACTCAGCAATTAAACTATCCTTAACGCATTTCCTCAACTAGAACTATCACATGGTTCAACATTGTGTATTGGGGATCGATTCCATCGATTTCAGTTGACTTTAGTCAAATAAATTTCAACGTAGATTGAGCATGTTCTATTGCCATTCCAAGCTCAGATGTTGTTGAAACAGGACTCCACAGTCGGTCCCTACCAGAATTCATACCAAGCAAAGGTTCAATTTAATTCAAGCATATTCAATAGTCAAAATTTACATCGAATTCATCCTTCACTAATCATCAGTATAACCCAAGTCTATAAAATTAGAGACTGGATTAACTTCCTCCAATAGGATCGATCCTTCCGTGATCGATCCTTATCAATGGCCTAAATGCAAATTGAATCAACGCTCTATTTCACACAGAGTCACAAACTAAGCCACAATACAGAGCTTCACACTAACCCTCTAAACGCAAACATTATTAATGCGGAAAAAAATCAGTAACCCACAGAATGCAATGAAAACCGCAATTACATATATTATCTTACAAAATTTCTCATTGACATTCAAGACCCATTCACACAGAGTTTAAACCAAATCATACTCATGTAAACTGAAACATACTCCTTCATTTATACAATGAAATTACTTACAACCTCTTTATTTGGCCAGATCTTCTATTCTACGGCCTTCTACTCTGTACAGTTCTCTTCCTACAAACCTTTCATGCTTATATTTATACAAATGATGACCTGAATCGATCCAAGTCCCCAAATAGCTCAACAAACTCTTAACATTCCCAATTCCTAATTGTAGACTCAATAACTGAAATTACTGAAACTGATCCTAAATCTACTCATAACCCCTAGTTGTCTCTTCATATTCCTAACTTAACAAACTCCCTCATGTTCTCTAGAGTTTAGAGAGAATTTACAATTCCTCCTAATTTATTCAAAATACTAATATTTACATGAGACTTTAAAAACATGAGACCCCCTATGTCTTATAAAAATACAAAGTATTTCTAGAGCCTAATGCCCCTACATCAGAGTCCCAAGGTTCAAATTGATCATGATCTCCTAATCATGTGTCCCTCCTGGATCTCGTACTCTGTTTTGTTGCTGTCCAACAGCTGCATCATTCTTCTTATGCAATTCTCCAGGTCTCCATATCTTGTTCTTCAACCTGCTTCCAGCTGTGCTTTCACAATCCATTCTTGTCTTTACTTTTCCAAACTCTCCTGCTTTCTTGCTACTGTCTGCTGCTTCCGAGACACCTTCATCATCGGTCTTCTGATGTTTCCAATTTCTTTTTCCAACTTATCTTCTAACTGGGAATTCTTCTGTCCACTGCTGCCTTCAAATGTTGTTGTTGTCAATACTGTTGTTGTTACTGTCTTCAAAATTTTTGTTGCTGCTGTCAATGTTGCCTCAATAATTGTGTCTAACATTAATTTTAATCCTGCAAATGTCATCTCCCATATTGCTGCCTCTGTGGCTGCCACCATGGGTGTTGCTAATGCAAATTCTGCCTCTCCGATTTTTTCTACCTCCCAAACTTCCTGTCCCTATACAACAATTTTCTTTTTCTCATCACCTGCAACTTTACTCTTAGAAAAAAAATCATCAATTAAAATTCCACCTGCAGTAACATACTCATTTAGTACACTAGTAAACATAAGCAAACTAGTATCTACTCCTTTTTCTTCCACAACTTCAGGCATCTTTACTTTAGTGTCTGAAATCTCATTCTCTACTCTAAATGTTTCCAGCAAACATTTCATCCATCTCCTCTGTGTTTTTTTTACATCTTCAGCATGCTGCAATTCAGTTTCAACATCTTTTTCTTCTTCTTGGGAAATCTTCAGCAATTGCCTTTCCTCCCCTTGATTGATTCCAGCAATCAACTCAACTTCTTTAGGCTCTGCTTTCTCATCTTCTGTCAGCATAGAATGTTGATTCTTTGTGACTGTGTCAGTTTTAACAGTCTGCCCTCCAACCTTATCTTGGCTATTCAAACAAGCCAATTCTTCTCTGTCACACACAGCAACAAGTTTCTGCATATGAGACATGATTGTCTCAAATTCTTTCTGCAACAGTTCTTCTTCCTTCAAGACAATTCCAAGTGATGGATTTTCCTCTGCATCACCTTTACACATAAAAAAATTTTCAATTTTAAAAACACAAGACCTAAAGGACTCATTTGATGACCCAGTCACCAATTCACTGTAATTCTGTGTATCTTTGCTGCATATCAGATCTAAAATATGATCTTCCTTCTTCTGTCATCACACGCACTGCATCTCTGTATGCTTGTAGTCCTTATCAGTTTTCAAAAATTTTAACTTTGAAACAGAGCTATTCCTGATGCTCTGATACCACAATGATGTGCGGGATACCAAAATTCTACTCATGTTCACACTTATTTTCATACAAAACTGCATTCAGGTGTTTAGGCCCAATAATTTTAAATCTGGTAGTCTTTTAATAATATCTTCGGGAGAATTAATATCTCAAATTTGAGATTTGAGATATTAACTCAAAGGTTCTCTTATAGTAATAATCCCCAACAAATTAAAGTGCATGTGTAAAAACACAATCGATCTTCATAACCAAGGTTTGTTTCACAAAGGGAAGCCCTTTTCAAAAGTCTTCGGGAAAAGGACTTTGATTAACCCACTACCGGTTCTTAAAATTCAAACCATACAATTAAGCCAAAGCTTATCATGATATGTGAACCCAAGAAGATAAATTTTAATAAAATCCCCAATTTCTAAACATGCATTCCTTAAATAAATTCAACATTTCATTTATCAATTTTTTGTACGGAGAATTATTTGTTTATTTTGTTATTTATTTGTTTCTGTATTTACATCTCAATATATGTGGCATGTATTAGTTTTTTTATATATGTATATATGCTTTGGAAATTATTAATTGATACTTCCTATATGATTAGAGTGCATCATATCACAACTTAAATTTCTTGAGAAATGACGATGACATACATTGTTGTTAACCAATGGCCGAATAGATCAAGTAACGCCAATAATTAGAAGACGATGAGAATTGTTTCTTGGTTTTTTTATGTAGCGAATTTGTGTAGGATCAAGATGAAAGGAGATGGTTAGTCGTATTGAAAAATGGATGAGTGGGATCAAAATTCAGCGTTGTGTAACTAGGCCACAATTTCTCTCGCTAAATTAGCATAAAAAGGCACTCCATTTTATTACATATAGGATTAAGCTCATGTGTGGAGGAATCTACCAAGTGGGTAGTCTGCATTGTTTATGATTCAAAGAAATTCGAAGTCACGAATTCATTTGGTGGGCAGTTGAAACTAATGGTCATGGGTCTAGGTTGATTTAGGCATGAATATGTCAAAAGCCTACACACTCTTCTCTCCAGAAACAGTAGAAATCACAAGAATTTGAAATGCAAGAGCTCTTTGTCATCTGTGTGAAGGAAGTGGTTGTGCAAAGAACATGTGCGTCTGTGAAGAGCTTACACTATGTGGGAAGCTTGTGCGAAGAACAAATGCTTACATGGAGAGCTTACACTGTGAGGAAAGCTTTGTTTGGGGAGAATCAATTAATTAGCTATAGAGGTAGTGACATTGCTCCATCACAACTATCAATCTTGTTTATAACATATATTGACAATAGATTTGAAGTTAAAATAGATTTATGGGACATGTCAATTTGTTAAGCATTGAAGGAATCACACACTAAGTAATAAACTATTACATTGTTTTAATGCTAAAAAGCCATTTTATAGATTTATAATTTATGTTGATATTTTTTACTAGTGAAAATTCAAATATTTTATTTATAAGAGATTTAGAGATATTTCTTTGGTTTTATTATATATATGTCTCTTATATGTAAAAATATCTATGGATGAAATAAATTTCCTTTTAACTTTCAATTATTTCACATATAAAATTAATAGAAATATTAAAAAAAAAATGAACAACAATAATGATAAGGGGGTTGCATTTTTGAAAATTTATTCTTAGAAAATTTTTGAACTTTAGTGTATTTTCTATCACAGCTGTAGCAAAGCCATTTTTCTCTTTTTTCTTCCAATTCTTGTTGTGTCAACCTTGTAGGTTGTGGAAGGCTAGGCGCAACAACACTTACATCTTTATAGTTGTGATTGGTAGGCTTCCTTGTTTCCATAATTGTTCTTTCAATTTTTCTTGCCAACCTGAATTCCTTCTCCAATGAATCAAGTTCCCAAAGGTGAACCTAATGTTGGATGTTATAATTTAAATTTCCCGTGAAGACATCAATCCTATGCTCCTATGGAATATCATTTACCCTTATAATCAATTTTTTGAAGTCCTAAGTGTGCTCTTCCATTTAACTCTTTTGTTTGAGATTTATGAATTGGATAGAAAAAGGTGTTTCTCTTTGTATCATCATAATATGCTACATTTCCTCTGTAAAAATTGACCAAGTGATAAATGGTTTATCATAACAAATCCATCGATACCATACAAACTGATTGGGTTCTAAAGATAAAGTTGCAATGCATACCTTTTGTGTGTGTTGCACATTATGGAGATGAAAATATTGCTCCATTTGTAGTATCCATGTTACTGGATCCTTTCCATCAAAATTCCTTATATTGATATTTGGAATATGATGGGTATTTAATATAACATTATTTTCTATGAAATCATTATTAACATTTATTTTGTTCTCAACATTAGTTTCAACTAATACCTTTTTGCCACGAGGAAGTGTTTCTTGTAGCAACTTTGTCAAACCTTCCCCAAAATCTTCCATGTATTATTTTAAACTAATCATGTCACCTTTTAAACCATCCATGTCACATTTTAAACCATCAATATCACCTTTTGGTTCATATTTGGTTTCTCTTTGTGAGAGAGAAATTTGTTGCACTTGGTCCCATAATTTTGATATATCATGCTGCAATTCTTCCTCTTCATGCATCATAGTAGAGATTTTTGAGGGCTTGATGGGTGTCGAATTTTTTTTTTTGGGAGGAATTTTAGAACCCGAAACTAATATATATGCTTTAATATGCCCTTGGAATTACTTCAAAATTTTTTTTCAAACAAAAGTTATGCATTTAAAAAAAAATACAGACCTTTTTCATTATTTTTAGGAGTTTGATATTGAAACTATTATATCTATGTGGTATCAAATCTCCAAGATCTGAAATTCAGTCTTGTGGTATCCCTTTGAGTATTCTTTCCAATCTCACTAGTAAGACCAAATTTAGATTCTTCACAACAAAGTTATGACAGATATCACACGATGTCCTAACGATGGAATAGTTCATTAGAGTGAAGTTATTAGGGATGTCACGTGTGACAGTTTAAACATTCGAATTTGAAAAGGATACATGAAAAAACTACAATATGTTAAATTTTGGACTTTTTTTACATAATTCAAATGAGATGCCTGAAACAAAAGTTATGACGATTTTGCCTCGGTCACGTGTTTGAGATAAAATTTTGGAGCCTGAAAAACCCTAACTTCCCCAGATCATATCTACGAAAATATAGTGAACCAAGATTTTAAATTCATATATGAGGTTCAACAATATCTCAAATCCATGTGGTTTCAATTTCATCTTTTTAAGCTTTGTAGAAAACAAGTTAAATATAATATTCCAAGATGACATGTTTGAAGAAGTGAAACCATAGAATCCAAAGCGCCGATACCAAATGATATGCAAGTAGCTTACAAAAAAATAGAAATAATAGATCAACGACTTAAAAATATCCTCTTCGAGGGGGAAACCTCCTTTAGATTACACAAATGAACAATTCTTGGATCAATGATGACAAACCTTTTCTATATATAGGAGTCTATGGGTCACAATATAACCGTAGTCAACATAACAATAATAATGTAAGGGCACAAAATTAATAATAGTATTTCTATGGGGCACAATAAAAAAAATATGGGGACTATGATGAGCACAACATTAAAAATAAAGGGACTACACTAACAATAAAGATAAGGGGATGCACAGTATTATAGGGTCCTAACACATTTTTTCAGGACGTTCATCAAAATTTCAACTCCACGTGGTCAAAATTTTGGCTTCTGAACCTTGATTAGAAAAAAAATTTATAGTGAAAATTTCAAGATGACCTATTTGAAGCAAAGAAACCCTATAATTCCAAGCTTTGAGACCAAATGTTATGCAACCAAATCACAAAATAGAATAAAATTATATATCAACGACTTGAAAATTAGCCTCCTTGAGGGAGAAAATTCCTTTCCATCACATAAATTGTTACCTGGATGATTAAATGAGAAGACCTTCCTTTTATATATAGCATTCCATGGGTAAACATTATAACCAATCTCAACATAACAATACAAATGTATACACAACAATAACAATAGTGGGCTTCTATGGGCCACAACAATAATGATAAGGGGGTTACATTTGAAAAACAATAACAATAGGGGCTACATTAACAATAAAAATAAGAGGGATACACAAGTATTATAGGGACCTAATAATCGAAAATCCTGCAAGGATCAATAGAAATGATGAGAGCCAACAAAGTAACAAGAGATGAAACCATTAGAGTCTCAAAAGGACCCAAATATAACAAAATATTAATGCTTGACAGATAGAAAACCCAAATTATGTTTAGCATGACACAATCTAGTTGTTTGGTGTTTGTAAACATAAATCAAATATTGACAAATTACCAAAATGAGGGTCCTCAACCGTGCTTCTTCTCAGCCCAAACAGTCCTCAACCGTGCTTCTTCTCAGCCCAAAAAGGAACAGGCACGCTTATCTCAGGCACGCTTATCTCTGGAGTCCAGGCGAGTTCGGCTACTACTACTCAATCGCTGTTGACTGATTTTACTCAATCGGCTACTACTACTCAATCGGGAATCCAATGTTTTTTAATACATATCAATACGGCTTTCCAAATTATGTGGGTTATCCACCTGAAGGATCTGGTTATTATACGCATGGAGTCCAGGCGAGTCCGTATGCTACTCAATCGATGTTGACTGAATTGGATTATGTGGGTTATCCACCTCAAGGATCTGGTTATTATACGCATGGAGTCCAGGCGAGTCTGTATACTCCTGAATGGCCGTTGACTGAAGGATCTGGCTATACGCGTGGAGTCCAGGCGACTTCGGCTACTACTACTCAATCGTTGTCGACTGATTTTACGTTTGCGGAAGAAGGTAGCCATCCGGGCTCGTCAACTGAATCTCAATATCAAAATCAGCTGCATGGTGTCCAGACGAGTACGGGTACTCCTCAATCGCTGTTGACTGAATTTACGGAAGAACCTAGCCATCCTGGCTCGTCCAATCAATCTCAATATCAAAATCAGCAGCAGGATTAGGGCAGTGATCCTCTGGAAAAACTCAAAGCGTTTTAGTATAATTAGATTTACTTAATTCTTTCCAATACCCCTATTGAAGCTCCTCTATGTCATGTAATAGATATCTATTATCAGGGTAACTTCATTTTGAAAGAGTCGAGCTTAAGCAACAAAGACACATATTGTGTTTGTGAATTGAGAATTTAGTAAAATTTAAGTGAATTTTTGAACTATTAAAATTAAATCTCTACTAATAATATGTTTGGTTGGGTTAACTTAACACTTGAAAAACATTTTTCAGTTAGTCTAATTTGATTTGGTATTATAAAACTCAATTACTCACTCTCATCTAAACAAAATATCAGCAAATCGGCAATCTCACTTACTGTCACCTTGGCAGATCTACAAAGATGAAGGCACAAAATATCAGCAAATCAGCAACTCACTTAGTGTCACCTTCGCAAAGCCACAAAGATGAAGGCCCATTTTACACCAGAGAGATTTGATTTGTTTGTATGTTTGAACGATTTAAAGTTAAAATGAATTTATGCTCTTTCTTAATTGATTAATTTTTTTTATGTGATTCACAAAATTTCTAAAGGAATTCGTATCTTTGTTGCAATCAAATAGCAATCTCATATTGGAAAAAGAAGCAATGATATTGATCGAACATATACAATACAGATGGATTATCGAGATATGTATATCCAATTATTGTTTATATGTTTTGTTCTTACTATTTATTGTACTAGTCGGTACTATTATAAATTACTTTCTAAGTGGTTGAGAGGTCCACCAACATGCCAAAATAATAATCATATTAGATAACAAAGCTATAACCATGTAATGAATTTTAACATATGTGAAAATAACATTATGATTCAAATAAATAAAGTAGGAATTAATATGTTCAATATTATGATTCAAATAAATAAAGAATAAATGGTTTCAAATTTTTTATTTTTTCATAGGAAAGGTTCAATTTTGATGACTAGGTAAATTCATTTTTTTGGGATTCTTCCTTCACCAATTATAATTTAAGTTTATATGTTAATATTTTAAAATTACTCTGCATTTTGGAAAAGTCGTACATTGCCATTGTTATTTTAAATGTTGTACAAGCTATATGTTGCATGTGAGACTAAGGGGAAGAGTTCTATAATATCCCTAAGGATGAATGTGGGTAATATGCTATGAGGTAGTTGGTACATATATTTAAGAAAGTTTCTTATAATATTTTGAATTCATAAAAATGGTGGACCAATTATTAAGTGGGGAAATGTACTGTGTAATGGTATTTCCTCCTTTCCATACGAAAATTATTTGTGAAGTAATTTAATTATTTCTAAGTCATGACTATTACTTACATCATTTACATAATTTCAATTTTCTTTGGCTTTTAATTAGTAATGTTTAGAATTTTAAGGAAATACCACCTCACATCAAGGTTTTCGTAATATCCCTCATCTTACGAAAACAATTTGGACAAATAAAATTATTTCTTAATCCATACAGGTTGTAAGGTTTATTTATCAATCCATACATGTTGTAAGGTTTTATTTTAGGGTACTTCATACATGTTCATAAATGATACTAAAGTTATAATTGTAGTTGTGCTTGAGCATAAGAAAATATGATATGAGATAGATTTTCTCTTGGAGTTAATAATTGCAGTGAAGTTTGAGTAATAGAGTTAGCCAAAGATAAGTGAATAGAGATAAAATAACATAATATCTTGCAAGTACATATTGAAAATATCTATGAGAATTGTAGAAAATTCTCAAGGATTTCTATTGATTAAATGGATTGATTAACATATTATTTACTGATCATGCAAGGAAATATGTTAATGAACAAAGACCTAAAGGCATATAGTAAGAATCAAACTCTACCACCTTATGGACTACTAACAAGTCATTTCAAATGATGTGGTTTTCTTTTAATAATGTCAATTAGCCAACCTACATTTGAGAATAGTATCCGATGGTGAATATCCTTAATGTAAATTCCATGAATTATGGTAGCTTTTTCTACCTTTTAAAATAATAATAACAATAAAAATACACTAGTTAACCGAATTTCTCTTTTATTTCTTTCATAATATATTAATAAATTTAAAAAATAAATATTTATTTATAAATAGAAAATAAAAATTGAAACCAAATACTTATAATATTAAAACAACGAAAATTGTGCACAACTTCATTGAGACAATTTTATTCATAAGATGGACAAGATGAAATTATAGTATTTTTTTAAACAATAAAAATGTGAGGAAGACGATTTTTTTTTCCTTTAATTCAAAGAATCTAAATTTCCAATCATGGTTTGCACCAATGTGCTTGAATAAGCTATGACATTTAAAAAAATAAATTAAAAGTTAAATTTTATATTAAATTTGAGTAAAAATTAAAATCTTTCTTATTATGATTAATTTTATGTTCATACTCTTCGTAACAAAATTTCAGCACTATGGTGAGAGAAAAAATTTCAAACAATTTGCCTGATTATGCAAATATCAACTTTAAATAAAGGACTGAGTTCAACATCCCTACTATGATAGGATGGAATGAATTTTAATAGATGGTTGTTTAAATTTGTGTTTGGATTATAAATTTGCATAGTTGAAGATGACTCCATTATTATCTATGGAAATTTAAATTGATGTTTTATTTTGTGGTTACTATGAATAATGGAAACCTTTTAGATCATATCATTATTATAATTAAAAGGGTAATTTAAAATGTTATATTATTTATATTGTTTCAAGTTATTATCTAGATAAAATTTAGTTATATAATTTAAAAATATATATATAAGTAGGTTTAATATCTTTACAAAGTTTTATTATATTTTAATTTTATGATCGCAACTATTGATATTTAAGACTCTAGTATTTTTTCTTTATTTTTAATTAGATTATGAGTAAATATGATCGTAAAAGATACAAATTATAGTATGCTTAGTCTATTTTTCATCAATGTCTTATGCACTACAAAAAAAATGTCTTACCTTTTTTATGAGGTCTAAATAAATTAAGAATTTCAGAAAAACAAGAGATTTCAAGTTAACTAAAAGAGAATAAAATCTAAGTTGTGCAAAAGTTATATCTCTATGTAACATTCCCCCATAAGTTATGAAAAATTTATATCTTTATGTAACACACCCCCTTCCATGATCGGGGATGGTCACTATGTTAACCCGACACGCATTTGAGTGGTTAAGAGAATGATTTAGTTATTTATTTATCTTTTTTTTTTGGCTTGAAGTTTTCTTTGTTAACATCAAAGCCAAAATATTATCTTGGAATTCAAGCCTTGTCTCCTAGGAATGTCCAAGATGTCTCCTCACTATTACCCTACTTATCTGTTTGTTTCATAAACTGTACTTGTTCCCATGATTCAGGTTACTCTAACCACTAGGTTACTGCACTATCAGGGTTTTCCATCATTTATGGCTATACAAATATGATCTGCATACTTAAACAACAGAAGTGGGCTCTGAAATGTGAAGAAAAAATGTCAAGAAGCCGAAAATCCCAATACCAAATTTTCATAAAAATTACCATACTGCAACTCTTCAGTGTAGTGTTCCAGTGTGGATGATATCATATGGAGTTTGAATATAATTTTGGATTATGCATCCATTATGTCTTTACTTGAGAAAATCTCGAAAATTGATGACCCTAATTGCATTTCGTGGTAGGTAGTAGACATTTCTGGTCTGGATTGCAATATAGTATTGCCTTTGCATTAGATTGTAAATGACACTTTTCATCAGATTCTTACTTTGGCTGGATCATGAAAAATGTATTTTCCATAGTTAGATTATTTTACATATGAGCAGGTAATCACCATTTTTTAACAGGGAATCCTAGAAAACATAATACTAAATAAAAACATATTTAGAATATTTTGAAATGTTGGCTTTTAAATAACTAAAGAAAACACTACGACAAGGGAAATGTGTGGAATCTTTGCAAATATCAAATGTTGGAAAATCCTTCATCCTTTCTTATTGGATCCTGATTTTCTGCGATGATTCTGGAACATACATTTAATAATACTTCTATGAAAACACCTAAAGGATTGATATTGTTTACTTTGGGTTCATACACCACACAATCCATACCATGAATGTTATCTTGTGTATAAATTCTAACACTCATGCTCTTTTTCTGTTCAATATTGACTTTATGAGATGCATAAAATATGTTGGATATTTGGTTATAAATGCTCTAAACATACATCTACTCAAGCGTTTAATTTTTGGAATTTATTTCACATTACAGTCCAAAATAACTATTACATGCACTAATAAAATTATCATTGGTGAGATCATTGCCCTATCTAGTTATGATTTACTCTACACATATGATGACAAGTGTTTCTTGACCTTCAGCATTATCATGGTGGTTTTGAGTACTATTGGCATATGGATTTCCCACTCTAAACATAAACCCTCATGGTTAAAGTGATGGAAAAACAACTAATGTTGCATGGAACAGCTATTTCTCACTAGCCTAATGCTCCAAATTATTATGAAGTTCATCTAGTAATGACCTAATTGTCATTGTTGTGACCATAAAATGTTTATACTTCACTGTGAAGATCTCTTATTATTATTCTCTTCCCCAAAACAAAATGATAAATTTTCCTCAAGGACTCACCTCCTATTTATTTGATGTGTGTAATTAAACTTTGATACATGATACATTTCATAACCTAAGCACACTCTAAATATTTATTTACACATTCAAGCAAAGGTATTAATGACACAATTGTTCTTCACATTTACTCTGCTACACTTATTGATTTAAATCTACTCTTATCACTATCTCTTGTAAATAGTAGTACATTTGGCACTATGAATAAAACTTTTTGAAGCTAAAGAATTAAATTTAAAACATTGAGAACCAATATGATGGATTGCTAATTGTGATGCTAAGCCAATTTATTGATCCTTGATTCAGTTGAAGCACTCCCAAGTTTTAGTTTTCAAAAAGTAGGAAATTATTCCATTCATATTCTATCATATGAAAAAATTATTGTTACTAAATATCACTATGAGCATAAACTCACCATTTCAAAAACAAAATCTCAGCTAACAACTAATGTTCTAGTTGTTGAGACATCACACCATAGTTGGAAATTATAACATAAACATCACTATTACCAACATGATTGCATCAATTGATGTCCTCAAGCACATAGCTTAATGGTGATCTCATGAGTCTGGTATTCCAAGTTAGTGGTGGTAGAACTATTTTGGCTAATTTATTTGGAAAATACACACACATACTCTTTTCAAACAAATACATTTGTATATTTGAAACATTCAATGATAATCACAATGGTATTTTAATGTCTCTACTCAAATGACCAGGAACTCTTTCCTTCATGATTATAAAATAATAACCCAGAAATGAAGGACTGCTAGACTGGTTTTAATATATGTTTGTAATTTCAAGAAACATATTGGGAGTGCTAGTATTATTGTAGCATCAAATTCCAACAACCACAAATAGGGACTTCCATACATGACAATACACTCTTCCCTTAGATCTCATGCATGAGATATAAAGATAAATGGTTTGTATTCCTAGTTCCTTCACATTGAAATTTGGTGGACACCTTCCAAAAAGTAATGAATAGGGTAAGGAGTTAACTTAACTTGGCCCAAAAAGAATTTTGTACCAGACCCTAAACTCCACACCTAGAAGTAGGCCCATCTGCACCCATATCTTGGCATGTCTAATTTAAGATCTAGGATTTTACAAACTCAAATGTGGCTAGGTGAATAACCAAGGATCGTGGTTTCCACCAACACACGATTTCATTTCTTGGTTTGCGTTTACATTTCCATATCTATATGGTCTCTAGCCTTATTTCTGAAATCATGAAGAATCTTAATATTGTTACTTATCTTATATAGAGCATAATTGTCCTAAATATTGTGAAGGTGGATTCCAAATAAGCTCATAATTTTCCTCATAGATATCTAGGTACATTGTAAGATATTCTCAAATCAATCCCTTAACAAATTTCCATTGAATAAATAAATAAAGAGTAGAATATGGGGGTTAAGGCTCTGTGTTTTTGAGTCCATCCATCACATAGAGTCATAGCCCTCCAATATACGCCTACCATTAACTAAGTGATGGGGTCTAAGATAGCTTTAAGTGTAAAAAAATATGAATTTGCACGAATCTCATACATGTCCATATTCCATAAAGATGTTAAGCATGATAGTGCATGTATAACCATCAAAATTCCTTGAGAGAGAAGGGAACTTCCATCAGTCAAGGTAAATAATTCTAAATATATTATGTGAAGAAAAAATTCCGATGCATAAATTCACATAGTTATTTGACATCCAAATAAGTCAAAGATGTAGACATGAAATTCAATTCACATAGTAATGGAATTAGATACTTTCTGAATAAAAATGTTGGAAGGTGAGTCGGGGACTGCGGATTTCCTTGCAACCTTATATTCGATTGCATTGTGTTCTCTCTTGCAGCCTAATCATCCTCGATCTAGATTCCAATGCTTGAATGAGGGACTTACTTATGGTATTAAACTAGTATTGATGGATGGAATCAAGGTCTCTAGAGGGACAAACCACTCTACCCTCCATCTAAAATACAATACTTAACTCTGAACATGGGCCTTTATATGTTTATTACTTCCACCAATAGCAGTATTGAAGTTGATGACTCCTATTACTCGTGCAAAAATTAAATGTATTCTCTACTTTGAGCAAGGTTTTCCACTACTGTAGCATTTTTTTCCAACATTGTCTTCATTCTCCAAATTTAAGCAAAATTGTTTGGTTTACATTCCTTTACAAATCCATTGGAATTTCTTTGAAAACTATTACTAGAGCGAGAGACCTTTTCCTCTCTCTTCTCCTTGAAGAGACCTAAATCACCTTTAAGACCCTTATTAGATATCATTTTTTGGGATTCAACTGCATTAAGTAAGTAATTAATATATTTCCATTTCCATGAGAGGTAGTCGTAACTAACTAATTTCTCATGATTTTTGAATATTCCCCTTACCACTCATGCATCAGGTGAAGCTCACAGGGGTAGATAAGTGGGATTGGATGTAATATCCCCCAAATGGGAATATTCAACAATGCCTATTGGAATAACGCACTCTTAAGAAATATGCGCATTGAAATGAGTTTGCAGCTCCTGGATACCTTAGATCAGTGGATCTACTGTCTAGATGCAAAAGGAGAGCAAAAAAAATCAAATTAGGTGAGGTAAACAGACCTCCCACCACCTAGTATAGCTAGAAAACATCCAAAGAGAGGGGCTGCAACTATACGCAGCAAACTGCTTCAGAAATAATGCATTTTAGCTTGTTTGAGAGAAAGAGACCAATATGGAGGTTCATACTTCATTTATACATCAGAAAAATAGGTTTACAATGCAGCTTATCCAATGTATAACAAAAAAGAGAAGAATATACAAGAAGATTCCCTCAGAAATGAGGTGCTACAACCACAAGAAATTTCTAAATAAGCTTGACAACGTTAATTTCATTGGTTGAAACAGTAGTAGGTTACAACTCAGATCTAGAGTAGATCTATATACAAAATGATAGATCTATTTCAGATCTGTATACAAGAAAGGCTCCTTTATACACTCCCCTTGAGGATTTCAGCAAAAAAATGAATAACAGTGAGTAGATCTGAGATCTAAGTTACAAAACTGCATTAGTATTTAGAAAAATATGAAGCATGTGATGTAGAATAGATCATATCTGAACTAACATGGATTGGATGGCCAATCCATGGATCACCACAGTGAAAGGAAGAATCCAATCACCAGATATCTCTCCTCTAAGGTGATGCCAAAAATCACTGCAACTCTACTCTTGGAAATAATGCAGTACTGGAAGAGGGGATGCGCTGTAGACTCTGACAAGACTTTGGCTTGATTCCAAGGTATTGATCTGAAGCTCCAAGGGTCTAGAACAATCTTGTAAAAGGGATAGAAGACTTTCCCAGTGAAAAGGTGTGCGAGAGATGCATAGATATGGAAAGATCTATCCCCCACTTGCTGCAGCTCACAAGGAAAACCCATTCCTAAACAGGATCAGTGTTGTAGGTGCAACATGAAGCTTGGCAAAATGCCAGAGAGTGGACAAGAAAAACAAGGCTCCTCAAGGAGCTACTCAAGGAAGGAGGTGGGATTCCCGCTCAGGAACACCCAATGCTAAACATCATTATTCTCAGCTAAACAAATAGAGAATGATATATGTCTGAACAGGCCATATATTCAGAAAATGATAATCATCAACAACCCTCTCATGCTACTTTCCTCTTCCTTTTATAAGATAAAAGCCTTGTCAAACCCTAAACTACCTCAATGAGTTAGCTCCTTTCACATGTGGAGCCTCCATCTAAAATTGCATTGTGCATCCATGAGGTACATTACATCTAGACTGCGCTATAGATTTGGTCAATGTTGACCCAGTCTCATAGCTCAAACCCATTCACACCTACAAGTGTTTTGTTTACATGGCCCAGATTTATCCATGTTCACATGGGCATTGATTTATTCATTGTTTTCAGGATTTTTACATGTCCTCCTTTATTCATTTATTCATGCAACATAAAATTAAACAAAAATGTATATTCCTCTTAGATTAGGCTAAGTAGGAACATTATAGTCCTCCCCTCCAAAATGTTGCTTGTCCTCAAGCAACTGATAGGGTGAGTGCTGCAACACTTCTCCTCCTCCATTTGTGACACCATCAAGGATCAAGCTTTCCTCACAAGCTAGGTGCTCACCAATCCAACCCTCCGTGAATTTTTCCTCCAAAGTCAATATGATATGTGTATAATCCATCCCACAAGGAGTCAAGAAATCACATGAAACAAACATGGTTGAACCAATACTCTCTCTAAAACATGTAGCATGAGGTACATAGAGAGTCTCCAGCCCATGAGGTACATATATGCTCCCCAACCTCCCTCAATACATTCCCATGAATAATAAAATTATGTCATCTATGTATGGAAACAAAATTACAAATAAAAAAACAGAAATTTGAACATGAGAAGGTGGGTCATAATCCAACATATGGTACCAACGCAGTGCATCTCCTGCCTGCATCAGATCAAGGTTTGGTAAGTGGTTTCCCCACCACTTACTTGCTGCACATGTCATATGACTATCGCTGAAAATGTGAGATATTTTTTGTGCCTTTGGGAAGCGCCCATCATGAAAAAGAATCTCCCTTTTCACAACAAGGGAGTGGCCAAGTTCATAAATTTTAGTGGCCCAACAAATGGCATGAGATCTACATGATATATTACTCCCTTTAGGAGTCAAGGCCTGCATAAACATGGTAAAATAATGTGATAAATCAGAAAGTGAAACTTGCTTTACATGATCAGATTCTTTACCATCAAGGTTACTCATACACATGGAGTTGTGCATGGACATTTCTCCTCTTTCTACTCACGTTCACACTTTTGTTGATGTAAAACTGCATTCAGGTGTTTAGGCCCAATAATTTTAAATCTGACAGTCTTTTAGTAATATCTCCGGGAGCCTTAATATCTCAAATCTTAGATTTGAGATATTAACTCAAGGTTCTCTTATAGTTATAATCCCCAACAAATTAAATTGCATGTGTAAAAACACAATCGATCTTCATAACCAAGGTTTGTTTCACAAAGGGAAGCCCTTTTCAAAAGTCTTCGGGAAAGAGACTTTGATTAACCCACTACCGGTTCTTAAAATTAAAACCATACAATTAAGCCAAAGCTTATCATGATATGTGAACCTTTGCGTATTAATTTAAATGCTCCCCCATATGAGTATTCAACCATACATAGGTGTGGGCTTTGATAGAAGACCAACCACTAGCATATAACCATAATCTGACCCTTAGACTTTATCACCACTCAACATAGGTATATACCACCATATATATATATATATATATATATATATATATATAGATATATGCTCCGAATCAAGCGTTAAGAACCCTTAATAACTCATAACTCAATATAATAATGGTCACAACCTACCATTCTCACATGCGCTCACAGCTTTGTTATAAACCACCCTATATTATGTCATGAAACCTCTATAATAAACAATCGCGCTCACCATTGAATGTCAAAGCCATACATTAAAATGAAATTTCATCGGGCCCACTGAAACTTATGGTACGTACCTTGACTAAACGCCGGACGGATCCAATGGTCTACAATACGTCACTCTCCAACCAATAATCCGACGGCATATAATGAATATCGCGTTTTTTTTTTATTCGAGCTTTAATGCTCAAAATTTACGCGATGAGAGTGGGTTTAGAACACCACTCTTGGACGCGTGTTAACCAGAAAATGGAATCGCGTTTTTTTTTCAAAATCAACTAACCACTTTTAAATCACGCGAAAACCATAAGCTTCTTTCAGAATCCTCCTTTACTGTTTTCTTCTCACGGTTCCACGAATGGCTCAAGGTTCCACCTTTTACTGTTTAATCTCACAGTTTCGCCATTTCTTTACTCATGGCTCTGTCCCAAACTCAACGTTGTTCCCTGCGACTACAACTCAGCAATTAAACTATCCTTAATGCAGTTCCTCAACTAGAACTATCACATGGTTCAACATTGTGTATTGGGGATCGATTCCATCGATTTCAGTTGACTTTAGTCAAATAAATTTCAACGCAGATTGAGCATGTTCTATTGCCATTCCAAGCTCAGATGTTGTTGAAACCAGATTCCACAGTCGGTCCCTACCAGAATTCATACCAAGCAAAGGTTCAATTTAATTCAAGCATATTCAATAGTCGAAATTTACATCGAATTCATCCTTCACTAATCATCAGTATACCCAAGTCTATAAAATTAGAGACTAGATTAACTTCCTCCAATAGGATCGATCCTTCCGTGATCGATCCTTATCAATGGCCTCAATGCAAATTGAATCAACTCTCTAAACGCAAACATTCTTCATGCGGAAATAAATCAGTAACCCACAGAATGCAACGAAAACCGCAATTACAGATATTATCTTACAAAATTTCTCATTGACATTCAAGACCCATTCACACGGAGTTTAAACCAAATCATACTCATGTAAACTGAAACATACTCCTTCATTTATACAATGAAATTACTTACAACCTCTTTATTTGGCCAGATCTTCTATTCTACGGCCTTCTACTCTGTACAGTTCTCTTCCTACAAACCTTTCATGCTTATATTTATACAAATGATGACCTGAATCGATCCAAGTCCCCAAATAGCTCAAAAAACTCTTAACATTCCCAATTCCTAATTCTAGACTCAATAACTGAAATTACTGAAACTGATCCTAAATCTACTCATAACCCCTAGTTGTCTCTTCATATTCCTAACTTAACAAACTCCCTCATGTTCTCTAGAGTTTAGAGAGAATTTACAATTCCTCCTAATTTATTCAAAATACTAATATTTACATGAGACTTTAAAAACATGAGACCCCCTATGTCTTATAAAAATATAAAGTATTTCTAGAGCCTAATGCCCCTGCATCAGAGTCCCAAGGTTCAAATTGATCATGATCTCCTAATCATGTGTCCCTCCTGGATCCCGTACTCTGTTTTGTTTTGTTTTTTTTTCTAAATTGCGCTATTTCTATTATGAACATAATATTACAAAACTGCCACAACTCATCTGAGGAAGCCTAAAACCGGGCTTGATATCCACGTTCTGTCTAACTATGGAACTGCCCATTAGCGGGAAACCAGTTCTTTTGAAAGTGATTACACCGCCCATGAACTGGGAAACCGGCGAAGAGTCATTTACATTCAACTTAACGAAGCTAGAAAAAAACAAAATATGCATGCAGTTGTGTCTGCTATGAGTGATCATTAGAAACAGAAACTTTGCAAAAAAACTAGAGCAGAGTTCATACTGAAAACTGGTCTTGGAAGAGGGAGAGCACTTAGTCTAAAGCAGGTTGCTCTTCCACAATTCGGCAGCCATATTGTTCTTCCGGTTCTGCTTCAGCAATCTTGTCATCGTCTTCGCCTGAAAGACCTGCATCCATCTGCAAGTGAGAAGGTCCCGAAGGAGCAAGGATGAGGGCATATGGGACTCCGAGAGAGTGCACGAACGGAACAGGTTCAGGACCGGAGGGAGGGTCGAAGACAGGCACAGAAGGAGTCTGCAAGGGGTCAAGAGGCGGGGCAGGAGGGAGGGTGGTTTCTTCGCGAAGGGTAATCATGATAAGGGCAGTGATGGAAGGGCGATTAAAGGCGCAATCAAATCGCAACTCAGCTCGTTGCGTGGATTGCCTGAGATAATGACTACCAGGGCGAGGAGGGGAAGCAGAAGCCTGGAGCGGGGGCAAAGACAGAGGTGGCATAGCAGGAGCGCGAGGCGGTGGCATGGACTGAGGAGGCGCAGAAGCATAGCGATCATGGAGACGACCAAAAGGGTCAATAAAGAATTGAGCGGGACGCCTTTCAAAAGGCTCCATGGAAAATTCGACACTGGAGCTAGAGGGACGCTCACTCATGGATCTGCCTCGAGAGGCACCTCTCCTGCAGGACATTCTCTGCCTGAGCCTGGGCATGGTGGAATTCTGAGGAGAATCCGACCAGACACCAGAAGGAGCTGCAAGAGTAGGATTAAATTGACCAACAAAAACAGGAGAAGTATGAAAATTGAACATAACAGGGCAGAAATTACTATTCGAGTAATGGTAGCCGGGAATTGTTTCCAAGCAGCAATGAAGAGAGCACCGACGTCCTGTTGCAGTGCGTTCCCCACTTGTAGCACAGACACCCGGGCAGTGAGAGCTCAGAGGCGACAGAGGGTGGTGGGCAGCATCAAAACAATCGGGAAAGTTCGAGCTGTAATGCTCCATTTGATATCTGATGCGCTGAGCAGGGCAGAGCAAGTGACGACGAGGAGGATTAAATGCCCAACGCCGAGGTTTAATGATAGCAGCATTAAAGGCACCATGGGGGGCCATGTGGCCACCCCAGGTGAACCGCCTTGGGACCAGAACCAGGCCATGAGGCCCCTTAACCCAAATAATCATACGCATCCGGAACCCGTACTCTATTTTGTTGCTGTCCAACAGTTGCATCATTCTTCTTCTGAAATTCTCCAGGTCTCCATATCTTGTTCTTCAACCTGCTTCCAGCTGTGCTTTCATAATCCATTCTTGTCTTTCCTTTTCCAAACTCTCCTGCTTTCTTGCTGTTGTCTGCTGCTTTCGAGACACCTTCATCATCAGTCTTCTGATGTTTCCAATTTCTTTGTCCAACTTATCTTCTAACTGGGAATTCTTCTGTCCATTGCTACCTTCAAATGTTGTTGCTGTCAATACTATTGTTGTTACTGTCTTCAAAATTTTTGTTGTTGTTGTCAATGTTGCCTCAATAATTGTGTCTAACATTACTTTTAATCCTGCAGATGTCATCTCCCATATTGCTGCCTCTGTGGCTGCCACCATGGGTGTTGCTAATGCAAATTCTGCCTCTCCGATTTTTTCTACCTCCCAAACTTCCTGTCCCTCTACAACAATTTTCTTTTGCTCATCACCTGCAACTTTACTCTTAGAAAAAAAATCATCAATTAAAATTCCACCTGCAGTAACATACTCATTTAGTACACTAGTAAACATAAGAAAACTAGTATCTGCTCCTTTTTCTTCCACAACTTAAGGCATATTTACTTTAGTGTCTGAAATCTCATTCTCTACTCTAAATGTTTCCAGCAAACATTTCATCCATCTCCTCTGTGTTTTTTTTACATCTTCAGCATGCTGCAATTCAGTTTCAACATCTTTTTCTTCTTCTTGGGCAATCTTCAGCAATTGCCTTTCCTCCCCTTGATTGATTCCAGCAATCAAATCAAGTTCTTTAAGCTCTGCTTTCTCATCTTCTGTCAGCATAGAATGCTAATTCTTCCTAACTGTGTCAGTTTTAACAGTCTGCCCTCCAACCTTCTCTTGGCTATTCAAACAAGCCAATTCTTCTCTGTCACACACAGCAACAAGTTTCTGCATATGAGACATGATTGTCTCAAATTCTTTCTGCAACAGTTCTTCTTCCTTCAAGACAATTCCAAGTGATGGATTTTACTCTGCATCACCTTTACACATAAACAAATTTTCAATTTTAAAAACACAAGACCCAAAGGACTCATTTGATGACCCAGTCACCAAGTCACTGTAATTCTGTGTATCTTTGCTGCATATCAGATCTAAAATATGATCTTCCTTCTTCTGTCATCACACGCACTGCATCTCTGTATGCTTGTAGTCCTTATCAGTTTTCAAAAATTTTAACTTTGAAACAGAGCTATTCCTGATGCTCTGATACCACAATGATGTCCGGGATACCAAAATTCTACTCATGTTCACACTTATTTTCATACAAAACTGCATTCAGGTGTTTAGGCCCAATAATTTTAAATCTGGTAGTCTTTTAATAATATCTTCGGGAGCCTTAATATCTCAAATTTGAGATTTGAGATATTAACTCAAAGGTTCTCTTATAGTAATAATCTCCAACAAATTAAAGTGCATGTGTAAAAACACAATCGATCTTCATAACCAAGGTTTGTTTCACAAAGGGAAGCCCTTTTCAAAAGTCTTCGGGAAAAGGACTTTGATTAACCCACTACCGGTTCTTAAAATTCAAACCATACAATTAAGCCAAAGCTTATCATGATATGTGAACCCAAGAAGATAAATTTTAATAAAATCCCCAATTTCTAAAGATGCATTTCTTAAATAAATTCAACATTTCATTTATCAATTTTTTGTACGGAGAATTATTTGTTTATTTTGTTATTTATTTGTTTTTGTATTTACATCTCAATATATGTGGCATGTATTAGTTTTTTTATATATGTATATATGCTTTGGAAATTATTAATTGATACTTCCTATATGATTAGAGTGCATCATATCACAACTTAAATTTCTTGAGAAATTACGATGACAAACATTGTTGTTAACCAATGGCCGAATAGATCAAGTAACGCCAATAATTAGAGGACGATGAGAATTGTTTCTTGGTTTTTTATGTAGCGAATTTGTGTAGGATCAAGATGAAAGGAGATGGTTAGTCGTATTGAAAAATGGATGAGTGGGATCAAAATTCAGCGTTGTGTAACTAGGCCACAATTTCTCTCGCTAAATTAGCATAAAAAGGCACTCCATTTTATTACATATAGGATTAAGCTCATGTGTGGAGGAATCTACCAAGTGGGTAGTCTGCATTGTTTATGATTCAAAGAAATTCGAAGTCACGAATTCATTTGGTGGGCAGTTGAAACTAATGGTCATGGGTCTAGGTTGATTTAGGCATGAATATGTCAAAAGCCTACACACTCTTCTCTCCAGAAACAGTAGAAATCACAAGAATTTGAAATGCAAGAGCTCTTTGTCATCTGTGCGAAGGAAGTGGTTGTGCAAAGAACATGTGCTTCTGTGAAGAGCTTACACTATGTGGGAAGCTTGTGCGAAGAACAAATGCTTACATGGAGAGCTTACACTGTGAGGAAAGCTTTGTTTGGGGAGAATCAATTAATTAGCTATAGAGGTAGTGACATTGCTCCATCACAACTATCAATCTTGTTTATAATATATATTTACAATAGATTTGAAGTTAAAATAGATTTATGGGACATGTCAATTTGTTAAGCATTGAAGGAATCACACACTAAGTAATAAACTATTACATTGTTTTAATGCTAAAAATCCATTTTATAGATTTATAATTTATGTTGATATTTTTTACTAGTGAAAATTCAAATATTTTATTTATAAGAGATTTAGAGATATTTCTTTGGTTTTATTATATATATGTCTCTTATATGTGAAAATATCTATGGATGAAATAAATTTCCTTTTAACTTTCAATTATTTCACATATAAAATTAATAGAAATATTAAAAAAAAATTAACAACAATAATGATAAGGGGGTTGCATTTTTGAAAATTTATTCTTAGAAAATTTTTGAACTTTAGTGTATGTTCTATCACAACTGTAGCAAAGCCATTTTTCTCTTTTTTCTTCCAATTCTTGTTGTGTCAACCTTGTAGGTTGTGGAAGGCTAGGCGCAACAACACTTACATCTTTATAGTTGTGATTGGTAGGCTTCCTTGTTTCCATAATTGTTCTTTCAATTTTTCTTGCCAACCTGAATTCCTTCTCCAATGAATCAAGTTCCCAAAGGTGAACCTAATGTTGGATGTTATAATTTAATTTTCCCATGAAGACATCAATCCCATGCTCCTATGGAATATCATTTACCCTTATAATCAATTTTTCAAGTCCTAAATGTGCTCTTCCATTTAACTCTTTTGTTTGAGATTTATGAATTGGAAAAAATGCTTTTGTATCACTGCCACTATGCTCAAAGCATTCGTAAAAATTGACCAAGTGATAAATGGTTTATGATAACAAATCCATCGATACCATACAAACTGATTGGGTTCTAAAGATAAAGTTGCAATGCATACCTTTTGTGTGTGTTGCACATTATGGAGATCAAAATATTGCTCCATTTGTAGTATCCATGTTACTGGATCCTTTCCATCAAAATTCCTTATATTGATATTTGGAATATGATGGGTATTTAATATAACATTATTTTCAATGAAATCATTATTAACATTTATTTTGTTCTCAACATTAGTTTCAACTAATACCTTTTTGCCACAAGGAAGTGTTTCTTGTAGCAACTTTGTCAAACCTTCCCCAAAACCTTCCATGTATTATTTTAAACTAATCATGTCACCTTTTAAACCATCCATGTCACATTTTAAACCATCAATATCACCTTTTAGTTCATATTTGGTTTCTCTTTGTGAGAGAGAAATTTGTTGCACTTGGTCCCATAATTTTGATATATCATGCTGCAATTCTTCCTCTTCATGCGTCAAAGTAGAGATTTTTGAGGGCTTGATGGGTGTTGAATTTTTTTTTTTGCGAGGAATTTTAGAACCCGAAACTAATATATATGCTTTAATATGCCCTTGGAATTACTTCAAACTTATTTTTCAAACAAAAGTTATGCATTTAGAAAAAAATACAGACCTTTTTCATTATTTTTAGGAGTTTGATATTGAAACTATTATATCTATGTGGTATCAAATCTCCAAGATCTGAAATTCAGTCTTGTGGTATCCCTTTGAGTATTCTTTCCAATCTCACTAGTAAGACCAAATTTAGATTCTTCACAACAAAGTTATGACAGATATCACACGATGTCCTGACGATGGAATAGTTCATTAGAGCGAAGTTATTAAATTTTGGACTTTTTTTACAGAATTCAAATGAGATGCCTGAAACAAAAGTTATGACGATTTTTCCTCGGTCACGTGTTTGAGATAAAATTTTGGAGCCTGAAAAACCCTAACTTCCCCAGATCATATCTACGAAAATATAGTGAACCAAGATTTTAAATTCATACATGAGGTTCAACAATATCTCAAATCCATGTGGTTTCAATTTCATCTTTTTAAGCTTTGTAGAAAACAAGTTAAATCTAATATTCCAAGATGACATGTTTGAAGAAGTCAAACCATAGAATCCAAAGCGCTGATACCAAATGTTATGCAAGTAGCTTACAAAAAAATAGAAATAATAGATCAACGACTTAAAAATATCCTCTTCGAGGGGGAAACCTCCTTTAGATTACACAAATGAACAATTCTTGGATCAATTAGATGACAAAACCTCCTTTCTATATATAGGAGTCTAAGGGGTCACAATATAATCAGAGTCAACATAACAATAATAATGTAAGGGCACAAAATTAATAATAGTGGGCTTCTATGGGGCACAATAAAAAAAATATGGGGACTACATGAGCACAACATTAAAAATAAAGGGACTACACTAACAATAAAGATAAGGGGATGCACAGTATTATAGGGTCCTAACACATTTTTTCAGGACGTTCATCAAAATTTCAGCTCCACGTGGTCAAAATTTTGGCTTCTGAACCTTGATAGAAAAAAAAAATTATAGTGAAAATTTCAAGATGACCTATTTGAAGCAAAGAAACCCTATAATTCCAAGCTTTGAGACCAAATGTTATGCAACCAAATCACAAAATAGAATAAAATTATATATCAACGACTTGAAAATTAGCCTCCTTGAGGGAGAAAATTCCTTTACATCACATAAATGAACAATTCTTGGATGATTTAAATGAGAAGACCTCCTTTTTATATATAGCATTCCAAGGGGTAACATTATAATCAAATCCTACATAACAATACAAATGTAAGGGCACAACAATAACAATAGTGGGCTTCTATGGGCCACAACAATAATGATAAGGGGGTTACATTTGAAAAACAATAACAATAGGGGCTACATTAACAATAAAAATAAGAGGGATACACAAGTATTATAGGGACCTAATAATCGAAAAGCCTGCAAGGATCAATAGAAATGATGAGAGCCAACAAAGTAACAAGAGATGAAACCATTAGAGTCTCAAAAGGACCCAAATATAACAAAATATTAATGCTTGACAAATATAAAACCCAAATTATGTTTAGCATGACACAATCTAGTTGTTTGGTGTTTGTAAACATAAATCAAATATTGACAAATTACCAAAATGAGGGTCCTCAACCGTGCTTCTTCTCAGCCCAAACAGTCCTCAACTGTGCTTCTTCTCAGCCCAAAAAGGAACAGGCACGCTTATCTCTGGTGGCAGGCAGGTTCAAAGGGAGGGTCTTCAACAGTGCTTCTTCTCAGCGGATCCTTCAGCAAGTTCAGCCGCTCAGTTCCTCTTCAGCAAGTTCGAACCACAAAAAAAAGACACTCGAGCAGCAGCTCTAATCGTCACAATCAGAACTGGCAGTGGCTCCGATACCATGACAATTTCACAAAACAGGAGAAGCAGAAAAACAATAGAGGACATAAAAAATTATTGGAGAAAAACCCGCATTGAGGAATTACTGATGTGAACTATTTATACAAGTAATCTGACAGTTATTCAGAAACTGAAATGGAACTGAATGAGAATGAATTCTAAACTAATCAGTAGCGGAACTAATTCTTTAACAAGAAGTCAACTCAAGAATGTTGAAATATTCCTTGGTAAAGTTAGCCTACAAAAAATTGATCATGTCACCCTGGAATAGGAGTGACAGCTCCTATATAAAGGCTGGACTGCGACCTCATTAGCTCATGAGACTCTAGCCTCATTATCTCGCCATCATTTTGGACAAGTTGTGTGATAAATGTGTGCATTAAGGACTGTAGTTGGGTGTGAAGAAGGAAGGAAGTATAATGAATGAAGAAGTTTGTACAGCGAAGAACGAGAGACCTCGCTTGTATCTCCGTTTTGGGCTAGTGATCTTGGTCTATGTCTGTGTCACATATCGGAACTACATTGTGAATTTCTCGGTCTAAGGAGATTAGAAAAGCAGAGAATACAGTGTGTAAAAGGGATATATTGGCAGTGAAGAAAGGGACATTGAAAAGATTACTAAGGAGACTGTGATCAATGCAGAGGAGAGGCATTGCTAGCCTTTGTCATTGGGTTCATATTTTTGCATAAGCTCAGCAATATACACAATGTGGAGAAGGGAGAAAGGAAGAAGGTTATCACAGTGAAAAGAGATCTATCTTGGGCCAACATTATTCAAGGAGGCAGAGGCCTATCACAGCAAGGGAAATTCTCCACTATCTAATCTTGAGTTGCATTAATAAGGACGCCGAAATATTAACCTAGGATTTCAACAACAAGTATACATAGAAGCATGGTGAAGTGAAGTGTAGAAAAGGAGGATAGCCTTAAGGCACAAATAAGAGCAAGTGACAAGGATATTGGAGACATACTAGTGTACTCAAGGGTCTTTGTCATGGTATTGGTACTCATGGGTTGAAGATCTATAAGAATAATTTTGATAATTTTTTCCTCTCCAAGAGGGACAGGTTTTGGTCGTGGCTTGAAAGCCTAAACATTTTGTCTCTTGTGAATTTGATAATTGGCTTGATGAAGAACATAATAATGTAGCTAAGATGAGATCTAAGTGAAAGAAGCTTAATGAAATCACAAGTAATTATCAAGAAGATAAATTTTAATAAAATCCGCAATTTTTGAAGATGCATTCCTTAAATAAATTCAACATTTCATTTATCAATTTTTGGTACGGAGAATTATTTGCTTATTTTGTTATTTATTTGTTTCTGTATTTACATCTCAATATATGTGGCACGTATTAGTTTTTTCATATATGTATATATGCTTTGGAAATTATTAATTGATACTTCCTATATGATTAGAGTGCATCATATCACAACTTAAATTTCTTGAGAAATGACGATGACATACATTGTTGTTAACCAATGGCTGAATAGATCAAGTAACACCAATAATTAGAAGATGATGAGAATTGTTTCTGGTTTTTTATGTAATGAATTTGTGTAGATCAAGATGAAAGGAGATGCTAATCGTATTGAAAAATGGATGAGTGATCAAATTCAACGTTGTGGTAACGTAGGCCACACCGCGCCAAATTAGCATAAAAAGGAACTCCATTTTATTACATATAGGATTAAGCTCATGTAGGGAGGAACCTATAAAGTGAGCAGTCTGCATTGTTTATGATTCAAAGAAATTCAAAGTCACGAATTCATTTGGTGGGAAGTTGAAACTAATGGTCATGGGTCTATGCTGATTTAGGCATGAATACATCAAAAGCCTACACACTCTTCTCTCCAGAAAAAGTAGAAATCACAAGAATTTGAAATGCAAGAGCTATTTGTCATATGTGCGAAGGAAGTGGTTGTGTAGAGAACACATGCTTCTAAGAAGATCTTACACTATGCGGGAATCTTGTGCGAAGAACAAATGCTTACATGGAGAGCCTACACTGTGAGGAAAGCTTTGTTTAGGGAGAATCAATTAATTAGCTATAGAGGTAGTGGCATTGCTGCATCACAACTATCAATCTTGTTTATAATATATATTGACAGTAGATTTGAAGTTAAAATAGATTTATAGGACATGTCAATTTGTTAAACATTGAAGCAATCACACACTAAGTAATAAACTATTACATTGTTTTAATGCTAACAATTTGTTAAGCATTAAAGAAATCACACACTAAGTAATAAACGATTACATTGTTTTAATGCTAAAAAACTATTTTATAGATTTATAATTTATGTTGATATTGTACTAGTGAAAACTCAAATATTTTATTTATAAGAGATTTAGAGATATTTCTTTGTTTTTATTACATATATATGTGTCTTTTATATGTAAAAACATCTATGGATAGAATAAATTTCCTTTTAACTTTCAATTATTTCACATATAAAATTAATAGAAATATTAAAAAAAATATTATTTATTTCACATATAAAATTAATAGAAATATTAAAAGAAAAATATTATTAATATTTTTAAAAATATAAACTAATGCTACATGGAAACTTTGTTTAATGTTTACAAGAAAGAAGTTACAAATTTTATGGGAAAGAAGAAGATGTCGGCTTACAAAGAGTATAAAATAATTAAAATATGATTTAAATGAGAGAGTGGTTACACTATTCCATTTGGACAGTGTGTATATATCTACAGTGTGTATATATTCCATGGAGTTTCTGTTCATTATACTCATTTTGCTGTGTATATATCGACATCTACGTGTTTCTGTTCATTATACTGGTCAAACCAACCTTGGTGATTTTCTCGGTTAATCATTTTCTTGATTTGTTTCTTGAACGTGAAACTCTGAAACACTAGGGATCAGAGGTTATTTTCGGGCAAATTTTTTGGTGTCGATCGATAGCTTGTTTGTTAAGCAGAGAAGACAAGGCAATAGATAAGAAACATACGAAAATGATGAATCAAAAGAGGAAGGAATGGCGTCTCTGTGTTCGCCGGATCGATCAAAGGAGGAAAGAAGAGAAGAAGGAATGGCGCCCTTTGTGTTTACTCGGATCGATCAAAGGAGGAAGAAGAGAAGGGAGGATTTGACAGTGCAAGAAACAATGAACACTTGGGAAATGCGTTAAGCCGTGAGGAATTGATCGATGCGTTAAGCCGTGAGGAATTGATCGATTTTGTGCAGGAGGCAGCGAGTGAACATAGGTACGTTCGGGATAAAGTGCGCTCCTTCGCCGTCAAAAAGATTCCTCTCAGGAAACTGTTTGTGCGTGGACTGGGCTGCGAGACAAATGAGCAATCGCTCGCCGCTGTATTCTCTTGTTACGGAGAATTGAATGGAAGCCGCGTGATCAGGGACAAGACAAGCGGGAGGAGTAAGGGATACGGATTCGTGACGTTCAAGCACGTTAACGGTGCCATCAAGGCGTTGAAGGAGCGCAGCAAAATGGTCGACGGTCGCATTGCAGTGTGCCAATTTGCCCCCACCGGCCTCTACCCTTCTCAGCCACAGCCTGACTTGGATCGAAGGACGATTTACGTGGGCGACGTTCCAATAGGCATGGAGGCGGGCGCTCTTGTAAGTTTGTTTTCGCAGTATGGCGAGATCGAAGAGGGGCCCAAAGGGTTTAATAAGAATAGGGGCAGGTCCAGTGGATATGCCCTCTTTATTTTCAAGACGGTAGAGGCAGCCAATCGTGCGCTACAGGAGCCCATTAAGATCACAGACGACGGTCATGAGTTGTATTGCAAATTTGGTCAACTCTCCTCCTCCTTATACCGCCAATGCCAATGGGTTCCATATCCCTTACCACTTCGGGCTTATTCCTGCTAATCCATGGCCGCTAACGCCATGGACTGAACCACTTTTTAACCCAAATCATGCTATTGATAATAATTATAGTAACGGGAATCCAGAGTTTTTTAATACATATCAGTACGGCTTTCCGAAGGATCTGGTTATTATACGCATGGTGTCCAGGCGAGTCCGTATGCTACTCAATCGCTGTTGACTGAATTGGATTATATGGGTTATCCACCTCAAGGATCTGGTTATTATACGCATGGAGTCCAGTATACTCCTGAATGGCCGTTGACTGAAGGATCTGGTTATACGCGTGGAGTCCAGGCGACTTCGGCTACTACTACTCAATCGCTGTCGACTGATTTTACGTTTGCGGAAGAAGGTAGCCATCCGGGCTCGTCAACTGAATCTCAATATCAAAATCAGCCGCATGGTGTCCAGACGAGTACGGGTACTCCTCAATCGCTGTTGACTGAATTTACGGAAGAAACTAGCCGTCCTGGCTAGTCCAATCAATCTCAAAGCGTTTTAGTATAATTAGATTTACTTAGCAGGATTAGGGCAGTGATCCTCTGGAAAAACTCAAAGCGTTTTAGTATAATTAGATTTACTTAACTCTTTCCAATACCTCTATTGAAGCTCCTCTATGTCATGCAATAGATATCTATTATCAGGGTAACTTCATTTTGAAAGAGTCGAGCTTAAGCAGCAAAGACACATATTGTGTTTGTGAATTGAGAATTTAGTAAAATATAAGTGAATTTTTGAAATATTGAAATTAAATCTCTACTAATAATATGTTTGGTTGGGTTAACTTAACACTTTGAAAATCATTTTTAAGTTAGTCTAATTTGATTTGGTATTATAAAACTCAATTACTCACTCTCATCTAAACAAAATATCAGCAAATCGGCAATCTCACTTACTGTCACCTTGGCACAGCGACAAAGATGAAGGCACAAAATATCAGCAAATCAGCAACTCACTTAGTGTCACCTTGACAGAGCCACAAAGATGAAGGCCCGTTTTACACTAGAGAGTTTGATTTTTTTGTATGTTTGAACGATTTAAAGTTAAAATGAATTTATGCTCTTTCTTAATCGATTAATTTTTTTTATGTTATTCACAAAAGTTCTAAAGGAATTCGTATCTTTGTTGCAATCAAATAGCAATCTCATAGTGGAAAAAGAAGCAATGATATTGATCGAACATATACAAGACAGATGGATTATCGAGATATGTATATCCAATTATTGTTTATATGTTTTGTTTTTACTATTTATTGTACTAGTCGGTACTATTATAAATTACTTTCTAAGTGGTTGAGAGGTCCACCAACATGCCAAAATAATAATCATATTAGATACCAAAGCTATAACCAGGTAATGAATTTTAACATATGTGAAACTAACATTATGATTCAAATAAATAAAGTAGGAATTAATATGCTCAATATTATTGTTGAGAGGGAGTATGTTAACATGAAAAAGAGGGATAACATTATTTCCATTGGTTTTCTCAATGTTTATTGTTTTCTCTTCAAAATTGACATTTAATAACTAATTTACAAATAAGCACCTAATGCCATTATAATTTACATCCATAAATTGTAACTATTTTTTAATTTTGTTATGAGACAGCAGGAGGAATTTTTTTTAAAGGAAATGACATTGTGGCAAGTGTCATAGGCAAAGATTACAAAAAAATGTAATTATGGTAAGTTTGAGATTCAACTACATGAATTTCATAAACTAAATGCAATACCAATAACAATATTAACGAGAATTGTCAATCCTCAGAACTCGTCAATCCAAGTGGGGATTCACAAAGAAAAGTTGATAAGCTTCTACGGAAAGTCTTCAGTAATTGACATATGAAATAGTTCATACACCATTACATCAATAGGATATTGATTTGGGTACATGATGGACTTATTTTTGTGCAAGCGTACATCATGGAATGATACACTATATCATGGAATAGATAAGAGCTTGAACTAAAATAGAGATGGTTCTTGTCTTTATATGCCAAATGAAATTATTCTATAATGAACCAATGCTCATTGGAAGTGAGGACATTGAGGGTTGTTGAAAGTATGGTCTTCTTTTGACATTTTATGATATTTTGTCCTTCATAAAGAATAAATGGTTTCAAATTTTTTATTTTTTCATAGGAAAGGTTCAATTTTGATGACTAGGTAAATTCATTTTTTTGGGATTCTTCCTTCACCAATTATAATCTAAGTTTATATGTTAATATTTTAAAATTACTCTGCATTGTGGAAAGGTCGTACATTGCCATTGTTATTTTAAATGTTGTACAAGCTATATGTTGCATGTGAGACTAAGGGGAAGGGTTCTATAATATCCCTAAGGATGAATGTGGGTAATATGCTATGAGGTAGTTGGTACATATATTTAAGAAAGTTTCTTATAATATTTTGAATTCATAAAAATGGTGGACCAATTTTTAAGTGGGGAAATGTACTGTGTAATGGTATTTCCTCCTTTCCATACGAAAATTATCTGTGAAGTAATTTAATTATTTCTAAGTCATGACTATTACTTACATCATTTACATAATTTCAATTTTCTTTGGGTTTTAATTAGTCATGCTTAGCATTTTAAGTAAATACCACCTCACATCAAGGTCTTACGAAAACAATTTGGACAAATAAAATTATTTCTTAATCCATACAAGTTGTAAGGCCTATTTATCAATCCATACATGTTGTAAGGTTTTATTTTAGGGTACTTCATACATGTTCATAAATGATACTAAAGTTATAATTATAGTTGTGCTTGAGCATAAGAAAATATGATATGAGATAGATTTTCTCTTGGAGTTAATAATTGCAGTGAAGTTTGAGTAATAGAGTTAGCCAAAGATAAGTGAATAGAGATAAAATAACATAATATCTTGCAAGTACATATTGAAAATATCTATGAGAATTGTAGAAAATTCTCAAGGATTTCTATTGATTAAATGGATTGATTAACATATTATTTACTGATCATGCAAGGAAATATGTTAATGAACAAAGACCTAAAGGCATATAGTAAGAATCAAACTCTACCACCTTATGGACTACTAACAAGTCATTTCAAATGATGTGGTTTTCTTTGAATAATGTCAATTAGCCAACCTACATTTGTGAATAGTATCCGATGGTGAATATCCTTAATGTAAATTCCATGAATTATGGTAGCTTTTGCTACCTTTTAAAATAATAATAACAATAAAAATACACTAGTTAACCGAATTTCTCTTTTATTTCTTTCATAATATATTAATAAATTTAAAAAATAAATCTTTATTTATAAATAGAAAATAAAAATTGAAACCAAATACTTATAATATTAAAACAACGAAAGTTGTGCACAACTTCATTGAGACAATTTTATTCATAAGATGGACAAGATGAAATTATAGTATTTTTTTAAACAATAAAAATGTGAGAAAGATGATTTTTTTTTTCCTTTAATTCAAAGAATCTAAATTTCCAATCAGGCAAATTTCTTATTATGATTAATTTTATGTTCATACTCTTCGTAACAAAATTTCAGCACTATGGTGAGAGAAAAAATTCCAAACAATTTGCCTGATTATGCAAATATCAACTTTAAATAAAGGATTGAGTTCAACATCCCTGATATGATAGGATGGAATGAATTTTAATAGATGGTTGTTTAAATTTGTGTTTGGATTATAAATTTGCATAATTGAAGATGACTCCATTATTATGTATGGAAATTTAAATTGATGTTTTATTTTGTGGTTACTATGAATAATGGAAACCTTTTAGATCATATCATTATTATAATTAAAAGGGTAATTTAAAATGTTATATTATTTATGTTGTTTCAAGTTATTATCTAGCTAAAATTTAGTTATATAATTTTAAAAAAATATATAAGTAGGTTTAATATCTTTACAAAGTTTTATTATATTTTAATTTTATGATCGCAACTATTGATATTTAAGAATCTAGTATTTTTTCTTTATTTTTAATTAGATTATGAGTAAATATGATCGTAAAAGATACAAATTATAGTATGCTTAGTCTATTTTTCATCAATGCCTGATGCACTACAAAAAAAAAATGTCTTACCTTTTTTATGAGGTCTAAATCAATTAAGAATTTCAGAAAAACAAGAGATTTCAAGTTAACTAAAAGAGAATAAAATCTAAGTTGTGCAAAAGTTATATCTCTATGTAACACTCCCCCATAAGTTATGAAAAATTTATATCTTTATGTAACACACCCCCTTCCATGATCGGGGATGGTCACTATGTTAACCCGACACGCATTTGAGTGGTTAAGAGAATGATTTAGTTATTTATTTATCTTTTTCTTTGGCTTGAAGTTTTCTTTGTTAACATCAAAGCCAAAATATTATCTTGGAATTCAAGACTTGTCTCCTAGGAATGTCCAAGATGTCTCCTCACTATTACCCTACTTATCTGTTTGTTTCATAAACTGTACTTGCTCCCATGATTCAGGTTACTCTAACCACTAGGTTACTGCACTATCAGGGTTTTCCATCATTTATGGTTATACATATATGATCTGCATAATTAAACAACAGAAGTGGGCTCTGAAATGTGAAGAAAAAATGTCAAGAAGCCGAAAATCCCAATAGCAAATTTTCATAAAAATTACCATATTGCAACTCTTCAGTGTACTGTTCCAGTGTGGATGATATCATATGGAGTTTGAATAAAATTTTGGATTATGCATCCATTATGTCTTTACTTAAGAAACTCTCGAAAATTGATGACCCTAATTGCATTTCGTGGTAGGTAGTAGACGTTTCTGGTCTGGATTGCAATATAGTATTGCCTTTGCATTAGATTGTAAATGACACTTTTCATCAGATTCTTACTTTGGCTGGATCATGAAACATGTATTTTCCATAGTTAGATTATTCTACATATGAGCAAGTAATCACCATTTTTTAACACGGAATCCTAGAAAACATAATACTAAATAAAAACATATTTAGAATATTTAGAAATGTTGGCTTTTAAATAACTAAAGAAAACACTACGACAAGGGAAATGTGTGGAATCTTTGCAAATATCAAATGCTGGAAAGTCCTTCATCCTTTCTTATTGGATCCTGATTTTCTGCGATGATTCTGGAACATACATTTAATAATACTTCTATGAAAACACCTAAAGGATTGATATTGTTTACTTTGGGTTCATACACCACACAATCCATACCATGAATGTTATCTTGTGTATAAATGCTAACACTCATGCTCTTTTTCTGTTCAATATTGACTTTATGAGATGCATAAAATATGTTGGATATTTGGTTATAAATGCTCTAAACATACATCTACTCAAGCGTTTAATTTTTGGAATTTATTTCACCATACAGTCCAAAATAACTATTACATGCACTAATAAAATTATCATTGGTGAGATCATTTCCCTATCTAGCTATGATTTACTCTACACATATGATGACAAGTGTTTCTTGACCTTCAGCATTATCATGGTGGTTTTGAGTACTATTGGCATATGGATTTCCCACTCTAAACATAAACCCTCATGGTTAAAGTGATGGAAAAACAACTAATGTTGCATGGAACAACTATTTCTCACTAGCCTAACTCTCCAAATGATTATGAAGTTCATCTAGTAATGACCTAATTGTCATTGTTGTGACCATAAAATGTTTATACTTCACTGTGAAGATCTCTTATTATTATTCTCTTCCCCAAAACACAATGATAAATTTTCCTCAAGGACTCACCTCCTATTTATTTGATGTGTGTAATTAAACTTTGATACATGATACATTTCATAACCTAAGCACACTCTAAATATTTATTTACACATTCAAGCAAAGGTATTAATGACACAATTGTTCTTCACATTTACTCTGCTACACTTATTGATTTAAATCTACTCATATCACTATCTCTTGTAAATAGTAGTACATTTGGCACTATGAATAAAACTTTGTGAAGCTAAAGAATTAAATTTAAAACATTGAGAACCAATATGATGGATTGCTAATTGT
Source organism: Pinus albicaulis (assembly GCA_034641835.2). NCBI lineage: Eukaryota > Viridiplantae > Streptophyta > Pinopsida > Pinales > Pinaceae > Pinus > Pinus albicaulis. Next base: position 713,223,974 of record CM076571.1, on the reverse strand, counting down.
GATGCTAAGCCAATTTATTGATCCTTGATTCAGTTGAAGCACTCCCAAGTTTCAGTTTTCAAAAAGTAGGAAAATATTCCATTCATATTCTATCATATGAAAAAATTATTGGTACTAAATATCACTATGAGCATAAACTCACCATTTCAAAAACAAAATCTGAGCTAACAACTAATGTTCTAGTTGTTGAGACATCACACCATAGTTGGAAATTCTAACATAAACATCACTATTACCAACATGATTGCATCAATTGATGTCCTCGAGCACATAGCTTAATGGTGATCTCATGTGTCTGGTATTCCAAGTTAGTGGTGGTAGAACTATTTTGGCTAATTTATTTGGAAAATACACACACATACTCTTTTCAAACAAATACATTTGTATATTTGAAACATTCAATGATAATCACAATGGTATTTTAATGTCTCTACTCAAATGACGAGGAAATTTCCTTCATGATTATAAAATAATAACCCATAAATGAAGGTCTTCTAGACTGGTTTTAATATATGTTTGTAACTTCAAGAAACATATTGGGAGTGCTAGTATTATTGTAGCATCAAATTCCAACAACCACAAAGATAAATGGTTTGTATTCCTAGTTCCTTCACATTGAAATTTGGTGGACACCTTCCAAAAAGTAATGAATAGGGTAAGGAGTTAACTTAACTTGGCCCCAAAAGAATTTTGTACAAGACCCTAAACTCCACACCTAGAAGTAGGCCCATCTGCACCCATATCTTGGCATGTCTAATTTAAGATCTAGGATTTTACGAACTCAATTGTGGCTACGTGAATAACCAAGGATCGTGGTTTCCACCAACACACGATTTCATTTCTTGGTTTGCGTTTACATTTCCATATCTATATGGTCTCTAGCCTTATTTCTGAAATCATGAAGAATCTTAATATTGTTACTTATCTTATCTAGAGCATAATTGTCCTAAATATTGTGAAGGTGGATTCCAAATAAGCTCATAATTTTCCTCATAGATATCTAGGTACATTGTAAGATATTCTCAAATCAATCCCTTAACAAATTTCCATTGAATAAATAACTAAAGAGTAGAATATGGGGGTTAAGGCTCTGTGTTTTCGAGTCCATCCATCACATAGAGTCATAGCCCTACAATATACGCCTACCATTAACTAAGTGATGGGGCCTAAGATAGCTTTAAGTGTAAAAAAATATGAATTTGCACGAATCTCATACATGTCCATATTCCATAAATATGTTAAGCATGATAGTGCACGTATAACCATCAAAATTCCTTGAGAGAGAAGGGAACTTCCATCAGTCAAGTTAAATAATTCTAAATATATTATCTGAAGAAAAAATTCTGATGCATAAATTCACATAGTTATTTGACATCCAAATAAGTCAAAGATGTAGACATGAAATTCAATTCACATAGTAATGGAATTAGATACTTTCTGAATAAAAATGTTGGAAGGTGAGTCGGGGACTGCGGATTTCCTTGCAACCTTATATTCTATTGCATTGTGTTCTCTCTTGCAGCCTAATCATCCTCGATCTAGATTCCAATGCTTGAATGAGGGACTTACTTGTAGTATTAAACTAGTATTGATGGATGGAATCAAGGTCTCTAGAGGGACAAACCACTCCACCCTCCATCTAAAATACAATACTTAACTCTGAACATGGGCCTTTATATGTTTATTACTTCCACCAATAGCAGTATTGAAGTTGATGACTCTTATTACTCGTGCAAAAATTAAATGTATTCTCTACTTTGAGCAAGGTTTTCCACTACTGTAGCATTTTTTTCCAACATTGTCTTCATTCTCCAAATTTAAGCAAAATTGTTTGGTTTACATTCCTTTACAAATCCATTGGCATTTCTTTGAAAACTATTACTAGAGCGAGAGACCTTTTCCTCTCTCTTCTCCTTGACGAGACCTAAATCACCTTTAAGACCCTTATTAGATATCATTTTTTGGGATTCAACTGCATTAAGTAAGTAATTAATATATTTCCATTTCCATGAGAGGTAGTCGTAACTAGCTAATTTCTCATGATTTTTGAATATTCCCCTTACCACTCATGCATCAGGTGAAGCTCACAGGGGTAGATAAGTGGGATTGGATGTAATATCCCCCAAATGGGAATATTCAACAATTCTTATTGGAATAACGCACTCTTAAGAAATATGCGCATTGAAATGAGTTTGCAGCTCCTGGATACCTTAGATCAGTGGATCTAGTGTCTAGATGCAAAAGGAGAGCAAAAAAAATCAAATTAGGTGAGGTAAACAGACCTCCCACCACCTAGTATAGCTGGAAAACATCCAAAGAGAGGGGCTGCAACTATATGCAGCAAACTGCTTCAGAAATAATGCATTTTAGCTTGTTTGAGAGAAAGAGACCAATATGGAGGTTCATACTTCAGTTATACATCAGAAAAATAGGTTTACAATGCAGCTTATCCAATGTATAACAAAAAAGAGAAGAATATACAAGAAGATTCCCTCAGAAATGAGGTGCTATAACCACAAGAAATGTCTAAATAAGCTTGACAACGTTAATTTCATTGGCTGAAAAAGCAGTAGGTTACAACTCAGATCTAGAGTATATCTATATACAAAATGATAGATCTATTTCAGATCTGTATACAAGAAAGGCTCCTTTATACACTCCCCTTGAGGATTTCAGCAAAACATGAATAACAGTGAGTAGATCTGAGATCTAAGTTACAAAACTGCAATAGTATTTAGAAAAATATGAAGCATGTGATGTAGTGTTGTGTAACCAACTCCAAAAATAGAAGAAATGAGATATCAACGCCTTAGAAATAAGCCACTTCGAGGGGGCAACCTCCAATACATTACATGAATGATCAATTCTTGGATGATACAATTTACAAAACCTCCTTCCTATATATAGGAGTCCATGGGGCCATAATGTAATCCTAGTGGGCCACAATGTAATCCTAGCCGACCTAACAATAATAATTTAAGGGCACAATAATAACAATATGGGGGTTACAGGGTTACAATAATAACAATAAGGGGGGCTACACTAACATAATAAGGGGCTATACTATTAATATAGGGACTTAACATGCCCCTCTCCTTCAAACAAGTGTTGTCCTCAACGCTTGATTATTTCTTGATGCTTCTGTATAAAATTCTCATCCTCCCGTGTGAAATATTTTACAGGAAAGTTCTTCCACTTGCTGAGATACTCTGAAATTGATCGTAATTTTCGAGTTCTTGTTTCTATGACTGCTTCATAACTTCTTTCGATGTGATGTTGATCTTCCTGTTGTTTCATTAGATTCTGCACCAAAGTTGGGTTATCCTTTGAGAGTTGGAGAACTTGTTGTTGATGCTCGATGTGATATTCCATTAATTTATCATCCATATTTGCTATTTGATCCTTCAAACCATCCAAATTAGCCTCCATTTCTGCTTTTAAACCATCTATTTCATCTTCAATTGATCTTCGTAAGATTGAAACTTGTTGCACTTGGTACTGTAATTTTGATATCTCATACTGCAACTCTTCCTCTTCATGCATCATAGTATAGCTTTTTGAGGGATTAATGGGTATGGAATTATTTTTTGGAGGCATTATAGAACCCAATACTGATAAAAATTCTAAATAATTCCCTTGGAATCAGTTCAACTTGATTCTTCAAACAAGACTTATGCAATTCGGAAAAAACAATACACACCTTTTTCTTGCTTTTGAGGAACTCGATATTGAAATTGGATTATCTCTGTAATTGAAAATCTTAGATATCTAAAATTCAGCCCTGTAGTAGCCCTCTGAAGCTTCTTTCAAATTCCACAGGTCTGACCTGATTTGGATTCTCCAATACAACGTTGTGTCCAATCTCCCACAATGACCTAATTCGAGACTGGTTCAGTAGAGAAAACTTGTAGGACTTTCCACGTGTCACTGTTTCGTCCTTTGTCTTTGAAATTGATAGCCAAGAAACTAAATTCTTTGTACTTGCGACCACTTTTTACGGCACTCAAATCCACTGCCCAGAGAGAGAGTTATTGAACTTCTCCCACGATCACCTCTTTGAGATGCAATTCAGGAGCCTGAAAAAGCACTACCTTCCACAAATCATATCTCCAAAAGTATTGTGAACCAAGCTCTGAAATTTTTTGATGAATTTCCTCAGGATTTCAGCTTTGCACCATATGAATTTCAGATTTTGAACCTTCGTAGAAAAAACTTTATAGCGAAAATGCCACGATGACCTGTTTAGGAGCTTGAAAAAAGACCTAACTTCCACAGATGATATCTCCGAAAATATTGCGAACCAATATCTGAAATTTTTAGAAAATATTCCTCAGGATTTCAGAAACCCTAGAATCCAAAGCTCTGATACCAAATGTTGTGTAACCAACTCCAAAAATAGAAGAAATGAGATATCAACGCCTTAGAAATAAGCCACTTCGAGGGGGCAACCTCCAATACATTACATAAATGAACAATTCTTGGATGATACAATTCACAAAACCTCCTTTCTATATATAGGAGTCCATGGGGCCATAATGTAATCCTAGTGGGCCACAATGTAATCCTAGCCGACCTAACAATAATCATTTAAGGGCACAATAATAACAATATGAGGGTTACAGGGGTACAATAATAACAATAAGGGGGGCTACACTAACATAATAAGGGGCTATACTATTAATATAGGGAATTAACATGTAGAATAGATCATATCTGAACTAACATGGATTGGATGGCCAATCCATGGATCACCACAGTGAAAGGAAGAATCCAATCACCAGATATCTCTCCTCTAAGGTGATGCCAAAAATCCCTGCAACTCTACTCTTGCAAATAATGCAGTACTGGAAGAGGGGCTGCGCTGTAGACTCTGACAAGACTTTGGATTGATGCCAAGGTATTGATCTAAAGCTCCAAGGGTCTAGAACAATCTTGTAAAAGGGATAGAAGACTTTCCCAGTGAAAAGGTGTGCGAGAGATGCATAGATATGGAAAGATCTATCCTCGACTTGCTGCAGCTCACAAGGAAAACCCATTCCTAAACAGGATCAGCGCTGTAGGTGCAACATGAAGCTTGGCCAAATGCCAGAGAGTGGACAAGACAAACAAGGATCCTCCAAGAGCTACTCAAGGAAGGAGGTGGGATTCCCGCTCAGGAACACCCAATGCTAAACATCATTATTCTCAGCTAAACAAATAGATAATGATATATGTCTGAACAGGCCATATATTCAGAAAATGATAATCATCAACAACCCTCTCATGCTGCTTTCCTCTTCCTTTTATAAGATAAAAGCCTTGTCAAACCCTAAACTACCTCAATGAGTTAGCTCCTTTCACATGTGGAGCCTCCATATAAAATTGCACTGTGCATCCATGAGGTACATTACATCTAGACTGCGCTATAGATTTGGTCAATGTTGACCCAGTCTCATAGCTCAAACCCATTCACACCTACAAGTGTTTTGTTTACATGGCCCAGATTTATCCTTGTTCACATGGGCATTGATTTATTCATTGTTTTCAGGATTTTTACATGTCCTCCTTTATTCATTTATTCATGCAACAAAAAATTAAACAAAAATGTATATTCCTCTTAGATTAGGCTAAGTAGGAACATTATAGTCCTCCCCTCCAAAATGTTGCTTGTCCTCAAGCAACTGATCGGGTGAGTGCTGCGACACTTCTCCTCCTCCATTTGTGACACCATCAAGGATCAAGCTTTCCTCACAAGCTAGGTGCTCACCAATCCAACCCTCCATGAATTTTTCCTCCAAATTCAATATGATATGTGTATAATCCATCCCACAAGGAGCCAAGAAACCACATGAAACAAACATGGTTGAACCAATACTCTCTCTAAAACATGTAGCATGAGGTACATAGAGAGTCTCCAGCCCATGAGGTACATATATGCTCCCCAACCTCCCTCAATACATTCCCATGAATAATACAATTATGTCATCTATGTATGGAAAAAAAATTACAAATAAAAAAACAGAAATTTGAACATGAGGAGGTGGGTCATAATCCAACATATGGTACCAATGCAGTGCATCTCCTGCCTGCATCAGATCAAGGTTTGGTAAGTGGTTTCCCCACCACTTACTTGCTGCACATGTCATCTGACTATGGCTGAAAATGTGAGATATGTTTTGTGCCTTTGGGAAGCGCCCATCATGAAAAAGAATCTCCCTTTGCACAACAAGGGAGTGGCCAAGTTCAGAAATTTTAGTGGCCCAACAAATGGCATGAGATCTACATGATATGTTACTCCCTTTAGGAGTCAAGGCCTACATAAACATGGTAAAATAATGTGATAAATCAGAAAATGAAACTTGCTTTACATGATCAGATTCTTTACCATCAAAGTTACTCATACACATGGAGTTGTGCATGGACATATCTCCTCTTTCTACTCACGTTCACACTTTTTTTCATGCAAAAATGCATTCAGGTTTTTAGGCCCAATAATTTTAAATCTGAGAGTCTTTTAGTAATATCTCTGGGAGCCTTAATATCTCAAATCTTAGATTTGAGATACTAACTCAAGGTTCTCTTATAGTTATAATCCCCAACAAATTAAATTGCATGTGTAAAACACAATCGATCTTCATAACCAAGGTTTGTTTCACAAAGGGAAGCCCTTTTCAAAAGTCTTCGGGAAAAGGACTTTGATTAACACACTACGAGTTCTTAAAATTAAAACCATACAATTAAGCCAAAGCTTATCATGATATGTGAACCTTTGCGTATTAATTTAAATGCTCCCCCATATGAGTATTCAACCATACATAGGTGTGGGCTTTGATAGAAGACCAACCACTAGCATATAACCATAATCTGACCCTTAGAATTTATCACCACTCAACATAGGTATATACCACCATATATATATATATATATATGCTCTGAATCAAGCGTTAAGAACCCTTAATAATTCATAACTCAATATAATAATGGTCAGAGCCTACCACTCTCACATGCACTCGCAGCTTTGTTATAAACCACCTTATATTATGTCATGAAACCTCTATAATAAACAATTGTGCTCACCATTGAATTTCAAAGCCATACATTAAAATGAAATGTCATCGGGCCCACAGAAACTTATGGTACGTACCTTGACTAAACGCCGGACGGATCCAATGGTCTACAATACGTCGCGCTCAAACCAATAATCCGACGACATATAATGAATATCGTGTTTTTTTCGATTCGAGCTTTAATGCTCAAAATTTATGCGATGAGAGTGGGTTTAGAATACCACTCTTGGACGCATGTTAACCAGAAAATGGAATCACGTTTTTTTTTCAAAATCAACTAACCACTTTTAAATCACGCGAAAACCATAAGCTTCTTTCATAATCCTCCTTTACTGTTTTCTTCTCACGGTTCCACGACTGGCTCAAGGTTCCACCTTTTACTGTTTAATCTCACAGTTTCACCATTTCTTTACTCATGGATATGTCCCAAATTCAACGTTGTTCCCTTCGACTACAACTCAGCATTTAAACTATCCTTAACGCAGTTCCTCAACTAGAACTTTCACATGGTTCAACATTGTGTATTGGGGATCGATTCCATCGATTTCAGTTGACTTTAGTCAAATAAATTTCAACGCAAATTGAGCATGTTATATTGCCATTCCAAGCTCAGATTTTGTTGAAACCGGACTCCACAGTCGGTCCCTACCAGAATTCATACCAAGCAAAGGTTCAATTTAATTCAAGCATATTCAATAGTCGAAATTTACATCGACTTCATCCTTCACTAATCATCAGTATAACCCAAGTCTATAAAATTAGAGACTGGATTAACTTCCTCCGATAGGATCGATCCTTCCGTGATCGATCCTTATCAATGGCCTAAATGCAAATTGAATCAACGCTCTATTTCACACATAGTCACAAACTAAGCCACAATACAGAGCTTCACACTAACCCTCTAAACGCAAACATTCTTCATGCGGAAATAAATCAGTAACCCACAGAATGCAATGAAAACCGCAATTACAGATATTATCTTACAAAATTTCTCATTGACATTCAAGACCCATTCACACAGAGTTTAAACCAAATCATACTCATGTAAACTGAAACATACTCCTTCATTTATACAATTAAATTACTTACAACCTCTTCATTTGGCCAGATCTTCTATTCTACGGCCTTCTACTCTGTACAGGTCTCTTCCTATAGACCTTTCATGCTTATATTTATACAAATGATGACCTGAATCGATCCAAGTCCCCAAATAGCTCAACAAACTCTTAACATTCCCAATTCCTAATTCTAGACTCAATAACTGAAATTACTGAAACTGATCCTAAATCTACTCATAACCCCTAGTTGTCTCTTCATATTCCTAACTTAACAAACTCCCTCACGTTCTCTAGAGTTTAGAGAGAATTTACAATTCCTCCTAATTTATTCAAAATACTAATATTTACATGAGACTTTAAAAACATGAGACCCCCTATGTCTTATAAAAATACAAAGTATTTCTAGAGCATAATGCCCCTACATCAGATTCCCAAGGTTCAAATTGATCATGATCTCCTAATCATGTGTCCCTCCTGGATCCCATACTCTGTTTTGTTGTTGTCCAACAGCTGCATCATTCTTCTTTTGCAATTCTCCAGGTCTCCATATCTTGTTCTTCAACCTGCTTCCAGCTGCGCTTTCACAATCCATTCTTGTCTTTCCTTTTCCAAACTCTCCTGCTTTCTTGTTGTTGTCTGCTACTTCCGAGACACCTTCATCATCGGTCTTCTGATGTTTCCAATTTCTTTGTCCAACTTATCTTCTAACTGGGAATTCTTCTGTCCACTGCTGCCTTCAAATGCTGTTGCTGTCAATAATGTTGTTGTTACTGTCTTCAAAATTTTTGTTGTTGTTGTCAATGTTGCCTCAATAATTGTGTCTAACATTACTTTTAATCCTGCAGATGTCATCTCCCATATTGCTGCCTCTGTGGCTGCCACCATGGGTGTTGCTAATGCAAATTCTGCCTCTCCGATTTTTTCTACCTCCCAAACTTCCTGTCCCTCTACAATAATTTTCTTTTGCTCATCACCTGCAACTTTACTCTTAGAAAAAAATCATCAATTAAAATTCCACCTGCAGTAACATACTCATTTAGTACACTAGTAAACATAAACAAACTAGTATCTGCTCCTTTTTCTTCCACAACTTCAGGCATCTTTACTTCAGTGTCTGAAATCTCATTCTCTGCTCTAAATGTTTCCAGCAATCATTTCATCCATCTCCTCTGTGTTTTTTTTACATCTTCAGCATGCTGCAATTTAGTTTCAGCATCTTTTTCTTCTTCTTGGGAAATCTTCAGCAATTGCCTTTCCTCCCCTTGATTGATTCCAGCAATCAAATCAAGTTCTTTAAGCTCTGCTTTCTCATCTTCTGTCAGCATAGAATGCTGATTCTTCCTCACTGTGTCAGTTTTAACAGTCTGCCCTCCAACCTTCTCTTGGCTATTCAAACAAGCCAATTATTCTCTGTCACACACAACAACAAGTTTTTGCATATGAGACATGATTGTCTCAAATTCTTTCTGCAATAGTTCTTCTTCCTTCAAGACAATTCCAAGTGATGGATTTTCCTCTGCATCACCTTTACACGTAAACGAATTTTCAATTTTAAAAACACAAGACCCAAAGGACTCATTTGATGACCCAGTCACCAAGTCACTGTAATTCTGTGTATCTTTGCTGCATATCAGATCTAAAATATGATCTTCCTTCTTCTGTCATCACAGGCACTGCATCTTTGTATGCTTGCAGTCCTTATCAGTTTTCAAAAAATTTAACTTTGAAACAGAGCTATTCCTGATGCTCTGATACCACAATGATGTCCGAGATACCAAAATTCTACTCATGTTCACACTTATTTTCATACAAAACTGCATTCAGGTGTTTAGGCCCAATAATTTTAAATCTGGTAGTCTTTTAATAATATCTTCGGGAGCCTTAATATCTCAAATTTGAGATTTGAGATATTAAATCAAAGGTTCTCTTATAGTTATAATCCCCAACAAATTAAACTGCATGTGTAAAAACACAATCGATCTTCATAACCAAGGTTTGTTTCACAAAGGGAAGCCCTTTTCAAAAGTCTTCGGGAAAAGGACTTTGATTAACCCACTACCGGTTCTTAAAATTAAAACCATACAATTAAGCCAAAGCTTATCATGATATGTGAACCTTCGCGTATTAATTTAAATGCTCCCCCATATGAGTATTTAGCCATACATAGGTGCGGTCTTTGATAGAAGACCAACCACTAGCATATAACCATAATCTGACCCTTGGAATTTATCACCACTCAACATAGGTATATACCACCATATATATATATATGCTCCGAATCAAGTGGTAATAACCCTTAATAATTCACAACTCAATATAATAATGGTCACAGCCTACCATTCTCATATGCGCTCGTGGCTTTGTTATAAACCACCCTATATTATGTCATGAAACCTCTATAATAAACAATCGTGCTCACCATTGAATGTCAAAGCCATACATTAAAATGAAATGTCATCGGGCCCACAACAACTTATGGTACGTACCTTGACTAAACGCCGAATGGATCCAATGGTCTACAATACGTCGCGCTCCAACCAATAAATCGACGGCATATATTGAATATCGTGTTTTTTCGTTCCGAGCTTTAATGCTCAAAATTTACGATATGAGATTGGGTTTAGAATACCATTCTTGGACGCGTGTCAACCAGCAAATGGAATCTTGTTTTTTTTCCAAAATCAACTAACCACTTTGAAATCATGCGAAAACCATAAGCTGCTTTCAGAATTCGCCTTTACTGTTTGCTTCTCACGGTTCCACGACCGGCTCAAGGTTCCACCTTTTACTTTTTAATCTCAAAGTTTCGCCATTTTCTTTTCTCATGGCTCCGTCCCAACTTCAACATTGTTCCCTTCGACTACAACTCAGCAATTAAACTATCCTTAACTGAGTTCCTGAACTCGAACTATCACATGGTTCAACATTGTGTATTGGGGATCGATTCTATTGATTTCATTCAACTTTAGTCAAATAAATTTCAATTCAGATTGAGCATGTTCTATTGCCATTCCAAGCTCAGATATTGTTTAAACCAGACTCCACAGTCAGTCCCTACCAGAATTCATACCAAGTAGAGGTTCAATTTAATTCAAGCATATTCAATAGTCGAAATTTACATCGACTGCGTCCTTCACTAATAATTAGTATAACCCAAGTCTATAAAATCAGAGACTTGGTTAACTTCCTCCAATAGGATCGATCCTTCCGTGATCGATCCTTCTCAATGGCCTGAATGCAAATTGAATCAACTTTCTATTTCACATAGAGTCACAAACTAAGCCACAATACAGAGCTTCACACTAACCCACTGAACGCAAACATTATTCATGCAGAAATAAATCAGTAACCCACAGAATGCAATGAAAACCCCAATTACAGAGATTATATTACACAATTTCTCATTGACATTAAAGACCCATTCACACAGAGTTTAAACCAAATCATACTCATGTAAACTAAAACATACTCCATTTATACAATGAAATTACTTACAACCTTTTTGTTTGGCCAGATCTTCTATTCTACGGCCTTCTACTAATTACAGTTCTCTTCCTACAGACCTCTCATGCGCACATTTATACAAATGATGACCTGAATCGATCCAGGTCCTCAAACAGCTCAACAAAATCTTAACATTCCCAATTCCTAATTCTAGACTCAATAACTGAAATTACTGAAACCGATCCTAAATCTACTCATAACCCTTGGTTGTCTCTTCATATTCCTAACTTAACCAACTCCCTCATGTTCTCTAGAGTTTAGAGAGAATTTACAATTCCTCCTAATTTATTCAAAATATTAATATTTACATGCGACTTTAAAAACATGAGACCCCTTATGTCTTATAAAAATACAAAGTATTTCTAGAGCCTAATGCCCCTGCATCAACATCCCCTTGCTTCCACAGCACAAGTTCACCTCTGATTTTTGTGTGGAATTCCGAAGTGGTATCACTCCTAAGGATGCAAGAGTGCTTTGGATTGGAACATTTGCTCCTTTCTTCTCTTCATGCACTAGTGGATCATCTCTTGCTATAACAATGTTGTGACCCCTCCTTTGTTCTGTCTTATTGTCTACTAGCATAGTTGAAGTGAGGATTTCTCCCTTCGCAAATCATATTACAGATCCTTAACCCCTTCAACAATATTCAGAAATGGAGTTGGCTTTATCGATTTATCTAACTCATGCAAAGATTCAGACTTACTTGACTTTCTTTTCTTCCTCAAAAAAGTTTCAGAGTGTACATCAAATATTTTCACTAGCCTCCTAGTAAACCTTGCATAAGAAGAGATGCTGACATTTTTCAAGGAGAATGAGTCAAATAGCCACCAGGCATAAGCCTTACCTTGAAGATGCAGCGCTGCTACCTTCATGGCTTCTTCTTCTGAGACTTGTTGGAGCTGGAAATATGTGTGAAACTTCCCTACCCAAGATTGGGCTGAGCTCTTAGGTGATCCATCAAAAGTAGGTAGAGAAAATCTACCCAAAGTGGCCTGCATGCACCCTCTTCTTCTACTATAGTTGTAGGATCTCCTTTCTTCTTTAAGCTGACAGAACTTTGGGAAACTGAGATTCTCTTTGAATCTCTTTGACTGAGATTCATACTCTTGGATATATTCACCAAGAGTTTCCTCCCTCCGTGTTCCTTATTCTCCTTCTTCCTTTGACAAGAAAGTAGGCATGTTACAATGTTGTAGATTAGGTTGTGTGGCTGAATGCTCACACACAAAATAAGAAGTACTGGGGCTTCCTTGATGTGAAAATATTATTGAGGGCTATGCATGTATTTCCCTCATCATTCCCCGGATTTCTTCCTTCATCTCATGCAGAGCTTGAGAAAGAGTGTTAGAAAACTATTCTTTTTTAATCCTTCTAGATAAAGGGGTTTCAACCTTCTTCTCTTTGTCTTCTGTGTAATATTTCTTCTGTCTTCTTCTTTGGTACTTCTTCTCTCTGTCAGTGAGAGGTTCTTCTTCTTCTGAAGACGTATTGGCTCTTGAAGAAAAGCACAGGCTGTGCCAAGAAAGATGCTATAATACCATTGTAATATCCCAGAAAAGGGAATACTCAGCAATGCCTATTGGAATAACGCAATCTTAATAAATCTGTGCACCAAAATGAGTTTTCAGCTCCTGGATCCCTTAGATCAGTGGATCTAGTGTCTAGATCCAAAAGGGGAGAAAAAAAATAAATCAAACTAGGTGAGGTAAACAGACCTCCCACCAACTAGTGTAGCTGGAAAACATCCAAAGAGAGGGGCTGCAGCTATATGCAACAAATTGTTTCAGAAATAACGTAGTTTAACTTGTTTGAGAGCAAGAGACCAATATGGAGGTTCATACTTCAGCTATACATCAGCAAAATAGGTTTACAATGTAACTTATCCAATGTATAATAGAAAAGAGAAGAATATACAAGAAGATTCCCTCAGAAATGAGGTGCTACAAGCACAAGAAATTTCTAAATAATCTTGACAGCATTATTTTCATTGGCTGAAGAAGTATTAGGTTACAACTCAGATCTAGAGCAAATGTGTATACAAAATTATAGATCTATTTCATTTCTGTATACAAGAAAGGCTCCTTTATACACTTCCCTTGGGGATTTCAGCAAAACATGAATAACAGTGAGTAGATCTAAGATCTAGGTTACAGATCTGTAGTAGTCTTCAGAAAAATATGAAGCATGTGATGTACAATAGATCAGATCTGAACTAACATGGATTGGATGGCCAATCCACGGATCACCACAGTGAAAGGAATAATCCAATCACCAGAGATCTCTCCTCTAAGATGATGTGAAAACTCCATGAAACTCTTCTCTTGCAAATAATGCAGTAATAGAAGAGGGACTGTGCTATAGACTCTGAGAAGACTTTTTCCTGATGCTAATGTATGGATCTGAAGCTCCAAGGGTCTAGAACACCCTTGTCAAAGGGATAGAAGACTTTCCCAGTGAAAGGGGGTGCTAGAGATGCATAGATCTAGAAAGATCTATCCTCCACTTGCTGCAGCTCACAAGGACAACCCAATCCTAAACAGGATCAACGCTGTACGTGAAAGATGAAGCTTGGCCAAATGCTAGATAGTGGACAAGACAAACAAGGCTCCTCCAAGAGCTGCTCAAGGAAGGAGGTCGGATTCCCGCTCAGGAACACCCAATGCTAAACAACATTATTCTCAGCTAAACAGCTAGAGAATGATATATGTTTGAACAGACCATATATTCAGAAAATGATAATCATCAACAACCCTCTCACGCTGCTCTCCTCTTCCTTTTATAGGATAAAATCCTTGTCAAACCCTAAACCACCTCAATGAGTTAGCTCCTTTCACATGTGGAGCCTCCATCTAAAACTGCATTGTGCATCCATGAGGTATATTGCATCTAGACTGCACTATAGATTTGGTCAAGGTCGACCCAGTCTCATAGCTCAAACCCATTCACACCTACAAGTGTTTTGTTTACATGGCCCAGATTTATCCTTGTTCACATGGGCATTGATTTATTCATTGTTTTCAAGAGTTTTACAAGTCCTACTTTATTCATTTATCCATGCAATAGAAAATGAAACAAAATTTTATATTCCTCTTAGCTTAGGCTAAGTAGGAATATTACATTGTAACTAGTGAAATGAATCACATAGCATCAATCATCACTTGCGGGGCCTCCACCCAATAACCAGGACTTCCCGGGAGGTCACCCATCCCATATCGCCTTTGGCTTAAGCACGATTAACTGTTTATTTTCCCCCATAATCAAGCCCACTTAGCTTGCAACCCCATTTGCAAAACCTTAGGAAGTATTGTCCCTCATAAACCATTCAAGTAGAGATCCCTTTACTAGTTGTATTGAAGAGTGACCCTTATTTGAAAAACATGACTCAGTAAGGGCATCATAATAGATCCCATCAAGGTGAATCCTTGCCTCCTTACCTCCTTGAGAGGTGTAGAGACCTCCATCGATCGTTATGCTTTACAAAAAGTTTTCAAGGGAGAGCAGTAAACATCAATACAAACTGGAACGCCAAATACATTCACCTCATAAAGTAGGTTGATACCTATAAGAAGATGTCATGGTGAAATATCATCACTAATGTAATTTTTTATTTAAGTGTTCATATTTTTAATTTAATAATAGCAGGATAAGTTTGTGAAGGGCTACCAAAGGCAAGTATATGTTTGCCATAGTTGATAACCATATGGAAGGATGGAATATCCTTGGAAGAATTATGATTTGAAGCAAAGCAACATGACACGAAGCTAGACAAGATGAGAAGATCGATGGATCACTTTTTGATAAAATACATGACTCGTGGATGAAATTTATGGATGATATGTGCCCTATGAAGAGATTCCAAAGATAAAGGCTCATTAACAACTAATAAATTCATGACATCGAAGAAAGGAGTTCTTCATGAGAATCTAGGTGTGTCTTCATGGCTATTGCAGGTCCCTGATTAAGAGGGTGGCTTGTGATAACTTTCTTACTTGGAAGAAACTTGGTAACTCCTAAGTCGAGAGGGAGATTAAGTACATTTATTTTATAGGAATAAGTACATTCCTTTACGGAATATATCCTCCCTAGTTGAGAGGGAGAGATAGACCCAGTATGGGAAGAAATAATTGAGGATTGGTTAATCACCTGGAATCATATACTCTTTGAGGATGTATTACGGAAGCCATAGTATGAGTTTTCATGGAAGGACCAATATTATTTGAGGTCTAGGAATCCAAGATAAGAATAGTCCTGGACATAATCTGAGTGAACCTAGGTGGGGTATGTTCCAAGAGAGACAATGATGAAGGTGTCTATTAATCATCAGTCTCACCAACATTGGAGCTCAAAGAACTCGTGGAGAGATGGCATTGTTAGTCAAGGCCTTGCACTATGAAAATTTTGGTTGATATGATGTTATACAGATGAGATTACCAATCTGATTCTTCTTATGAGATTCTTCAGATTGAGAGTGACAATGTACCATTATGAATACCTATCTACTTATGAGGGAGTGTTGAAAAGTGTAACTAGGTTCGGTCTTCATAATGAATTGTAATTATGAATTTATGTAATGAAGAAGAAAAAGATAATAAAATGTATTTTGTAATGCTTGCCTCATGGGTTTCATGAGAAATGAGATTTTATTATAGGTCAAAGACTTCTTCTTGATGTCTTTAGGAGATTTTCATCTTGCTATAAATATAATTTAGAGTCATGTATATGAAGTGATGTTACACTTGTGTAAAGGAAAATTATTGATGTAAAATGTATGCTCCAAGACCTTGTGAGGGTGCTCAAAAGAAGTCGGCTGAAGAATTTTGAAATATTCCTTGGTAAATTCAGCCTACAAAAAATTGATCATGTCGCCTTGGAATAGGAGTGACAACCCCTATATAAAGGGTGGAGTGCGGCCTCATTAGCTCACGAGACTCTGGCCTCATTATCTCGCCATCATTTTGGACAAGTTGTGTGATAAATGTGTGCATTAGGGACTGTAGTTGGGCGTGAAGAAGGAAGGAAGTACAATGAATGAAGAAGTTTGTACAACGAAGAAAGAGAGACCTCGCTTGTATCTCTGTTTTGGGCTAGTGATCTTGGTCTAGGTCTGTGTCACATATCGGAACTACATTGTGAATTTCTCAGTCTAAGGAGATTAGAAAAGCAGAGAATATAGTGCGTAAAAAGGATATATTGGCAGTGAAGAAAGGGACATTGAAAAGATTACTAAGGAGACTGTGATCAATGCAGAGGAGAGGCATTGCTAGCCTTTTTCATTGGGTTCATATTTTCGCATAAGCTCAACAATATACACAATGTGGAGAAGGGAGAAAGGAATGAGGTTATCACAGTGAAAAGAGATCTATCGTGGGCCAAAATTATTCAAGGAGGAAAAGGCCTATCACAGCAAGGGAAATTCTCCACTATCTAATCTTGATTTGGTGTAATAAGGAGGCCGAAATATTAACCTAGGATTTCAACAACAAGTATACATAGAAGCATGGTGCAGTGAAGTGTAGAAAAGGAGGATCAACTTAAGGCGCGAAGAAGAGCAAGTGACAAGGGTCTTGGAGACATAATAGTGTACTCAAGGGTTTTTGTCATGGTATTGGTACTCATGGGTTGAAGATCTATAAGAAAAATTTTGATAATTCTTTCCTCTCCAAGAGGGGCAGGTTTTGGCCGTGGCTTGAAAGCCTAAACATTGTGTCTCTTGTGCATTTGATAATTGGCTTGATGAAGAACATAATAATGTAGCTAAGATAAGATCTAAGTGAAAGAAGCTTAATGAAATCAAAAGTAATTATCAAGAAGATAAATTTTAATAAAATCCCCAATTTCTGAACATGCATTCCTTAAATAAATTCAACATTTCATTTATCGATTTTTTGTCTGGAGAATTATTTGTTTATTTTGTTATTTATTTGTTTTTGTATTTACATCTCAATATATGTGGCATGTATTAGTTTTTTTATATATGTATATATGCTTTGGAAATTATTAATTGATACTTCCTATATGATTAGAGTGCATCATATCACAACTTAAATTTCTTGAGAAATGACGATGACATACATTGTTGTTAACCAATGGCCGAATAGATCAAGTAACGCCAATAATTAGAAGACGATGAGAATTGTTTCTTGGTTTTTTATGTAACGAATTTGTGTAGGATCAAGATGAAAGGAGATGGTTAGTCGTATTGAAAAATGGATGAGTGGGATCAAAATTCAGCGTTGTGTAACTAGGCCACAATTTCTCTCTCTAAATTAGCATAAAAAGGCACTCCATTTTATTACTTATAGGATTAAGCTCATGTGTGGAGGAATCTACCAATTTGGTAGTCTGCATTGTTTATGATTCAAAGAAATTCGAAGTCACGAATTCATTTGGTGGGCAGTTGAAACTAATGGTCATGGGTCTAGGTTGATTTAGGCATGAATACGTCAAAAGCCTACACACTCTTCTCTCGAGAAACAGTAGAAATCACAAGAATTTGAAATGCAAGATCTCTTTGTCATCTGTGCGAAGGAAGTGGTTGTGCAGAAAAAATGTGCTTCTGTGAAGAGCTTACACTATGCGGGAAGCTTGTGCGAAGAACAAATGCTTACATGGATAGCTTACACTGTGAGGAAAGCTTTGTTTGGGGAGAATCAATTAATTAGCTATAGCGGTAGTGACATTGCTCCATCACAACTATCAATCTTGTTTATAATATATATTGACAATAGATTTGAAGTTAAAATAGATTTATGGGAAATGTCAATTTGTTAAGCATTGAAGGAATCACACACTAAGTAATAAACTATTACATTGTTTTAATGCTAAAAATCTATTTTATAGATTTATAATTTATGTTGATATTTTTTACTAGTGAAAATTCAAATATTTTATTTATAAGAGATTTAGAGATATTTATTTGGTTTTATTATATATATTTCTCTTATATGTAAAAATATCTATGGATGAAATAAATTTCCTTTTAACTTTCAATTATTTCACATATAAAATTAATAGAAATATTAAAAAAAAATTAACAACAATAATGACAAGGGGGTTGCATTTTTGAAAATTTATTCTTAGAAAATTTTTGAACTTTAGTGTATTTTCTATAACAACTATAGCAAAGCCATTTTTCTCTTTTTTCTTCCAATTCTTGTTGTGTCAACCTTGTAGGTTGTGGAAGGCTAGGCACAACAACACTTACATCTTTATAGTTGTGATTGGTAGGCTTCCTTGTTTCCATAATTGTTCTTTCATTTTTTATTGCCAACCTGAATTCCTTCTCCAATGAATCAAGTTCCCAAAGGTGAACCTAATGTTGGATGTTATAATTTAAATTCCCCATGAAGACATCAATCCTATGCTCCTATGGAATATCATTTACCCTTATAATCAATTTTTCGAAGTCCTAAATGTGCTCTTCCATTTAACTCTTTTGTTTGAGATTTATGAATTGGATAAAAAAAGGTGTTTCTCTTTGTATCCTCATAATATGCTACATTTCCTCTGTAAAAACTGACCAAGTGATAAATGGTTTATGATAACAAATCCATCGATACCATACAAACTGATTGGGTTCTAAAGATAAAGTTGCAATGCATACCTTTTGTGTGTGTTGCACATTATGGAGTTCAAAATATTGCTCCATTTGTAGTATCAATGTTACTGGATCCTTTCCATCAAAATTCCTTATATTGATATTTGGAATATGATGGGTATTTAATATAACATTATTTTCTATGAAATCATTATTAACATTTATTTTGTTCTCAACATTAGTTTCAACTAATACCTTTTTGCCATGAGGAAGTGTTTCTTGTAGCAACTTTGTCAAACCTTCCCCAAAACCTTCCATGTATTATTTTAAACCAATCATGTCACCTTTTAAACCATCCATGTCACATTTTAAACCATCAATATCACCTTTTAGTTCATATTTGGAATCTCTTTGTGAGAGAGAAATGTGTTGCGCTTGGTTCCATAATTTTGATATATCATGCTGCAATTCTTCCTCTTCATGCGTCATAGTCGAGATTTTTGAGGGTTTGATGGGTGTCGAATTGTTTTTTTTGGGAGGAATTTTAGAACCCAAAACTAATATATATGCTTTAATATGCCCTTGGAATTACTTCAAACTTATTTTTCAAACAAAAGTTATGCATTTAAAAAAAATACAGACCTTTTTCATTATTTTTAGGAGTTTGATATTGAAACTATTATATCTATGTGGTATCAAATCTCCAAGATCTGAAATTCAGTCTTGTGGCATCCCTTTGAGTCTTCTTTCCAATGCCACTAGTAAGACCAAATTTAGATTCTTCACAACAAAGTTATGACAGATATCCCACGATGTCCTGACGATGGAATAGTTCATTAGAGCAAAGTTATTAGGGATGTCACGTGTGACAGTTTAAACATTCGAATTTGAAAAGGATACATTAAAAAACTACAATATGTTAAATTTTGGACTTTTTTTACAGAATTCAAATGAGATGCCTGAAACAAAAGTTATGACGATTTTGCCTCGATCACGTGTTTAAGATAAAATTTTGGAGCCTGAAAAACCCTAACTTCCCCAAATCATATCTATGAAAATATAGTGAACCAAGATTTTAAATTCGTACATGAGGTTCAACAATATTTCAAATCCATGTGGTTTCAATTTCATCTTTTTAAGCTTTGTAGAAAACAAGTTAAATCTAATATTCCAAGATGACATGTTTGAAGAAGTGAAACCACAGAATCCAAAGCCCTGATACCAAATTTTATGCAAGTAGCTTACAAAAAAATAGAAATAATAGATGAAAGACTTAAAAATATCCTCTTCGAGGGGGAAACCTCCTTTAGATTACACAAATGAACAATTATTGGATCAATTAGATGACAAAACCTCCTTTCTATATATAGGATTCTAAGGGGTCACAATATAATCAGAGTCTACATAACAATAATAATGTAAGGGCACAAAATTAATAATAGTGGGCTTCTATGGGGCACAATAAAAAAAATATGGGGACTACATGAGCACAACATTAAAAATAAAGGGACTACACTAACAATAAAGATAAGGGGATGCACAGTATTATAGGGTCCTAACACATTTTTTCAGGACGTTCATCAAAATTTCAGCTCCACGTGGTCAAAATTTTGGCTTCTGAACCTTGATAGAAAAAAAAATTATGGTGAAAATTTCAAGATGACCTATCTGAAGCAAAGAAACCCTATAATTCCAAGCTTTGAGACCAAATGTTATGCAACCAAATCACAAAATAGAATAAAATTATATATCAACGACTTGAAAATTAGCCTCCTTGAGGGAGAAAATTCCTTTACATCACATAAATGAACAATTCTTGGATGATTTAAATGAGAAGACCTCCTTTTTATATATAGCATTCTAAGGGGTAACATTATAATCAAATCCTACATAACAATACACATGTAAGGGCACAACAATAACAATAGTGGGCTTCTATGGGCCACAACAATAACCATAAGGGGGTTACATTTGAAAAACAATAACAATAGGGGCTACATTAACAATAAAAATAAGAGGGATACACAAGTATTATAAGGACCTAATAATCGACAAGCCTGCAAGGATCAATAGAAATGATGAGAGCCAACAAAGTAACAAGAGATGAAACCATTAGAGTCTCAAAAGGACCCAAATATAACAAAATATTAATGCTCGAAAGATAGAAAACCCAAATTGTGTTTAGCATGACACAATCTAGTTGTTTGGTGTTTGTAAACATAAATCAGATATTGACAAATTACCAAAATTAGGGTCCTCAACCGTGCTTCTTCTCAGCCCAAACAGGAACAGACAGGCTTATCTCTGGTGACAGGCAGATTCGAAGGGAGGGTTTTCAACAATGCTTCTTCTCAGTGGAACCTTCAGCAAGTTCAGCCACTCAGTTCCTCTTCAGCAAGTTCGAACCACAAACAAAAGACACTCGAGCAGCGACTCTAATCCTCACAATCAGAACTAGCAGTGTCTCTGATACCATGACAATTTCACAAAACAGGAAAAGCATAAAAACAATAGAGGACAGAAAAAATTATTGGAGAAATACCCGCATTGAGGAATTACTGATGTGAACTATTTATACAAGTAATCTGACAGTTATTCAGAAACTGAAATGGAACTGAATGAGAACGAATTCTAAACTAATCAGCAGCGGAACTAATTCTTTAACAAGAAGTCAGCTCAAGAATGTTGAAATATTCCTTGGTAAAGTCAGCCTACAAAAAATTGATCATGTCGCCCTGGAATAGGAGTGACAGCTCCTATATAAAGGGTGGACTATGACCTCATTAGCTCATGAGACTCTGGCCTCATTATCTCGCCATCATTTTGGACAAGTTGTGTGATAAATGTGTGCATTGAGGACTGTAGTTGGGTGTGAAGAAGGAAGGAAGTATAATGAATGAAGAAGTTTGTACAGCGAAGAAAGAGAGACCTCGCTTGTATCTCTGTTTTGGGCTAGTGATCTTGGTCTAGGTCTGTGTCACATATCGGAACTACATTATGAATTTCTCGGTCTAAGGAGATTAGAAAAGCAAAGAATACAGTGTGTAAAAAGGATATATTGGCAGTGAAGAAAGGGACATTGAAAATATTACTAAGGAGACTGTGATCAATGCAGAGGAGAGGCATTGCTAGCCTTTGTCATTGGGTTCATATTTTTGCATAAGCTCAGCAATATACACAATGTGGAGAAGGGAGAAAGGAAGAAGGTTATCACAGTGAAAAGAGATCTATCTTGGGCCAACATTATTCAAGGAGGCAGAGGCCTATCACAGCAAGGGAAATTCTCCACTATCTAACCTTGAGTTGCATTAATAAGGACGCCGAAATATTAACCTGGGATTTCAACAACAAGTATACATAGAAGCATGGTGCAGTGAAGTGTAGAAAAGGAGGATAGCCTTAAGGCACAAAGAAGATCAAGTGACAAGGATATTGGAGACATACTAGTGTACTCAAGGGTCTTTTTCATGGTATTGGTACTCATGGGTTGAAGATCTATAAGAATAATTTTGATAATTTTTTCCTCTCGAAGAGGGACAGGTTTTGGTCGTGGCTTGAAAGCCTAAACATTTTGTCTCTTGTGAATTTGATAATTGGCTTGATGAAGAACATAATAATGTAGCTAAGATAAGATCTAAGTGAAAGAAGCTTAATGAAATCACAAGTAATTATCAAGAAGATAAATTTTAATAAAATCCGCAATTTTTGAACATGCATTCATTAAATAAATTCAACATTTCATTTATCAATTTTTTGTACGGAGAATTATTTTTTTATTTTGTTATTTATTTGTCTTAATGTTCTATATTCACATCTCAATATAAGTGGCATGTATTAGTTTTTGTATATATGTATATATCCTTTGGAACTTATTAATTGATACTTCCTATATGATTAGAGTGCATCATATCACAACTTAAATTTCTTGAGAAATGACGATGACATACATTGTTGTTAACCAATGGCTGAATAGATCAAGTAACACCAATAATTAGAAGATGATGAGAATTGTTTCTTGGTTTTTTATGTAACGAATTTGTGTAGGATCAAGATGAAAGGAGATGGTTAATCGTATTGAAAAATGGATGAGTGGGATCAAAATTCAGCGTTGTGTAACTAGGCCACAATTTCTCCCGCCAAATTAGCATAAAAAGGAACTCCATTTTATTACATATAGGATTAAGCTCATGTAGGGAGGAACCTATAAAGTGAGCAGTCTGCATTGTTTATGATTCAAAGAAATTCAAAGTCACGAATTCATTTGGTGGGCAGTTGAAACTAATGGTCATGGGTCTATGCTGATTTAGGCATGAATACATCAAAAGCCTACACACTCTTCTCTCCAGAAAAAGTAGAAATCACAAGAATTTGAAATGCAAGAGCTATTTGTCATATGTGCGAAGGAAGTGGTTGTGTAGAGAACACATGCTTCTAAGAAGATCTTACACTATGCGGGAATCTTGTGCGAAGAACAAATGCTTACATAGAGAGCTTACACTATGAGGAAAGCTTTGTTTAGGGAGAATCAATTAATTAGCTATAGAGGTAGTGGCATTGCTGCATCACAACTATCAATCTTGTTTATAATATATATTGACAATAGATTTGAAGTTAAAATAGATTTATAGGACATGTCAATTTGTTAAACATTGAAGAAATCACACACTAAGTAATAAACTATTACATTGTTTTAATGCTAACAATTTGTTAAGCATTAAAGAAATCACACACTAAGTAATAAACTATTACATTGTTTTAATGCTAAAAAATTATTTTATAGATTTATAATTTATGTTGATATTTTACTAGTGAAAACTCAAATATTTTATTTATAAGAGATTTAGAGATATTTCTTTGTTTTTATCATATATATATATATATATATATGTCTAAAAACATCTATGGATAGAATAAATTTCCTTTTAACTTTCAATTATTTCACATATAAAATTAATAGAAATATTAAAAAAAATATTATTTATTTCACATTAATATTAAAAGAAAAATATTATTAATATTTTTAAAAATATAAACAAATGCTACCTGGAAATTTTGTTTAATGTTTACAAGAAAGAAGCAGCAAATTTTATGGGAAAGAAGAAGATGTCGGCTTACAAAGAGTATAAAATAATTAAAATATGATTTAAATGAGAGAGTGGTTACACTATTCCATTTGGCCAGTGTGTATATATCTACGTGAGTTTCTGTTCATTATACTCATTTTGCCAGTGTGTATATATCGACATCTACGTGAGTTTCTGTTCATTATACCGGTCAAACCAACCTGAGTGGATTTTCTCGGTTAATCATTTTCCGGATTTGTTTTTGAAGGTGAAACTCCCGAAACACTAGGGATCAGAGGTTATTTTTTGGGCAAATTTTGCAGTCGATCGATAGCTGTTTGTTGGGCAGAGAAGACAAGGCAATAGATAAGAAGCATACGAAAATGATGGAATCAAAAGAGGAAGGAATGGCGCCCTTGTGTTCACGGGATCGATCAAAGGAGGAAGAAGAGAAGGAAGGAATGACGCCCTTGTGTTTACCGGATCGATCAAAGGAGGAAGAAGAGAAGGAGGATTTGACAGTGAAAGAAACAATGAACATTCTAAATGCGTTAAGCCGTGAGGAATTGATCGATTTTGTGCAGGAGGCAGCGAGTGAACATAGGTACGTTCAGGATAAAGTGCGCTCCTTCGCCGTCAAAAAGATTCCTCTCAGGAAACTGTTTGTGCGTGGACTGGGCTGCGAGACAAACGAGCAATCGCTCGCCGCTGTATTCTCTTGTTACGGAGAATTGAATGGAAGCCGCGTGATCAGGGACAAGACAAGCGGGAGGAGTAAGGGATACGGATTCGTGACGTTAACGGTGCCATCAAGGCGTTGAAGGAGCCAGCAAAATGGTCGACGGTCGCATTGGAGGCGACGTTCCAATAGGCATGGAGGCGGGCGCTCTTGTAAGTTTGTTTTCGCAGCATGGCGAGATCGAATAGGGGCAGGTCCAGTGGATATGCCCTCTTTATTTTCAAGACGGTAGAGGCAGCCAATCGTGCGCTACAGGAGCCCATTAAGATCACAGACGACGGTCATGAGTTGTATTGCAAAGTGGCAAATGAGAATTGGGTCAACTCTCCTCCTCCTTATACCGCCAATGCCAATGGGTTCCATATCCCTTACCACTTCGGGCTTTTTCCTGCTAATCCCGCCTTACAATTTATTCAGGGCTCGAATCCATGGCCGCTAACGCCATGGACTGAACCAC
The DNA here is from genome assembly GCA_034641835.2 of Pinus albicaulis. NCBI lineage: Eukaryota > Viridiplantae > Streptophyta > Pinopsida > Pinales > Pinaceae > Pinus > Pinus albicaulis. The sequence goes on along the minus strand of CM076571.1, from coordinate 713,198,570 downwards.
TTTTTAACCCAAATCATGCTATTGATAATAATTATAGCAACGGGAATCCAGATTTTTTTAATACATATCAGTACGGCTTTCCGAATTATGCGGGTTATCCACCTGAAGGATCTGGTTATTATACGCATGGAGTCCAGGGGAGTCCATATGCTACTCAATCGCTGTTGACTGAATTGGATTATGTGGGTTATCCACCTCAAGGATCTGGTTATTATACGCATGGAGTCCAGGCGAGTCCGTATACTCCTGAATGGCCGTTGACTGAAGGATCTGGTTATACGCGTGGAGTCCAGGCGAGTTCGGCTACTACTACTCAATCGCTGTCGACTGATTTTACGTTTGCGGAAGAAGGTAGCCATCAGGCGAGTTCGGCTACTACTACTCAATCTCAATATCAAAATCAGCCGCATGGTGTCCAGACGAGTACGGGTACTCCTCAATCGCTGTTGACTGAATTTACGGAAGAACCTAGCCGTCCTGGCTCGTCCAATCAATCTCAATATCAAAATCAGCAGCAGGATTAGGGCAGTGATCCTCTGGAAAAACTCAAAGCGTTTTAGTATAATTAGATTTACTTAACTCTTTCCAATACCCCTATTGAATTTAGGACTTTAACATTAGGAAGCTCCTATATGTCATGCAATAGATATCTATTATCAGGGTAACTTCATTTTGAAAGAGTCGAGCTTAAGCAGCAAAGACACATATTGTGTTTGTGAATTGAGAATTTAGTAAAATTTAAGTGAATTTGGTAATATAAAACTCAATTACTCACTCTCATCTAAACAAAATATCAGCAAATCGGCAATCTCACTTACTGTCACCTTGGCAGAGCTACAAAGATGAAGGCACAAAATATCAGCAAATCAGCAACTCACTTAGTGTCACCTTGGCAGAGCCAACAAAGATGAAGGCCCGTTTTACACTAGAGAGATTTGATTTGTTTGTATGTTTGAACGATTTAAAGTTAAAATGAATTTATGCTCTTTCTTAATTGATTAATTTCTTTTATGTGATTCACAAAAGTTCTAAAGGAATTTGTATCTTTGTTGCAATCAAATAGCAATCTCATAGTGGAAAAGAAGCAATGATATTGATCGAACATATACAAGACAGATGGATTATTGAGATATGTATATCCAATTATTGTTTATATGTTTTGTTCTTACTGTTTATTGTACTAGTCGGTACTATTATAAATTACTTTCTAAGTGGTTGAGAGGTCCACCAACATGCCAAAATAATAATCATATTAGATACCAAAGCTATAACCACGTAATGAATTTTAACATATGTGAAAATAACATTATGATTCAAATAAATAAAGTAGGAATTAATATGTTCAATATTATTGTTGAGACGGAGTATGTTAACATGAAAAAGAGGGATAACATTATTTCCATTGGTTTTCTCAATCTTTATTGTTTTCTCTTCAAAATTGACAGGTAATAACTAATTTACAAATAAGCACCTAATGCCATTATAATTTACATCCATAAATTGTAACTATTTTTTTATTTTGTTATGAGACAGGAGGAGGAAATTTTTTTAAAGGAAATGACAGTGTGGCAAGTGTCATAGGCAAAGATTACAAAAAAATGTAATTATGGTAAGTTTGAGATTCAACTACATGAATTTCATAAACTAAATGCAATACCAATAACAATATTAACAAGAATTGTCAATACTCAGAACTCGTCAATCCAAGTGGGGATTCACAAAGAAAAGTTGATGAGCTTCTACGGAAAGTTTTCAGTAATTGACATATGAAATAGTTCATACACCATTACATCAATAGGATATTGATTTGGGTACATGATGGACTTATTTTTGTGCAAGCGTACATCATGGAATGATACACTATATCATGGAATAGATAAGAGCTTGAACTAAAATAGAGATGGTTCTTGTCTTTATATGCCAAATGAAATTATTCTATAATGAACCAATGCTCATTGGAAGTGAGGACATTGAGGGTTGTTGAAAGTATGGTCTTCTTTTGACATTTTATGATATTTTGTCTTCATAAAGAATAAATGGTTTCAAATTTTTTATTTTTTCATAGGAAAGGTTCAATTTTGATGACTAGGTAAATTCATTTTTTTGGGATTCTTCCTTCACCAATTATAATCTAAGTTTATATGTTAATATTTTAAAATTACTCTGCATTGTGGAAAGGTCGTACATTGCCATTGTTATTTTAAATGTTGTACAAGCTATATGTTGCATGTGAGACTAAGGGGAAGAGTTCTATAATATCCCTAAGGATGAATGTGGGTAATATGCTATGAGGTAGTTGGTACATATATTTAAGAAAGTTTCTTATAATATTTTGAATTCATAAAAATGTTGGACCAATTATTAAGTGGGGAAATGTACTGTGTAATGGTATTTCCTCCTTTCCATACGAAAATTATCTGTGAAGTAATTTAATTATTTCTAAGTCATGACTATTACTTACATCATTTACATAATTTCAATTTTCTTTGGGTTTTAATTAGTCATGTTTAGCATTTTAAGTAAATACCACCTCACATCAAGGTTTTCGTAATATCCCTCATCTTACGAAAACAATTTGGACAAATAAAATTATTTCTTAATCCATACAGGTTGTAAGGTTTATTTATCAATCCATACATGTTGTAAGGTTTTATTTTAGGGTACTTCATACATGTTCATAAATGATACTAAAGTTATAATTGTAGTTGTGCTTGAGCATAAGAAAATATGATAGGAGATAGATTTTCTCTTGGAGTTAATAATTGCAGTGAAGTTTGAGTAATAGAGTTAGCCAAAGATAAGTGAATAGAGATAAAATAACATAATATCTTGCAAGTACATATTGAAAATATCTATGAGAATTGTAGAAAATTCTCAAGGATTTCTATTGATTAAATGGATTGATTAACATATTATTTACTGATCATGCAAGGAAACATGTTAATGAACAAAGACGTAAAGGCATATAGTAAGAATCAAACTCTACCACCTTATGGACTACTAACAAGTCATTTCAAATGATGTGGTTTTCTTTGAATAATGTCAATTAGCCAACCTACATTTGTGAATAGTATCCGATGGTGAATATCCTTAATGTAAATTCCATGAATTATGGTAGCTTTTGCTACCTTTTAAAATAATAATAACAATAAAAATACACTAGTTAACCGAATTTCTCTTTTATTTCTTTCATAATATATTAATAAATTAAAAAAATAAATCTTTATTTATAAATAGAAAATAAAAATTGAAACCAAATACTTATAATATTAAAACAACAACTAAAATTGTGCACAACTTCATTGAGACAATTTTATTCATAAGATGGACAAGATGAAATTATAGTATTTTTTTTAACAATAAAAATGTGAGGAAGATGATTTTTTTTTCCTTTAATTCAAAGAATCTAAATTTCCAATCATGGTTTGCACCAATGTGCTTGAGTAAGCTATGACATTTAAAAAAATAAATTAAAAGTTAAATTTTATATTAAATTTGAGTAAAAATTAAAATCTTTCTCATTATGATTAATTTTATGTTCATACTCTTCGTAACAGAATTTCAACACTATGGTGAGAGAAAAAATTCCAAACAATTTGCCTGATTATGCAAATATCAACTTTAAATAAAGGATTGAGTTCAACATCCCTGATATGATAGGATGGAATGAATTTTAATAGATGCTTGTTTAAATTTGTGTTTGGATTATAAATTTGCATAATTGAAGATGACTCCATTATTATCTATGGAAATTTAAATTGATGTTTTATTTTGTGGTTACTATGAATAATGGAAACCTTTTAGATCATATCATTATTATAATTAAAAGGGTAATTTAAAATGTTATATTATTTATCTTGTTTCAAGTTATTATCTAGCTAAAATTTAGTTATATAATTTTAAAAAAATATATAAGCAGGTTTAATATCTTTACAAAGTTTTATTATATTTTAATTTTATGATCGCAACTATTGATATTTAAGACTCTAGTATTTTTTCTTTATTTTTAATTAGATTATGAGTAAATATGATCATAAAGGATACAAATTATAGTATGCTTAGTCTATTTTTCATCAATGTCTTATGCACTACAAAAAAAATGTCTTACCTTTTTTATGAGGTCTAAATCATTTAAGAATTTCAGAAAAACAAGAGATTTCAAGTTAACTAAAAGAGAATAAAATCTAAGTTGTGCAAAAGTTATATCTCTATGTAACACTCCCCCATAAGTTATGAAAAATTTATATCCTTATGTAACACACCCCCTTCCATGATCGGGGATGGTCACTATGTTAACCCGACACTCATTTGAGTGGTTAAGAGAATGATTTAGTTATTTATTTATCTTTTTTTTTGGCTTGAAGTTTTCTTTGTTAACATCAAAGCCAAAATATTATCTTGGAATTCAAGACTTGTCTCCTAGGAATGTCCAAGATGTCTCCTCACTATTACCCTACTTATCTGTTTGTTTCATAAACTGTACTTGCTCCCATGATTCAGGTTACTCTAACCACTAGGTTACTGCACTATCATGGTTTTCCATCATTTATAGTTATACAAATATGATTTGCATAATTAAACAACAGAAGTGGGCTCTGAAATGTGAAGAAAAAATGTCAAGAAGCCGAAAATCCCAATACCAAATTTTCATAAAAATTACCATACTGCAACTCTTCAGTGTAGTGTTCCAGTGTGGATGATATCATATGGAGTTTGAATATAATTTTGGATTATGCATCCATTATGTCTTCACTTGAGAAACTCTCGAAAATTGATGACCCTAATTGCATTTTGTGGTAGGTAGTAGACGTTTCTGATCTGGATTGCAATATAGTATTGCCTTTTCATTAGATTGTAAATGACACTTTTCATCAGATTCTTACTTTGGCTGGATCATGAAACATGTATTTTCCATAGTTAGATTATTTTACATATGACCAGGTAATCACCATTTTTTAACAGGGAATCCTAGAAAACATAATACTAAATAAAAACATATTTAGAATATTTTGAAATGTTGGCTTTTAAATAACTAAAGAAAACACTACGACAAGGGAAATGTGTGGAATCTTTGCAAATATCAAATGTTGGAAAGTCCTTCATCCTTTCTTATTGGATCCTGATTTTGTGCGATGATTCTGGAACATACATTTAATAATACTTCTATGAAAACACCTAAAGGATTGATATTGTTTACTTTGGGTTCATACACCACACAATCCATACCATGAATGCTAACACTCATGCTCTTTTTCTGTTCAATATTGACTTATGAGATGCATAAAATATGTTGGATATTTGGTTATAAATGCTCTAAACCTACATCTACTCAAGCGTTTAATTTTTGGAATTTATTTCACCATACAGTCCAAAATAACTATTACATGCACTAATAAAATTATCATTGGTGAGATCATTGCCCTATCTAGTTATGATTTACTCTACACATATGATGACAAGTGTTTCTTGACCTTCAACATTATCATGGTGGTTTTGAGTACTATTGGCATATGGATTTCCAACTCTAAACATAAATCCTCATGGTTAAAGTGATGGAAAAACAACTAATGTTGCATGGAACAACTATTTCTCACTAGCCTAACACTCCAAATGATTATGAATTTCATCTAGTAATGACCTAATTGTCATTGTTGTGACCATAAAATGTTTATAATTCACTGTGAAGATCTCTTATTATTATTCTCTTCCCCAAAACACAATGATAAATTTTCCTCAAGGACTCACCTCCTATTTATTTGATGTGTGTAATTAAACTTTGATACATGATACATTTCATAACCTAAGCACACTCTAAATATTTATTTACACATTCAAGCAAAGGTATTAATGACACAATTGTTCTTCACATTTACTCTACTACACTTATTGATTTAAATCTACTCTTATCACTATCTCTTGTAAATAGTAGTACATTTGGCACTATGAATAAAACTTTGTGAAGCTAAAGAATTAAATTTAAAACATTGAGAACCAATATGATGGATTGCTAATTGTGATGCTAAGCCAATTTATTGATCCTTGATTCAGTTGAAGCACTCCCAAGTTTCAGTTTTCAAAAAGTAGGAAATTATTCCATTCATATTCTATCATATGAAAAAATTATTGTTACTAAATATCACTATGAGCATAAACTCACCATTTCAAAAACAAAATCTGAGCTAACAACTAATGTTCTAGTTGTTGAGACATCACACCATAGTTAGAAATTCTAACATAAACATCACTATTACCAACATGATTGCATCAATTGATGTCCTCAAGCACATAGCGTAATGGTGATCTCATGAGTCTGGTATTCCAAGTTAGTGGTGGTAGAACTATTTTGGCTAATTTATTTGGAAAATACACACACATACTCTTTTCAAACAAATACATTTGTATATTTGAAACATTCAATGATAATCACAATGGTATTTTAATGTCTCTACTCAAATGACGAGGAACTCTTTCCTTCATGATTATAAAATAATAACCCATAAATGAAGGACTGCTAGACTGGTTTTAATATATGTTTGTAACTTCAAGAAACATATTGGGAGTGCTAGTATTATTGTAGCATTAAATTCCAACAACCACAAATAGGGACTTCCATACATGACAATACACTCTTCCCTTAGATCTCATGCATGAGATATAAAGATAAATGGTTTGTATTCCTAGTTCCTTCACATTGAAATTTGGTGGACACCTTCCAAAAAGTAATGAATAGGGTAAGGAGTTAACTTAACTTGGCCCCAAAAGAATTTTGTACCAGACCCTAAACTCCACACCTAGAAGTAGGCCCATCTGCACCCATATCTTGGCATGTCTAATTTAAGATCTAGGATTTTACAAACTCAAATGTGGCTATGTGAATAACCAAGGATCGTGGTTTCCACCAACACACGATTTCATTTCTTTGTTTGCGTTTACATTTCCATATCTATATGGTCTCTAGCCTTATTTCTGAAATCATGAAGAATATTAATATTGTTACTTATCTTATCTAGAGCATAATTGTCCTAAATATTTTGAAGGTGGATTCCAAATAAGCTCATAATTTTCCTCATAGATATCTAGGTACATTGTAAGATATTCTCAAATCAATCCCTTAACAAATTTCCATTGAATAAATAACTAAAGAGTAGAATATGGGGGTTAAGGCTCTATGTTTTCGAGTCCATCCATCACATAGAGTCATAGCCCTACAATATACGCCTACCATTAACTAAGTGATGGGGTCTAAGATAGCTTTAAGTGTAAAAAAATATGAATTTGCACGAATCTCATATATGTCCATATTCCATAAAGATGTTAAGCATGATAGTGCACGTATAACCATCAAAATTCCTTGAGAGAGAAGGGAACTTCCATCAGTCAAGTTAAATAATTCTAAATATATTATGTGAAGAAAAAATTCCGATGCATAAATTCACATAGTTATTTGACATCCAAATAAGTCAAAGATGTAGACATGAAATTCAATTCACATAGTAATGGAATTAGATACTTTCTGAATAAAAATGTTGGAAGGTGAGTCGGGGACTGCGGATTTCCTTGCAACCTTATATTCGATTCAATTGTGTTCTCTCTTGCAGCCTAATCATCCTCGATCTAGATTCCAATGCTTGAATGAGGGACTTACTTATGGTATTAAACTAGTATTGATGGATGGAATCAAGGTCTCTAGAGGGACAAACCACTCCACCCTCCATCTAAAATACAATACTTAACTCTGAACATGGGCCTTTATATGTTTATTACTTCCACCAATAACAGTATTGAAGTTGATGACTCCTATTACTTGTGCAAAAATTAAATGTATTCTCTACTTTGAGCAAGGTTTTCCACTACTGTAGCATTTTTTTCCGACATTGTTTTCATTCTCCAAATTTAAGCAAAATTGTTTGGTTTACATTCCTTTACAAATCCATTGGCATTTCTTTGAAAACTATTACTAGAGCGAGAGACCTTTTCCTCTCTCTTCTCCTTGACGAGACCTAAATCACCTATAAGACCCTTATTAGATATCATTTTTTGGGATTCAACTGCATTAAGTAAGTAATTAATATATTTCCATTTCCATGAGAGGTAGTCATAACTAACTAATTTCTCACGATTTTTGAATATTCCCCTTACCACTCATGCATCAGGTGAAGCTCACAGGGGTAGATAAGTGGGATTGGATGTAATATCCCCCAAATGGGAATATTCAGCAATGCCTATTGGAATAACGCACTCTTAAGAAATATGCACATTGAAATGAGTTTGCAGCTCCTGGATACCTTAGATCAGTGGATCTAGTGTCTAGACGCAAAAGGAGAGCAAAAAAAATCAAATTAGGTGAGGTAAACAGACCTCCCACCACCTAGTATAGCTGGAAAACATCCAAAGAGAGGGGCTGCAACTATATGCAGCAAACTGCTTCAGAAATAATGCAGTTTAGCTTGTTTAAGAGAAAGAGACCAATATGGAGGTTCATACTTCAGTTATACATCAGAAAAATAGGTTTACAATGCAGCTTATCCAATGTATAACAAAAAAGAGAAGAATATACAAGAAGATTCCCTCAGAAATGAGGTGCTACAACCACAAGAAATGTCTAAATAAGCTTGACAACATTAATTTCATTGGCTGAAAAAGTAGTAGGTTACAACTCAGATCTAGAGTAGATCTATATACAAAATGATAGATCTATTTCAGATCTGTATACAAGAAAGGCTCCTTTATACACTCCCCTTGAGGATTTTAGCAAAACATGAATAACAGTGAGTAGATATGAGATCTAAGTTACAAAACTGCAGTAGTATTTAGAAAAATATGAAGCATGTGATGTAGAATAGATCATATCTGAACTAACATGGATTGGATGGCCAATCCATGGATCACCACAGTGAAAGGAAGAATCCAATCACCGGATATCTCTCCTCTAAGGTGATGCCAAAAATCCCTGCAACTCTACTCTTGCAAATAATGCAGTACTGAAAGAGGGGCTGCGCTGTAGACTCTGACAAGACTTTGGCTTGATGCCAAGGTATTGATCTGAAGCTCCAAGGGTCTAGAACAATCTTGTAAAAGGGACAGAAGACTTTCCCAGTGAAAAGGTGTGTGAGATATGCATAGATATGGAAAGATCTATCCTCCACTTGCTGCAGCTCACAAGGAAAACCCATTCCTAAATAAGATCAGCGCTGTAGGTGCAACATGAAGCTTGGCCAAATTCCAGAGAGTGGACAAGACAAACAAGGCTCCTCCAAGAGCTACTCAAGGAAGGAGGTGGGATTCCCGCTCAGGAACACCCAATGCTAAACATCATTATTCTCAGCTAAAAAAATAGAGAATGATATATTTCTGAACAAGCCATATATTCAGAAAATGATAATCATCAAAAACCTTCTCATGCTGCCTTCCTCTTCCTTTTATAAGATAAAAGCCTTGTCAAACCCTAAACTACCTCAATGAGTTAGCTCCTTTCACATGTGGAGCCTCCATCTAAAATTGCACTGTGCATCCATGATTTACATTACATCTAGATTGCGCTATAGATTTGGTCAATGTTGACCCAGTCTCATAGCTCAAACCCATTCACACCTACAAGTGTTTTGTTTACATGGCCCAGATTTATGCTTGTTCACATGGGCATTGATTTATTCATTGTTTTCAGGATTTTTACATGTCCTCCTTTATTCATTTATTCATGCAACAAAAAATTAAACAAAGATGTATATTCCTCTTAGATTAGGCTAAGAAGGAACATTATAGTCCTCCCCTCCAAAATGTTGCTTGTCCTCAAGAAACTGATAGGGTGAGTGCTGCAACACTTCTCCTCCTCCATTTGTGACACCATCAAGGATCAAGCTTTCCTCACAAGCTAAGTGCTCACCAATCCAACCCTCCATGAATTTTGCCTCCAAAGTCAATATGATATGTGTATAATCCATCCCACAAGGAGTCAAGAAATCACATGAAACAAACATGGTTGAACCAATACTCTCTCTAAAACATGTAGCATGAGGTACATAGAGAGTCTCCAGCCCATGAAGTACATATATGCTCCCCAACCTCCCTCAATACATTCCCATGAATAATACAATTATGTCATCTATGCATGGAAACAAAATTACAAATAAAAAAACAGAAATTTGAACATGAGGAGGTGGGTCATAATCCAACATATGGTACCAATGCAGTGCATCTCTTGCTTGCATCAGATCAAGGTTTGGTAAGTGGTTTCCCCACCACTTACTTGCTGCACATGTCATCTGACTATGGCTGAAAATGTGAGATATGTTTTGTGCCTTTGGGAAGCACCCATCATGAAAAAGAATCTCCCTTTGCACAACAAAGGAGTGGCCAAGTTCAGAAATTTTAGTGGCCCAACAAATGGCATGAGATCTACATGATATATTACTCCCTTTAGGAGTCAAGGCCTGCATAAACATGGTAAAATAATGTGATAAATCAGAAAATGAAACTTGCTTTACATGATCAGATTCTTTACCATCAAAGTTACTCATACACATGGAGTTGTGCATGGACATTTCTCCTCTTTCTACTCATCTTCACACTTTTGTTCATGCAAAACTGCATTCAGGTGTTTAGGCCCAATAATTTTAAATCTGTTAGTCTTTTAGTAATATCTCCGGGAGCCTTAATATCTCAAATCTTAGATTTGAGATATTAACTCAAGGTTCTCTTATAGTTATAATCCCCAACAAATTAAATTGCATGTGTAAAAACACAATTGATCTTCATAAGCAAGGTTTGTTTCACAAAGGGAAGCCCTTTTCAAAAGTATTTGGGAAAAGGACTTTGATTAACCCACTACCGGTTCTTAAAATTCAAACCATACAATTAAGCCAAAGCTTATCATGATATGTGAACCTTTGCGTATTAATTTAAATGCTCCCCCATATGAGTATTCAACCATGCATAGGTGTGGGCTTTGAAAGAAGACCAACAACTAGCATATAACCATAATCTGACCCTTAGACTTTATCACCACTCAACATAGGTATATACCACCATATATATATATATATATATATATATATGATCCGAATCAAGCGTTAAGGACCCTTAATAATTCATAACTCAATATAATAATGGTCACAGCCTACCATTCTCACATGTGCTCGCAGCTTTGTTATAAACCACCCTATATTATGTCATGAAACCTCTATAATAAACAATCGCACTCACCATTGAATGTCAAAGCCATACATTAAAATGAAATATCATCCGGCCCACAGAAACTTATGGTACGTACCTTGACTAAACGCCGGACGGATCCAATGGTCTACAATACGTCGTGCTTCAACCAATAATCTGACGGCATATAATGAATATAGCATTTTTTTCGATTCGATCTTTAATGCTCAAAATTTACGCGATGAGAGTGGGTTTAGAATACCACTCTTGGACGCGTGTTAACCAGAAAATGGAATCACGTTTTTTTTCAAAACCAACTAACCACTTTAAAATCACTCGAAAACCATAAGCTTCTTTCAGAATCCTCCTTTACTGTTTTCTTCTCACGGTTCAACGACTGGATCAAGGTTCCACCTTTTACTGTTTAATCTCACAGTTTCGCCATTTCTTTACTCATGGCTCTGTCCCAAATTCAACGTTGTTCCCTTCGACTACAACTCAACAATTAAACTATCCTTAATGCAGTTCCTCAACTAGAACTATCACATGGTTCAACATTGTGTATTGGGGATCGATTCCATCGATTTCAGTTGACTTTAGTCAAATAAATTTCAACGCAGATTGAGCATGTTATATTGCCATTCCAAGCTCAGATGTTGTTGAAACTGGACTCCACAGTCGGTCCCTACCAGAATTCATAAAAAGAAAAGGTTCAATTTAATTCAAGCATATTCAATAGTTGAAATTTACATCTACTTCATCCTTCACTAATCATCAGTATAACCCAAGTCTATAAAATTAGAGACTGGATTAAATTCCTCCAATAGGATTGATCCTTCCGTGATCGATCCTTATCAATGACTTAAATGCAAATTGAATCAATGCTATATTTCACACAGAGTCAAAAACTAAGCCACAATATAGAGCTTCATACTAACCCTCTAAACGCAAACATTCTTCATGCGGAAATAAATCAGTAACCCACAGAATGCAATGAAAACCGCAATTACAGATATTATCTTACAAAATTTCTCATTGACATTCAAGACCCATTGACACAGAGTTTAAACCAAATCATACTGATGTAAACTGAAACATACTCCTTCATTTATACAATGAAATTACTTACAACCTCTTTATTTGGCCAGATCTTCTATTCTACGGCCTTATACTCTATACAGTTCTCTTCCTACAGACCTTTCATGCTTATATTTATACAAATGATGACCTAAATCGATCCAAGTCCCCAAAGAGCTCAACAAACTCTTAACATTCCCAATTCCTAATTCTAGACTCAATAACTGAAATTACTGAAACTGATCCTAAATCTACTCATAACCCCTAGTTGTCTCTTCATATTCCTAACTTAACAAACTCCCTCATGTTCTCTAGAGTTTAAAGATAATTTACAATTCCTCCTAATTTATTCAAAATACTAATATTTACATGAGACTTTAAAAACATGAGACCCCCTATGTCTTATAAAAATACAAAGTATTTCTAGAGCCTAATGCCCCTGCATCAGACTCCCAAGGTTCAAATTGATCATGATCTCCTAATCATGTGTCTCTCCTGGATCCCATACTCTGTTTTGTTATTGTCCAACAGTTGCATCATTCTTCTTCTGCAATTCTCCAAGTCTCCATATCCTGTTCTTCAACCTGCTTCCAGCTGTGCTTTCACAATCCATTCTTGTCTTTCCTTTTCCAAACTCTCCTGCTTTCTTGCTACTGTCTGCTGCTTCCGAGACACCTTCATCATCGGTCTTCTGATGTTTCCAATTTCTTTGTCCAACTTATCTTCTAACTGGGAATTCTTCTGTCCACCACTGCCTTCAAATGCTGTTGCTGTCAATACTGTTGTTGTTACTGTCTTCAAAATTTTTGTTGCTGCTGTCAATGTTACCTCAATAATTGTGTCTAACATTACTTTTAATCCTGCAGATGTCATCTCCCATATTGCTGCCTCTGTGGCTGCCACCATGGGCGTTGCTAATGCAAATTCTGCCTCTCTGATTTTTTCTACCTCTCAAACTTCCTGTCCCTCTACAACAATTTTCTTTTGGTCATCACTTGCAACTTTACTCTTAGAAAAAAAATCATCAATTAAAATTCCACCTGCAGTAACATACTCATTTAGTACACTAGTAAACACAAGCAAACTAGTATCTGCTCCTTTTTCTTCCACAACTTCAGGCATCTTTACTTCAGTGTCTGAAATCTCATTCTCTGCTCTAAATGTTTCCAGCAAACATTTCATCCATCTCCTCTGTTTTTTTTTCACATCTTCAGCATGCTGCAATTCAGTTTCAGCATCTTTTTCTTCTTCTTGGGCAATCTTCAGCAATTTCCTTTCCTCCCCTTGATTGATTCCAGTAATCAAATCAAGTTCTTTAAGCTCTGCTTTCTCATCTTCTATCAGCATAGAATGCTGATTCTTCCTCACTGTGTCAATTTTAACAGTCTGCATATGAGACATGATTGTCTCAAATTCTTTCTGCAACAGTTCTTCTTCCTTCAAGACAATTCCAAGTGATGGATTTTCCTCTGCATCACCTTTACACATAAACAAATTTTCAATTTTAAAAACACAAGACCCAAAGGACTCATTTGATGACCCAGTCACCAAGTCACTGTAATTCCGTGTATCTTTGCTGCATATCAGATCTAAAATATGATCTTCCTTCTTTTGTCATCACACGCACTGCATCTCTGTATGCTTGCAGTCCTTATCAGTTTTCAAAAATTTTAACTTTGAAACAGAGCTATTCCTGATGCTCTGATACCACAATGATGTCCAGGATACCAAAATTCTACTCATGTTCACACTTATTTTCATACAAAACTGCATTCAGGTGTTTAGGCCCAATAATTTTAAATCTGGTAGTCTTTTAATAATATCTTCGGGAGCCTTAATATCTCAAATTTGAGATTTGAGATATTAACTCAAAGGTTCTCTTATAGTTGTAATCCCCAACAAATTAAAGTGCATGTGTAAAAACACAATCGATCTTCATAACCAAGGTTTGTTTCACAAAGGGAAGCCCTTTTCAAAATTCTTCGGGAAAAGGACTTTGATTAACCCACTACCGGTTCTTAAAATTCAAACCATACAATTAAGCCAAAGCTTATCATGATATGTGAACCTTCGTGTATTAATTTAAATGCTCCCCCATATGAGTATTCAGCCATACATAGGTGCGTCTTTGATAGAAGACCAACCACCAGCATATAACCATAATCTGACCCTTGGAATTTATCACCACTCAACATAGGTATATACCACCATATATATATATATATATATATATATATATATGCTTCGAATCAAGTGGTAATAACTCTTAATAATTCACAACTCAATATAATAATGGTCACAACCTAACATTCTCATATGCGCTCGCGGCTTTGTTATAAACCACCCTATATTATGTCATGAAACCTCTATAATAAACAATCGTGCTCACCATTGAATGTCAAAGCCATACATTAAAATGAAATGTCATCGGGCCCACAACAACTTATGGTACGTACCTTGAATAAATGCCGAATGGATCCAATGGTCTACAATACGTCGCGCTCCAACCAATAATCCGACGGCATATATTGAATATCGTGTTTTTTCGTTCCGAGCTTTAATGCTCAAAATTTACGAGATGAGATTGGGTTTAGAATACCATTCTTGGACGCGTGTCAACCAGCAAATGGAATCGTGTTTTTTTTCCAAAATCAACTAACCACTTTTAAATCACGCGAAAACCATAAGCTGCTTTCAGAATTCGCCTTTACTGTTTTCTTCTCACGGTTCCACGACTGGCTCAAGGTTCCACCTTTTACTGTTTCATCTCAAAGTTTCACCATTTCTTTACTCATGGCTCCGTCCCAACTTCAACATTGTTCCCTTCGAATACAACTCAGCAATTAAACTATCCTTAACTGAGTTCCTCAACTCGAACTATCACATGGTTCAACATTGTGTATTGGGGATCGATTCCATTGATTTCAGTCGAATTTAGTCAAATAAATTTCAATGTAGATTGAGCATGTTCTAGTGCCATTCCAAGCTTAGATGTTGTTTAAACCGGACTCCACAGTCGGTCTCTACCAGAATTCATACCAAGTAGAGGTTCAATTTAACTCAAGCATATTCAATAGTCGAAATTTACATCGACTGTGTCCTTCACTAATCATTAGTATAACCCAAGTCTATAAAATCAGAGACTCAGTTAACTTCCTCCAATAGGATCGATCCTTCCGTGATCGATCCTTCTCAATGGCCTGAATGCAAATTGAATCAACTTTCTATTTCACATAGAGTCACAAACTAAGCCAAAATACAGAGCTTCACACTAACCCACTGAACGCAAACATTCTTCATGCGGAAATAAATCAGTAACCCACAGAATGCGATGAAAACCCCAATTACAGAGATTATCTGACACATTTTCTCATTGACATTCAAGACCCATTCACACAGAGTTTAAACCAAATCATACTCATGTAAACTAAAACATACTCCATTTATACAATGAAATTACTTACAACCTCTTTGTTTGGCCAGATCTTCTATTCTACGGCCTTCTACTCTGTACAGTTCTCTTCCTACAGACCTCTCATGCTTACATTTATACAAATGATGACCTGAATCTATCCAGGTCCTCAAACAGCTCAAAAAAATCTTAACATTCCCAATTCCTAATTCTAGACTCAATAACTGAAATTACTGAAACTGATCCTAAATATACTCATAACCCTTGGTTGTCTCTTCATATTCCTAACTTAACCAACTCCCTCATGTTCTCTAGAGTTTAGAGAGAATTTACAATTCCTCCTAATTTATTCAAAATACTAATACTTACATGTGACTTTAAAAACATGAGACCCCTTATGTCTTATAAAAATACAAAGTATTTCTAGAGCCTAATGCCCCTGCATCAACATCCCCTTGCTTCCACAACACAAGTTCACCTCTGATTTTTGTGTGGAATTCCAAAGTGGTATCACTCCTAAGGATGCAAGAGTGCTTTGGATTGGAACATTTGCTCCTTTCTCTTCTTCATGCACTAGTGGATCATCTCTTGCTATAACAATGGTGTGACCCATCCTTTGTTCTGTCTTATTGTCTTCTCTTTGTCTTCTATGTAATATTTCTTCTGTCTTCTTCTTTGGTACCTCTTCTCTATGTCAGTGAGAGGTTCTTATTCTTCTGAAGACGTATTGGCTCTTCAAGAAAAGCACAGGCTATGCCAAGAAAGATGCTCTAATACGACTGTAATATCCCAGAAAAGGGAATACTCAGCAATTCCTGTTGGAATAATGCAATCTTAATAAATATGTGCACCAAAATGAGTTTTCAGCTCCTGGATCCCTTATATCAGTGGATCTAGTGTCTAGATCCAAAAGGGGAGAAAGAAAAAATCAAACTAGGTGAGGTAAACAGACCTCCCACCACCTAGTATAGCTGGAAAACATCCAAAGAGAGGGGCTGCAGCTATATGCAACAAATTGTTTCAGAAATAACGTAGTTTAACTTGTTTGAGAGTAAGAGACCAATATGGAGGTTCATACTTTAGCTATACATCAGCAAAATAGGTTTACAATGTAACTTATCCAATGTATAACAGAAAAGAGAAGAATATACAAGAAGATTCCCTCAGAAATGAGGTGCTACAAGCACAAGAAATTTCTGAATAATCTTGACAGCATTATTTTCATTGGCTGAAGAAGTAGTAGGCTACAGCTCAGATCTAGAGCATATTTGTACACAAAATTAGAGATCTATTTCAGATTTGTATACAAGAAAGGCTCCTTTATACACTTCCCTTGGGGATTTCAGCAAAACATCAATAACAGTGAGTAGATCTAAGATCTAGGTTACAGATCTGCAGTAGTCTTCAGAAAAATCTGAAGCATGTGATGTAAAATAGATCATATCTGAACTAACATGGATTGGATGGCCAATCCACGGATCACCACAGTGAAAGGAATAATCTAATCACCAGAGATCTCTCCTCTAAGATGATGCGAAAACTCCATGCAACTCTTCTGTTGCAAATAATGCAGTAATAGAAGAGGGACTGTGCTGTAGACTTTGAGAAGACTTTTTCCTGATGCTAATGTATGGATCTGAAGCTCCAAGGGTCTAGAACACCCTTGTCAAAGGGATATAAGACTTTCCCAGTGAAAGGGGGTGCTAGAGATGCATAGATCTGGAAAGATCTATCCTCCACTTGCTACAGCTCACAAGGACAACCCAATCCTAAACAGGATCAACGCTGTAGGTGAAATATGAAGTTTGGCCAAATGCCAGATAGTGGACATGACAAACAAGGCTCCTCCAAGAGCTGCTCAAGGAAGGAGGTGGGATTCCCGCTCAGGAACACCCAATGCTAAACAACATTATTCTTAGCTAAACAGCTAGAGAATGATATATGTTTGAAAATAACATATATTCAGAAAATTATAATCATGAACAACCCTCTCATGCTGCTCTCCTCTTCCTTTTATAGGATAAAATCCTTGTCAAACCCTAAACCACCTCAATGAGTTAGATCCTTTCACATGTGGAGCCTCCATCTAAAACTACATTGTGCATCCATGAGGTACATTGCATCTATACTGCACTATCGATTTGATCAAGGTCGACCCAGTCTCATAGCTCAAACCCATTCACACCTACAAGTGTTTTGTTTACATGGCCCATATTTATCCTTGTTCACATGGGCATTGATTTATTCATTGTTTTCAAGAGTTTTACAAGTCCTACTTTATTCATTTATCCATGCAACAGTAAATGAAACAAAAATGTATATTCCTCTTAGCTTAGGCTAAGTAGGAATATTACATTGGAACTAGTGAAATGAATCACATTGCGTCAATCATCACTTGCGGGGCCTCCACCCAATAACCAGGACTTCCCGGGAGGTCACCCATCCCATATCGCCTCTGGCTTAAGCACGATTAACTATTTATTTTCCCCCATAATCAAGCCCACTTAGCTTGCAATCCCATTTGCAAAACCTTAGGAAGTATTGTCCCTCATAAACCATTCAATTAGAGATCTCTTTACTAGTTGTATTGAAGAGTGACCCTTATTTGAAAAACATGACTCAGTAAGGGCATCATAATAGATCCCATCAAGGTGAATCCTTGCCTCCTTACCTCCTTGAGAGGTGTAGAGACCTCCATCGATCGTTATGCTTTACAAAAAAATTTCAAGGGAGAGCAGTAAACATCAATACAAACTGGAACGCCAAATACATTCACCTCATAAAGTAGGTTGATACCGATAAGAAGATTTCATGGTGAAATATCATCACTAATGTAATTTTTTATTTAAGTGTTCATATTTTTAATTGAATAATAGCTCGATAAGTTTGTGAAGGGCTACCAAAGGCAAGTATATGTTTGCCATAGTTGATAACCATATGGAAGGATGGAATATCCTTGGAAGAATTATGATTTGAAGCAAAGCAACATGACATGAAGCTAGACAAGATGAGAAGATCGATGGATCACTTTTTGATAAAATACATGAATTGTGGATGAAATTTATCGATGATATGTGCCCTATGAAAAGATTCCAAAGATAAAGGGTCATTAACAACCAATAAATTCATGACATCGAAGAAAGGAGTTCTTCATGAGAATCTAGGTGTGTCTTCATGGCTATTGCAGGTCCCTGATTAAGAGGGTGGCTCGTGATAACTTTCTTACTTGGAAGAAACTTGGTAACTCCTAAGTCGAGAGGGAGCTTAAGTACATTTCTTTTATAGGAATAAGTACATTCCTTTGTGGAATATATCCTCCCTAGTTGAGATGGAGAGATAGACACATCATTCTAGTATGGGAAGAAATAATTAAGGATTGGTTAATCACCTGGAATCCTATACTCTTTGAGGATGTATTGCGGAAGCCATAGTATTTGTTTTCATGGAAGCACCGATATTCTTTGAGGTCTAGGAATCCAAGATAAGAATAGTCCTAGACATAATCTGAGTGAACCTAGGTGGGGTATGTTCCACAAGAGACAATGATGAAGGTGTCTATTAATCATCAGTCTCACCAACATTGGAGCTCAAAGATCTTGTGGAGAGATGGCATTGTTAGTCACGGCCTTGCACTATGAAAATTTTGGTTGATATGATGTTATACAGATGAGATTACCAATCTGATTCTTCTAATGAGATTCTTCAGATTGAGAGTGACAATGTACCATTATGAATACCTATCTACTTATGAGGGAGTGTTGAAAAGTGTAACTAGGTTCAGTCTTCATAATGAATTGTAATTATGAATTTATGTAATGAAGAAGACAAAGATAATAAAATGTATTTTGTAATGCTTGCCTCATGGGTTTCATGAGAAATGAGAATTTATTATAGGTCAAAGACTTCCTCTCGATGTCTTTAGGAGATTTTCATCTTGTTATAAATATAATTTAGAGTCATGTATATGAAGTGATGTTACACTTGTGTAAAGGAAAATTATTGATGTAAAATGTATGCTCCAAGACCTTGTGAGGGTGCTCCAAAGAATTCGACTCAAGAATGTTGAAATATTCCTTGGTAAATTCAGCCTACAAAAAATTGATCATGTCGCCCTGGAATAGGAGTGACATCCCCTATATAAACGGTGGACTGCGGCCTCATTAGCTCATGAGACTCTGGCCTCATTATCTCACCATAATTTTGGACAAGTTGTGTGATAAATGTGTGCATTAAGGACTGTAGTTGGGCATGAAGAAGGAAGGAAGTACAATGAATGAAGAAGATTTTACAGCGAAGAAAGAGAGACCTCGCTTGTATCTCTATTTTGGGCTAGTGATCTTGGTCTAGGTCTGTGTCACATATCAGAACTACATTGTGAATTTCTGGGTCTAAGGAGATTATAAAAGCAGAGAATACAATGCGTAAAAAGGATATATTGGCAGTGAAGAAAGGGACATTGAAAATATTACTAAGGAGACTGTGATCAATGCAGAGGAGAGGCATTGCTAACCTTTTTCATTGGGTTCATATTTTCGCATAAGCTCAGCAATATACACAATGTGGAGAAGGGAGAAAGGAAGAAGGTTATCACAGTGAAAAGAGATCTATCTTGGGCCAAAATTATTCAAGGAGGCAAAGGTCTATCACAGCAAGGGAAATTCTTCAATATCTAATCTTAATTTGCAGTAATAAGGAGGAAAAAATATTAACCTAGGATTTCAACAACAAGTATACATAGAAGCATGGTGCAGTGAAGTGTTGAAAAGGAGGATCAACTTAAGGCACGAAGAAGAGAAAGTGACAAGGGTCTTGGAGACATACTAGTGTACTCAAGGGTCTTTTTCATGGTATTGGTACTCATGGGTTGAAGATCTATAAGAATAATTTTGATAATTCTTTCCTCTCCAAGAGGGGCAGGTTTTGGCTGTGGCTTGAAAGCCTAAACATTGTGTCTCTTGTGCATTTGATAATTGGCTTGATGAAGAACATAATAATGTAGCTAAGATAAGATCTAAGTGAAAGAAGCTTAATGAAATCAAAAGTAATTATCAAGAAGATAAATTTTAATAAAATCCCCAATTTCTGAACATGCATTCCTTAAATAAATTCAACATTTCATTTATCAATTTTTTGTACGGAGAATTATTTGTTTATTTTGTTATTTATTTGTTTTTGTATTTACATCTCAATATATGTGGCATGTATTAGTTTTTTTATATATGTATATATGCTTTGGAAATTATTAATTGATACTTCCTATATGATTAGAGTGCATCATATCAGAACTTAAATTTTTTGAGAAATGACGATGACATACATTGTTGTTAACCAATGGCCGAATAGATCAAGTAACGCCAATAATTAGAAGGCGATGAGAATTTTTCCTTGGTTTTTTATGTAGCGAATTTGTGTAGGATCAAGATGAAAGGAGATGGTTAGTCATATTGAAAAATGGATGAGTGGGATCAAAATTCAGCGTTGTGTAACTAGGCCACAATTTCTCTCGTTAAATTAGCATAAAAAGGAACTCCATTTTATTACATATAGGATTAAGCTCATATGCAGAGGAATCTACCAAGTGGGTAGTCTTCATTGTTTATGATTCAAAGAAATTCGAAGTCACGAATTCATTTGGGGGGCAGTTGAAACTAATGGTCATGGGTCTAGGTTGATTTAGGCATGAATACGTCAAAAGCCTACACACTCTTCTCTCCAGAAACAGTAGAAATCACAAGAATTTGAAATGCAAGAGCTCTTTGTCATCTGTGCGAAGGAAGTGGTTGTGCAGAAAACATGTGCTTCTGTGAAGAGCTTACACTATGCGGGAAGCTTGTGCGAAGAACAAATGCTTACATGGAGAGCTTACACTGTGAGGAAAGCTTTGTTTGGGGAGAATCAATTAATTAGCTATAGAGGTAATGACATTGCTCCATCACAACTATCAATCTTGTTTATAATATATATTGACAATAGATTTGAAGTTAAAATATATTTATGGGACATGTCAATTTGTTAAGCATTTAAGGAATCACACACTAAGTAATAAACTATTACATTGTTTTAATGCTAAAAAGCTATTTTATAGATTTATAATTTATGTTGATATTTTTTACTAGTGAAAATTCAAATATTTTATTTATAAGAGATTTAGAGATATTTCTTTGGTTTTATTATATATATGTCTCTTATATGTAAAACTATCTATGGATGAAATTAATTTCCTTTTAACTTTCAATTATTTCACATATAAAATTAATAGAAATATTAAAAAAAAATTAACAACAAATTTTTTTGAACTTTAGTGTATTTTCTATCACAACTGTAGCAAAGCCATTTTTCTCTTTTTTCTTCCAATTCTTGTTGTGTCAACCTTGTAGGTTGTGGAAGGCTAGGCGCAACAACACTTACATCTTTATAGTTGTGATTGGTAGGCTTCCTTGTTTCCATAATTGTTCTTTCAATTTTTCTTGCCAACTCTGAATTCCTTCTCCAATGAATCAAGTTCCCAAAGGTGAAACTAATGTTGGATGTTATAATTTAAATTCCCCATGAAGACATCAATCCTATGCTCCTATGGAATATCATTTACCCTTATAATCAATTTTTTCGAAGTCCTAAATGTGCTCTTCGTTTAACTCTTTTGTTTGAGATTTATGAATTGGATAAAAAAAGGTGTTTCTCTTTGTATCCTCATAATATGCTACATTTCCTCTGTAAAAATTGACCAAGTGATAAATGGTTTATGATAACAAATCCATCGATACCATACAAACTGATTGGGTTCTAAATATAAAGTTGCAATGCATACCTTTTGTGTGTGTTGCACATTATGGAGATCAAAATATTGCTCCATTTGTAGTATCCATGTTCTTGGATCCTTTCCATCAAAATTCCTTATATTGCTATTTGGAATATTATGGGTATTTAATATAACATTATTTTCTATAAAATCATTATTAACATTTATTTTGTTCTCAACATTAGTTTCAACTAATACCTTTTTTTCCATGAGGAAGTGTTTCTTGTAGCAACTTTGTCAAACCTTCCCCAAAACCTTCCATGTATTATTTTAAACCAATCATGTCACCTTTTAAACCATCCATGTCACATTTTAAACCATCAATATCACCTTTTAGTTCATATTTGGTTTCTCTTTGTGAGAGAGAAATTTGTTGCACTTGGTCCCATAATTTTGATATATCATCTTTGCAATTCTTCCTCTTCATGCGTCATAGTAGAGATTTTTGAGGGTTTGATGGGTGTCGAATTGTTTTTTTTGGCGAGAATTTTAGAACCCAAAACTAATATATATGCTTTAATATGCCCTTGGAATTACTTCAAACTTATTTTTCAAACAAAAGTTATGCATTTAGAAAAAAATACAGACCTTTTTCATTATTTTTAGGAGTTTGATATTGAAACTATTATATCTATGTGGTATCAAATCTCCAAGATCTGAAATTCAGTCTTGTGGCATCCCTTTGAGTCTTCTTTCCAATGCCACTAGTAAGACCAAATTTAGATTCTTCACAACAAAAGTTATGACGGATATCCCACGATGTCCTAACGATGGAATAGTTCATTAGAGCAAAGTTATTAGGGATGTCACATGTGACAGTTTAACATTCAATTTGAAAAGGATACATGAAAAAAACTACAATATGTTAAATTTTGGAATTTTTTTTACAGAATTCAAATGAGATGCCCTGAAACAAAAAGTTATGACGATTTTGCCTCGGTCACGTGTTTGAGATAAAATTTTGGAGCTCGAAAAAACCCTAACTTCCCCGAGATCATATCTACGAAAATATAATGAACCAATATTTTAAATTCGTACATGAGGTTCAACAATATTTCAAATCCATGTGGTTTCAATTTCATCTTTTTAAGCTTTGTATAAAACAAGTTAAATCTAATATTCCAAGATGACATGTTTGAAGAAGTGAAACCATAGAATCCAAAGCCACGATACCAATTGTTATGCAAGTAGCTTACAAAAAAATAAAAATAATAGATCAACGACTTAAAAATATCCTTTTCGAGGGGGAAACCTCCTTTAGATTACACAAATGAACAATTCTTGGATCAATTAGATGACAAAACCTCCTTTCTATATATAGGAGTCTAAGGGGTCACAATATAATCAGAGTCAACATAACAATAATAATGTAAGGGCACAAAATTAATAATAGTGGGCTTCTATGGGAGCACAATAAAAAAAATATGGGGACTACATGAGCACAAAATTAAAAAATAAAGGGACTACACTAACAATAAAGATAAGGGGATGCACAATATTATTGGGTCCTAACACATTTTTTCGGGACGTGCATCAAAATTTCAGCTCCACGTGGTCAAAATTTTGGCTTACGAACCTTGATAGAAAAAAAAACATTATAGTGAAAATTTCAAGATGACCTATTTGAAGCAAAGAAACCCTATAATTCCAAGCTTTGAGACCAAATGTTATGCAACCAAATCACAAAATATAATAAAATTATATATCAACGACTTGAAAATTAGCTTCCTTGAGGGAGAAAATTCCTTTACATCACATAAATGAACAATTCTTGGATGATTTAAATGAGAAGACCTCCTTTTTATATATAGCATTCTAAGGGGTAACATTATAATCAAATCCTACATAACAATACAAATGTAAGGGCACAACAATAACAATAGTGGGCTTCTATGGGCCACAACAATAATGATAAAGGGGGTTACATTTGAAAAAAAATAACAATAAAAATAAGAGGGATACAAAAGTATTATAGGGACCTAATAATCGACAAGCCCGCAAGGATCAATAGAAATGATGAGAGCCAACAAAGTAACAAGAGATGAAACCATTAGAGTCTCAAAAGGACCCAAATATAACAAAATATTAATGCTTGAAAGATAGAAAACCCAAATTATGTTTAGCATGACACAATCTAGTTGTTTGGTGTTTGTAAACATAAATCAAATATTGACAAATTACCAAAATTCAACTGGAGCAGAGACATTCCCAAACTATGAGATCAACATTGTTTTGGGCCATAACACGTTCTTTTACATTACCAGGTTTAGATGATTCCACCAATTATTATTCAATAAACTTAGGAACCCCCTTCAACATAAATATGATGTTTAACAATCTCCAACAAGAAATTCATATTTTACTTCGAAAGTCTTTTCGTGATTAAGATATCTCACAAGATTTTGGACGAGACCAATCTCCTTAACTTGATATATTTGGACAATAAACATACCTTCCAGAATTAAGGGGCTTTTGAAACAATTTCAATCTCATAAAAGTGGAAAAATCCAAATAATATCTATTTCCTTTTCTTGACCAATAATTCGGAGTATATTTTCTCTAGTCACTAAAAGTCTCTCATTTGCGAGCTACATACTTTCATTTGCAAATACAAATTATCAAATTCATGTAGAAGAGTACCCTCTATTGGCAGCAATAACATAAAAAATATGAATTCTTAAGTAAGGCCTCATTTATAGACCAGATATTTGTCATGTAGATATTAACAAACACATACTTTTGAGATTTTCTAGTTTTAGTAGATCAATAAATAAAATTCACATCGAAGTCACTATGCAATGGATCAAATTATAATATTTGGAAAGTATATAAAGTAAGAAACAATTTGGTGAACAAAGTAGTGGAAGAATATTCTCGTCTTATAATTTGAGAAGGAATTATATTCATCATTGTATTGTGTTTTTGCTAATATTACTTGTATTTTGTTACATTTTCCTTTCATACATTAATTTCTATAATTGCTACATAAAAAAATGAATTCAATAAATGTATTTCCATATAGAATTTCCGAGCACTTCAACGTGATCTAAGCTGGGCTAGCTTACATTACAAAGATGTTGATTGACATGAGAATTGTATAAAAATCATTGTGACCATTTCGGCATGAAATTTATCCTAAAAATAGTTTTAGATAAATCATTGTAAGTGTTCTCACACATGACCAATAACCTTGTAGCTAAAATTTTATCTACAAAAATATTTACTTTAAAGATGATTCATTTTGACATATAAAATTTGTAATTTGATAATAGTTATGACCTATTATCTATATATTAGCTAATTGGGAGGAATTAATTCACATAATATCCAAAAATACATAGTTATTAACCATGGAAAAAAAACAACATTGTTTTTCAACACATTTAATAGATGCCATTTTATTTTTCTTTTTTAACGAAAATTTCACACGAAAACAAAGGGATACTTCCTCACATTCGTGTATGGCTCCCTAGTAAATTGTTCGAGCATAGAAGAGTTCACCTCCCTAGAGGAAATAAAATTAGGCACTTGATAGCACAAAACTAACCAAATACCTAAAAATAGTGAGGACAATCAATTTAGTGAAACCATTGTGATATCACGATAAATAACATTTTGCAAGGGGGTTTCCAGATTATTTAGGTGAGTCAACAACTTAGAGTTTTACAAGTCAATAATTATTTTAAATATATGTATTGACCTTTATAGCATACCCGTGCGAGTTTTTCCCTCAACTAGTAACCATTTACATGTTGTGCACCTTGGGATTTGTATTAATTACATTAGCTTTCCCTAGTAAGATTCTAAGATGATAGGGAAATTACACCATTAAATAATCAAAATAAGAAAGTAATGTTCTACAGTTATGAGATAAAAAATGATAATCAATGCTACTAGAATTTATTTGTAATATCCATAGGTTAAAGTTTCATGTAATAAAGGATAATAAAGGTAAAAAAAATAATACCAAGATCATGGGACATGTATTCCAAGTCGAACATTAGGTGATCATTATAGTGGGAATCACTTTTGGTTTAATAATGGCTAACAAAATTGGTAAAGAAATTGGAAAAGACAAACATGAAATAAATGGTATTTAATTATGAGAAATAAAGAAAAATATGGGAAAAGGAAGGTGAAGAGTTGAAAATTTTCATGCAAGGAAAGTTAGAGGAAAATGAAATAAAAATGATACATCAATAATAAAAGGGCATCGAGAGAAATAGTTCACAGATTTAGTCGAGTTTTGGCTTGGATCAATTTTCAAAGAGAGAGAGAGAGAGAGCTCAAGGAGGAGGAAGAAATCAAGGAAAGGAAATAAAAGTAATGAAAGGGAGCATGAGGATAAAGTTGGATCAACTATAATAGGAAGATCTTGTAGGTAACTTGTTTCATGTGTGATTTCCTTGTTGGGATGTGATAGCATGGTACATGAATTTGTTTATTTTTTTTCATTAGTTGTCATTGGCATGGGTTTTCCTTGGTTTACGGTGGCTTCAACCTCACCTTTCCATTTCTTGGATATTTATGGTGTGATGGGATTCATTCTTGGTTGAGCTTTAGAATTCTAGAATGCTTTGGATCCGGGTAAGGTAGTCTTAATAAAATCCCAAGGGTTTTGAGTGGAGATGGTTTTATTCGGGATTCTCTTAACATATGTGTGGATATAGGAAAATTCCCCAAGGGATGGTGAAGAAATTACGAGGCATCCAAGCTCGCTTTTGGTTTTATGATATTAATATCATTTCTAGTGAGATCACGAAGGCTTGAGGGTGTAGGTGGTTTAACATCTAGATTAAATGTTGATTATGTTTTAGTTTATCCCATGAAATCCCACATTCATGCTTGGAATATGGCATGGGGGGTGATTGGATGAAAGAATGTTTTGGTTGAGCCCAATATATGGTCGGGTGCTACATGGAAGTCCTTGACTTGGTTGGATTTTATATATGTTATTATGAGCTATTTTCTCTACGTGATTAATGAGCACAAGTAATTGTTATTATGCTGATTATATGCCATATTTGTAATGGTTCCTATTTTGGTTATATGTTGGTTCAATGCATGGTTCTACGATGTGATCAAGCTATGGCTCTTTCTAATGATTTGATAAGTATTTGAATGGTTAATGAATGGATGGGATAACAAGTGTTAATGCATATATATTGAGAGGACATTAGACATTCTTGGTGATTCTCAAATGGAAGTTACTGAGGAAGTGATTTGGATGCTAGCACTGGAAACGTGGCTTATATCCCATAACCACTAGCATATAACTATATTTTTTGGATTATAACCTCATGGAACCAAGCTTGTGAGTGTGGTTATATGCTTCCAATCGCATGGAGGCAATGTTAAGGGTGCATTTAAGGATCTAGGTCATAGAAAAATGGTCCTATATTGGGGATTAGTCACATGGGGTGGTTGTTCAACCTATAAGTGATTTGTAGTCCTTGAGGGAACTCAATAAGTTATCGAGATGGTTGGTCGCACTTCCTTAACTAGAGCCGAGAATTCAAGTCATGTTATAGTAGCGTTATAGATTAATATCGGAGCTTCCAAGTTTAACTACTTTGACTCGATGGGATAAATTATTATGGTCATGCATGCATGTGAGTTTTAATATGTTCATCATGTGTTCTTGTAGGTTGCTTATTGTTATAAACCTCATGACCTAGTTCATGTATGTAGTTAGTGTTATCATTCATGATGTTGATATGTTTATACAATTGTGTGTGTGTGTGTGTGTATATATTGTGCTAATATGAATTGATTGTGCGGACGCGATAGCCTCTCCTGAGATACACCTGAGGTATGATTTTGATTATGTCTATATTTTGTTTATCTAACATGACATGATTGTAGGATAAGGGAGACCGGAGATGATGAGCAAGATGGTAAATTAAATTTCGGGTGACTCTCCTTATAGAACAAGCGAGAAGCAAGGATATGAGTATTGTCCTGATATAACAATCAAAACAATACATTTAAAGGAAGAAATCATAAGTTTTTGTTGGCGAAAAAGGAGGTCTCTGGGAAATACCGAGTTCGGGATAGAGACCAACAAGGTTTCTGCGATAGTCTAACACAATGCTAGAATTTTCACCCTACTCTAGAGACGGATTGTCTCACCCGAGGCGTGTCGTGACCATAGTAAGATTAGGAGAAAAAATATTGTATAAGAAAAACACAACCATGAAGAAAAATTATGGAAACCCGGAACCGCCATACATATCTAGTCGCTCTATATGAACTATCATTCATCAAGCATGTTCGAACGTTTAATTAAAATTTAAAACTAGGCACACATTCATGGTTACCAAAGGACTAACAATCAACTCATAACATTACACACAACAACAACTATTTCATTTTCAATATCGAACATCATACATCTACTCTCGCCAAAGTCTATTACAATTTGGTTCGAGTACAAAAAAATTTCTCATAGAGCTCTCCTACGACTCCGCTCTCCCCATCGGCCTTCTGCCTGCATCGAATAACAAACTCTTCTACGGTCGATCGCTGCCTATTTTTTTCTTCCGCCGGCATGATTGTTAGTCTTTTCTCTTTTCTGCTCCGTTGCTTGCCACTTCTTCTTGATTATTGGGAGTTCTCGTTGATTTTCCTTGCCTCCCATATCCGCCATCACCTGTACTCGTTCTCCGCAACTACTCGCACCACCTATCTTTCATCTTTTCACAACCGTGACGACTCCCTATCTACCTTGATTGTGTTCCGCCATCATCCGCCATCATTCCGCAACTCAAAACTATTTATTTTTCAAAACAAAGGCCCCCAATAGGCCCCAACCATACGCTATGGACTCGTCTCAAGTCAATCTTTTCTCGTTGTTGTGACTTATATTGGTCTGCAGCTCGTAGGCTGAATTTTTTCTTTTTCTGCTTCTTCGCTTTGTCCAAACAAAGGCCCACGACTACGGAACCTTGTTTAGTCGTTTGAGTTCTTGAGTTCTACGAACTCGGTGATTTCCTGTTGCCACTCTTTAACCATCTTGTTTTGTTTGGGTGGTGATTCTTTCGACCTCGGTTCACTTAGCTCATCGACGAAAACTTGCTAAATACCTCCCTGTATCTTCGGCTCGCCTCGGCGACCCATTTGCTTTGTATCACCTCTCGCTTTCTACTTGACCGGGTTGCCTTATCTCTCTCAAGACCTTCTTTGTGGCAGTAGAGTATTCTAAATGATAATCAATGCTACTAGAATTTATTTGTAATATCCCTAGGTTAAAGTTTCATGTAATAAAGGATAATAAAGGTAAAAAAAATAAGACCAAGATCATGGGACATGTATTCCAAGTCGAACATTGGGTTATCATTATAGTGGGAATCACTTTTGGTTTAATAATGGCTAACAAAATTGGTAAAGAAATTGGAAAAGACAAACATGCAATAAATGGTATTTAATTATGAGAAATAAAGAAAAAATATGAGAAAAGGAAGGTGAAGAGTTGAAAACTTTCATGCAAGGAAAGTTAGAGGAAAATGAAATAAAAATGATACATCAATAATAAAAGGGCATCGGAAGAAATAGTTCATAGATTTAGTTAGTTTTGGCTTGGATCAATTTTCAAAGAGAGAGAGAGAGAGAGAGAGAGGGAGAGAGAGAGAGAGCTCAAGGAGGAGGAAGAAATCAAGGAAAGGAAATAAAAGGAATGAAAGGGAGCACGAGGATAAAGTTAGATCAACTATAATAGGAAGATCTTGTAGGTAACTTGTTTCATGTGTGATTTCCTTGTTTGGATGTGATAGCATGGTACATGAATTTGTTTATTTGGTCTCATTAGTTGTCATTGGCACGGGTTTTCCTTGGTTTTATGGTGGCTTCAACCTCACCTTTCCATTTCTTGGATATTTATGGTGTGATGGGATTCATTCTTGGTTGAGCTTTATAATTCTAGAAGGCTTTGGATCCAGGGTGAGGTAGTCTCTAATAAAATCCCAAGGGTTTTGAGTGGAGATGGTTTTATTCAGGATTCTCTTAATATATGTGTGGATATAGGAAAATTCCCCAAGGGATGGTGAAGAAATTCTGAGGCATCCAAGCACGCTTTGGTTTTATGATATTAAGATCATTTCTAGTGAGATCACAAAGGCTTGAGGGTGTAGGTGGTTTAACATCTAGATTCCATGTTGATTATGTTTTAGTTTATCCCATGAAATCCCACATTCATGCTTGGAATATGGCATGGGGGGTGATTGGATGAAAGAATGATTTGGTTGAGCCCAATCTATGGTCGGGTGCTACATGGAAGTCCTTGACTTGGTTGGATTTTATATATGTTATTATGAGCTATTTTCTCTACGTGATTAATGAGCACAAGTAATTGTTATTATGCTAATTTTATGCCATATTTGTAATGGTTCCTATTTTGGTTATATGTTGGTTCAATGCATGGTTCTATGATGCGATCAAGCTATGGCTCTTGTTAATGTTTGATAAGTATTTGAATGGTTAATGAATGGATGGGATAACAAGTGTTAATGCATATATATTGAGAGGACATTTGACATTCTTGGTGATTCTCAAATGGAAGTTACAAGAAGTTATGGGAAGCGATTTGGATGCTAGCACAGGAAAAGTGGCTTATATCCCATAACCACTAGCATATAACTATATTTTTTTGGATTATAATCTGTTTGGTCAATTTAGTGTGTCCTAAATTGCTACATTAATTTGTCAATGCAGGGATTCGTAAGGCCGACAAAGTGTGGAGCACTATATGTGCAAGATAACCTATCTCTTACTTTTTGTCGTTTTTTGGGTTTTTTATTTATCTTGGGGATTTTTATCTTGGTTGGTTTCCTAATGTAAGATGGAAAATTATAAAAGACAAGTATGGATACAAATTTTCAAGGCAATGATGTCCTTTATAATGGTTTCCCAAACTTCAAACTTCAAAAAGGTTTTTAAAACATGCAATGACAAAATTAATTCCTAAAAGAAAATGAAAATGTGCCACTATACTAGTCAAACAAACAATGAACTATTGATCATGAAAACCATTACCCTTGCTGCTATCTAAATACAAAAGAAACCGTGCTCAAAGAAATCCAAGAATTGCAAACAAAGTAAAGCTAAAATCAAATTACATCAACTCATATTCGACCCCTCACCATTAGTCTCGCTATGGCTTTCGGAGGTAATCATAATCAACTTGAGCAATACGATATCTAATTTGCGAGAAAAAATAAACTAATATAAAATTACACACTCATACTTCAATCCCTCACCATTAGTCTCGCTATGGCTTTCGGAGGGAATGCTTGATAATCACATGAGCAATTTAATATCTAACTTGCAGAGAAAATAAACTAATATCAAACTACACACTCATACTTCAATCCCTCACCATTAGTCTCGCTATGGCTTTCGAATGCTCGATAATGACATGAGCAATTTAATATCTAACTTGCATAAAAAATAAACTAATATCAAACTACACACTCATACTTCAATCCCTCACCATTAGTCTCGCTATGGCTTTCGAGGTGGCTGATAATGACATGAGTAATTTAATATCTAATCTAACTAATGGAGAAAATGTAAAAAAATGAAATAAATAAAACAGTACTAGAATTAAAAGCTAAGAAAAATAAATCGACGAAAGGACAAGACCGATTCCATGTCATTAGTCATTGTAAAACTATGTGAAAATGCCGCGGCTGCCCTCATGTAATGCTGGAACAAAGACAGCGATCGGTTAACAACGAGTATAAAGCATGAAAAATTATGAACAGAAATAAAATGTTAATACCATAAGAGATGTAATATATACACGTGAATGATTATGGCATAATGAACATAAGGAAATAAAGCATGAAACTATACAGACAATAAACAAAACCTTGGTGATGTGCAGGGGGCCCCTCTGCACAATCCTCGGGGAATAGCTATCAAACACGAATTATGCTTATGAACGAGTCTTCTCATGTATTCAAAACGTAGTAATAACAAGGAAATAATATCATGGCACGAGTGGGATTTCTTGATCGACCAAAATTACATTACACCAACTAACTACTATGCGTATGAGAACGCATTATTTATAACAAAGGAAGACATCAACTAATTTCCTACAATCGCGTTGCTCAAAGACACGTGAACAACCACGTCCGAAATCTAGCATTATGGTTTGCCGTGAAGATTAAATCTATGGAGAGTGGTCGTTGGATTCGGGTTATGGAGCCATTCACGAGGGTGTTGATATGTCCCCCATGATTTAGAAACGGCCACGCAAGTCTTCACGTGGTGAAAAACGGAGTTCTGTCACCGTAGGACTCTTAGGTTGACCACCGGTTGACTATCTTTGACCACGGCCTTCTTTGGTGAATCTGGGTCGAGCCAATAGGACTCGGTCCATATCCATGTCATTTTCAACTTGCCCATATGGCTCTATTTTTCCCGAAGACACCCGCAATATAGACTTTAACAAAATGGGCTGCGGAAAGTTGAAGCGGGTCACGGAAAGTGACAAGATTCCACGGCTCAATGAGAAAAAATCTAATTCAAACGGAAGACACAAAACATAGTTAAAAACCACTTTAAATGCTCTTTTATGATTAATATGCAATGATGTTGATGACTTAGAGGTCCAGGGTAAATGAAAAAAATTCTAGAAAGGTGTATAGGAAAGATGCAAGTTTGGGACTCAACATACCCCCATCTGTGAAGGTGTTGCATGTCCCCATGCAACCAAAATTTTGATCATCCTCCTTCAATTCATATGCTACGATACCTCTACCAGTACATCCCGGTCCTCTTCTCTTCTTTCTTGGTTTTGCTAACATCCTGGGCTTCTTCATCAAGCATCTGAATTTGAGATTAATCGATTGCTCTACTTATCTTCTTGCATTTTTTCTTCAATTTCCTGTTCTTTTTGTGCCACGAGTCCCCGGATGTAGCATAGTGTTGTCATGCATGATATTTTCCAATCTTCTTTGCTCCTTTAATGCTTCATTTTCATTTTTAATATGTCTATTTAGAACCTCCAACTCAAAGACTTCTTGTTTCAACGATTGGACTAGAGATTCTTGTGCTGTGTGAGGCTGAGTGGATGAAGTGCTGGGACCCGTATGTTGTTCTTTCTAAGGATTCTATGTAATCATACACCTCTTGCTGCTTTGGATCTATCTCGGGTGTCATTTTCGTTGGGTTGTCCCCAAAATGTTGTGGAGGAGAATTGACTTCAAAATCTGGTCGAAAAAGGACTCATGTCAACATCTTGAGGACTAGTTTCAACGTTTAGTGAGAATGAGGTGGACTATGGCTAGATGGAGTTTGTTCAGGGTGTTCCTTCTCCCAAATCAATAAAATGGGGGTCCTTTTTTTTGTGCTTTCCTCCACTTTCCTTTAAAGCCTGCTACTTCTTCTTACATGTTGTGGACTACTATCTTTTTTCCTTCGTTTTTCTTTTCCTTTCTTTTTGGCCATGGCCGATCGTTTCTTGAAGGTGAATTAGTCTCTTAGACAATACTTGATGGTCTTCTTCTGAGGAAGGGGTTTGATGCACAGCCTCAATGCTTCTTTTCTCTTTTGATTTTGTTGGCTTTTTACCCTCAGTCTTTTCTTTCTTCCTTTTAGACATTCTTTCTTCTCTACTAGTTCTTTCAACTGTGTTAGTAGGAGTGCTTTGAGTTTTATCATTTGTTCTCTTTCTTATACTTCTTTTTGATGTACTGCCTTCAGGGGTTTCTTGGGGTTCTTCAAAGAAATTTCTAATTAAAAAATTGCTCCCGGTGTCCTTTTTTCTCTTTTAATTGTTTTTCTATCAAGATTTTCACGAGACTATGGTGATACAAATGTGGTTCTACGTCCCCCGAGATGCTTTTGGATGGTTACAGACATCTTTTTCAAAGCTGTTTAGTAAAAATTATGGCAGATTGAGGGGTCCGGTTGTCTAGAAAATTCATCAACGATCGGGTATGATACATGTACATTGATCCAAAACGTCCCTCACACGTGATAAATTTTTGAATAACCTATGACAAAGCTGGCCCACTCTTCTTTTAAAACATGAACATGAATTCCCTTTTTGAAAAATGGTGACATCCATACCTAGGTTACGTAGGATCACTCTCCAAGCTTCCTCGCCAATGCTCTTGTTCTTGAACCAGGCGTTCACCTTCTTGAGGGAGTTCTGCAGGTAAGCGTTATGGATGCCTCGATCATCTTGTAAATTTGAGGTCCCCAATTTCCACCTCCAGACCGTTGAAATACCTCGCAAAAGCTTTTGTTACCTCCTTATTGTAACCTTTAAACTTTTGAATAAATCGAAGCCATTTTTCCTTTTTCAATATATTTTTGACTTGCGGGTATACTTCCATAAATTTAGGTCCCTGCGGATTACGCCCTCAACAACCCGAGCCCATCTTTCCTTCTATTCTTTAAAACTCGTCCGCGTGAGGAGGGTTTAGCTGGAGGTAAGACAGGGCCGAGTTAGTGGAAATGAACAGGTTTATGAAGGAGACCATGGACTGTAAGCGGATATCGAGAGAATAGGTACATGGAATGAAGCGGAGCAGAGAAAAAAATGGGGTGAAGGCTTATGTGAGCACGGTGGAAATGCGGTACGTGAGTTCAATAGAACAATGAGGGGGAGTAAAAGTGTATCCCAGCGAGTATTTAAAATTGGGTGAGCTGCCGAGTGCTGACGCAAGCACGTTTATGAAAGCAGTGCCGCGGATTGGTTGAGAGAAGCCGTAGTCAAATCAACCACGTTCCATAATTACAGGTGGAATATCAAAGTATAGTCGAACACGAGTGAAGAGCTAGGAGGCTTGATTATGAGGCCGTTTAAAAATGAATGCGAGGATTATGGGGGAATCCTATAGAGATTGTGGAACGATTATGGAGTTACCAACGCAATCATTGCATATAATGGAGCTATGGTTTATAACTATGTAAAAATGTGCTATGGAATGCCATTTGAAATAAATTTCTACTCATACCTTGGAATTCTTGCCATTTTTCATTAGTCTTCAATCAATTGCTCCTCGTTGATGCTTTTGAATGCCTCATGTCTTCAAAATATGTCCTCATACCTGCATTTGATTTCATGATTGTTGAACTAACATTTGACTTTAAATTTTTTGAAAAATAGAGTGGTGGTCGTGCAAAATCATGTCTGTGGAAGCTGGTGTCAGCTACGGAAACTGACATAGCAATTATTTGGGTGAATGGAGATGGATAGATGATAACTGACTGAATGAAAATGGTCATGAAAGAAAAATTTTATCAGTGAAATGAGATGAAATAGATGAAATGGAGTGAAATGGAGTGGGTTGTCATAAAACTTGTGAAATGAGAGAGAGAGAGAATTTTTTTTGGAAAATATAGGGTGTCAGGTGTTCCTAATTTTCACCCTACATTTTCTGTATAAGACTGCCAATCGCTGTGATTGGTTTTCGTGCTTATACACATATATATATATATATATATATATATATATATATATATATATATATATATATTGAACCGAAAAGAACAAAGGCTAAGCTCGGTGGAGAAGAAGGAATTTTTCACAGATAATCTCGCAATAGAAGTGGGTGAAGAAGAATCCTTCTTCTCCACCAGCTAGCCTTAGTTCTTTCAAACTTTTCGCCCATATATATATATATATATATATATATATATATATATATATATATATATATATATATATTTATATTTTGAAAGCTGAAATGAACAAAGGCTAGCCGGTGGAGAAGAAGGATTCTTCTTCACCAACCTTATCGTTGAAATTATCTTGAAACATCTTGAAAAATTCCTCTTTTGAGAGTGGCTTATGATAGATCTTTAGTCCGTGGCCATTCACAATAAGAGGAGTTTTAGATTCATCAATGGTCTTGATTCTTACCGCTCCATTGCTAAAGATCTTGTCAATCTCATATGGCCCAAGCCAATGAGTCTTAAATTTTCCTTTAAAATCTTTAAGCTTGGAATCAAATAGTAATGCCTAATCTCCTTCTTGAAACTTCTTCTCTTTGATGTATTTGTCATGCCATTTAGCTCTTTGATATTGAACTAGATCATTTCTTAGAATTGCCTCTTGTCTGATCTCATCTAGCTCATTCAACTGCTCCATTATATGCTTTTGGGCTTCTGATAGATCCATCCCCAACTGAGCTGCCATCTTGAAGGTTTTGACATGGAACTCAATGGGGAACAGGACTTCTTTCCCATAAACAAGTTCATAGGGAGAATGTCTGTTGTATTTCTCCATGTAGTTATGTAGGCCCACAAGGCTTCAGGAAGCCTTTCGCCCAATCTCTTCGTGCGTAGATGAACAGGCTTTTGGTGATGATACTTTCAAGAACTTTGTTTTTAGACTCACTTTAACATTTGCTTGCGGATGGTAAGGTAGATCTTCGTGCTTGATTTTTTATTCTTCCATCAGCTTCTCCACCCGGAGTTAGATGTGAATTGGCTTTCCACGATATGTCACAATTTCTCTTGGAACACCAAAGCGAGTAAAAATATCCTCATAAAGAAAAATTAACAACGAATTTTCGATGAAACGTGACACTAATGCTTTGGCTTCTACCCATTTAGTAACATAATCGAGTGCAAACCAATATATACTTCTTTTGCTTAGATGGTGGATTAATAGTTCCAATGAAATCTAAAGCCCATTTTTCAAAGGGTTCGATGAGTACCCGTGGTTGCAATGGCATTTCATTTGAAAGGGTAGGTTTCCCTACTCTTTGCAGTACCGTCACACCTTTTGACATATTGTTTTGCATCTTTGAAAGAGGGAAGACTACAATATCCTAAAGAGAGGATTTTATAGGCTATCCTTTTGTCATCAAAGTGTCCGCCACATGGTTCATCATGACATGCCTTGAGGATATCGGGTATTTCATCCCCACGACACATCTTCTAATCACAAGATCCGGCCTCGTTTTGAACAATTCGTTAGAAATCCATGAATATTTTGAACTTTCTGAATAATCTTTCTTTTTTCACTTGGAAATAAATGTGAAGGCAGCTTTCCCAGTAACCAAATAGTTAGCAATATCTGCATACCAAGGGGTCTTAGTAGTTACTCTGCAAACAAGTATTCATCAGGAAACTTATCCTCTGGCAGGAGAATCTTCTGGTATTCGAATCCTAGACAAGAAATCAAATCTACCGTATTTTTGTCTCCCCTGGTCTATCCAACATAGTAATATTGAATTCCTACAAAATTAGGAGCCATATTGTCACTCGCCATTAGCAAATGTGGTTTGTTCATCGGATATCTAATCGCAGAATGATTAGTATGAATAAAAGTTTCATAGCCCTTTGTTATATAATGTCTAAACTTATTGATTGCATGAACAATAGCTAAAAACTCTTTTTCGATTCTGACGGTATAGTTCAACTCGAGTGGGAGTCAAATTTGCACTACCTTTGGTATAGTAAATGGCATAAGGGCATAAATCCTTTTGACTCCAACGTGCCTCCTAGAGTCGTATCTCGAAAGCTTATCCGTATAAATATGGAAAGGAGTTTCCAATTTTGGTCCTCTCAAGATAGGTGCTTTTAGATATTCTTGTTTTCAAAGTTTCAAAGGTCGATTGACAATCAAGATCATTTGAATTCGTCAGCCTTTTGTAAGTAGTTTGAAAGAGTGGAGGCCTGCTATTTTCGTGAAGTCTGGCAAATCTTCTATAGTATCAATCCAAATCCTAGAAAACTTCTAACATCTCTTTGCAGCAATTTGGAATAGGCAACTTGGAGATGACTTCAACTTTTGATCTATCAACCTTGGTCCCATCTCCGAAAATATGATGCCCCAAAACAATACTCCTTCGAGTAAACATCATAAAGCATTTTTCATGGCTTAATGAAAGGTTTGTTTCTTTACATCTTATAAGGACTTTTTCCAAATTTTCTTAATGCCTCTTCGAAATGAGTACCATAAAGCGCCAAAATCATCCATATAAACCTCTGCAACGATCATGGGATTAGATCGCGGAAAAATTCCTAGTAACTGCTCTTTGGAATGTGCGGGTGCATTACATAACCCAAAAGGAAGCACCCGATAGGAAAAAGTCCCCATGGACGAGGTAAATGTGGTCTTATCTTGATCTTTCGGAGTGCTACCGAATTCTGATTATAGCCACTAAAACCATCCAAAAATGAAAAGTACTTTTTGCCCGCTAATGTATCTAATACCCGATCAATAAAGGAAAAGGAAAGTGATCCTTCAAAGTTTCTTTGTTCACTCCCGTAATCAATGCATACCCTCCATTTACCATTCTTTTTAGGTACTATAACCAAAGGAGAAACCCATCGGCCATCCGAAATTGAATAAACGAAGTTTACATTGAGTAGTTTTTGGAGCTCTTCTTTCACTATCTCCCTAAGATTTTCGGATTCATCCTTATCCGAGGTTATCCGAGTTGGTCCTCTCGTTTTCCTCAATATGAATATGATGGATGCAAGTCTTAGGATCAGCTACTCTCTCATGCTGCAGGTATACTCCCATGCAAATGAAGCAGAATGTTTTTGCAAGATTTTGGTTAGTTCTTCCGATTGTGACTCTTCCAAATTTTTGTTGATATTTACTGTTTTTGCCGCGGAAAAATTTCAATGGTAGAAACCTACCGAACTCTTCCATAGAGTAAAGGATACGATCACAAACGAGTGAAATAAATATTCAATCTCAGATTTAAACCAACCGAAATTGTGTGGGGTCATACTCTCGACAGATGTCTCAACATTTGTCTAATGTACCTTCAGTTTGACCTATCCTCACCGATTTCAGAAAATGGTAAAGACGAGGTTGTATAAGTGTCCCTATCATCGACCCATTCATTGTCTCCTACTTCTATAATTGCTTTTTGCTCGGGAGGATACAAATTGAATTTCTCTGTCGAATTACCATTAGAAATGTACATATCCCAGCATCCAGAACTAATGAAAGCATCACCGTGGCTAGCCAAGGTCTTCCTAAGATAAGTGGGTGCCCTCCTGGATTACTCTTGGGAGTCAAAATCATAAAATCTACCTGGATATTCCCAGAATCTAAGAGATCGAAATATCTTCTAATACACCATTTTGGTTTGATAATTGATCGATCTCGCGAGTTGCGATGAATTCGGTGTAAAAAGAAGATTAGGAAGTTTTAGGCCTGTTCACATAATGCACGTACTACTCATAATGTTTGATATGCAAATCTAAGTCAATCAATGTGTTTGGAATTTCTATCCCATTTATATGTGTCTCGACAATTGGACTACCCGGATCTACATGCTTCGCATGAGCACTTTTTCCCATCATGATGTCCGCCAATTTTTCCTACCGAGTTTGGATTCTTCTTCTGGCTGCTCTTGGTTTCCTTCTTGGTCTTTTGGAGACTCAACTCCTTTATTGTGTTTTGCTAGAATAGGGAATCTTCTCTAATGGCTTGTAGCAAGGGAGTCTTGATACAAACATTCTTTAATTCATCTAGAAAATCATGGTTAGGCAACGAAAGATTTTTTTTCCACCCCTTTATCAATTTGTAATATTTTCGTGAGAAAAGGAGGTGGATGAGAGATGCGAGGTTGCTCCAACTATAGGAGTTGTGTGTTAGCTTTTTTCTTTCTCTTTTTTGAGTGCTTTGAGTTTTGAAGAGATGCTTCCCTCGAACCACTTATTGACTTTAAGAGAGTCCTCCTTGAGAGTGCATTCTGCTCTTGGTCATCGGCAGAAGGTTTTTCACAGAAACTCTACTAGGACTTGAGTTGTACATCATTGAGAGGAACAATCATATAGGTAGGAAATTTTTGTCCTTCTATCATGTAAGTATCTCCGAGGATTTTTATTTGTTAGGATTTCTAGCAATGGCTCGAGTCAGGGAAGTTGATTTTTCTTTTGTTGGAATGGAAGCATGAGTTGAGGATTTGGATTTTGTTGGAGAAGATTGTTGTTGTGGAAATGGAAATGGAAGTTGTAGACTTGGGTTTGGAAGCTGTGGAGCTTGTTGATTTTGAAAGAGTGGAGGATATTGATAAAATTGAGCAAATCTCCCACAAGGATTTCTGCATACCCTGGCATCTGTAGGATCGATATGAATTTTTGAGGTTGGGGCCAAGGCTGTTGCCAAGGATTCCAATTTGGTGGGGATTGAGAATTCATAGGGTTGTTAAACCCTTGAGTTTGTTTCGCCAAGGTCTTCTTGCAACAAAACAAGTAGAGATTCCTCTCGAATTTGGATCTTCTCAAAGACAAAGGCTTGACTTTGAGTCCGAGAATTGAAGGAAAAACCTTGGTCTCATGATTCTCTCGAGACCAAATCATACATGTTTCTACAGCTTTTGCATCCACGGGACATTCCCTTAAAGCATGTTTCTTCCTACATTTCGAACGAAAATATGGAAACTAGAGCATCGGGCTTTCTACCTGCGCTTGTTTTCAATTTTAAGGGTGTCTAGTTGTTCACTGAGGCTGCCTCAAGATAGCACGTTTTGAATTCATCAAGCATATTTGCTCAATCTCTGCACTTACTTTACCTGATCCAGTTTGAAGATTTGTTTTGCTCCCGATAAGAGAAGGATCTCTAGGCCCTTTTCCCATTTTTAGATTTTCCCCTTGAGAGATGGACACATAGTTCTCGTTATGTCACGAAGTGGAAGTTGAGGAATGTCTCGTTCATCATGTTTTAAAATATCTATCCATTCATCTCGCGATGGCTTTCAATATAAGGGCTTTCAAATTTTCATCATCTAAGTTGCTCATCTTTGCTCTTTTTAAGTTGTATTTGAAATCTTTCAAGTAAATCCTCCAAAGTTTCTAATCTTCTTTGTACCATTTTGAATACCTCATCCTTGTGATTTTGGTAGACATACGATAGTCCAGGTATCTTTATCCAAAAATGTTTTGTTTCATATCATTCCAAGTCCTAATAGATTGGGTGGCTAATCCCATGAACCATTTCAAAGCGAGAAGCTCCCTTCAATGTTGAAGGAAGCGGTTTGGAGTTTTTGAGAGTCTCTCCATATAGCCGCAGTTCGTACGACACGACTTCCAAGAAACCTCAAACGTAAATGTTTCGGGAACCTCACTTTCGCAATCCATAAAAGTTGGGGAGGATAGATGGTGAGATGTTTTTCTATCGTTGTATGAGTTTCCTCATCAACTCATAGGGAATCCAAACCAGTTGTCTCCTTCCCTATTTCTTCCATTATTACCTTCACCTCCACCATTGTTTCCTCCTCCTCTACCTCTACCTCTACCTCCGAATCCATCTATTATTTCCTCCGCCATGATAGTTTTCTTTAGTAGTCCTTAGAGTCCTCTAGTCTCTTCTATCAGGGAGGATGAGAGGGATTTTTATTCCTTTTCTTATTCGGAGTGATTCTACTTCTTTAATTACAATATACATCTCCGTAGAAAGTAAAGAAAGGGTCTTCTTCTAAATGAGATTTGGTGGATGGTGTAGGAGAATCCTCTAACTCAGCTGCTTCCTTGAATTCCAAGAATCTTAAGGCTATGGGTAGATGGTGGTGAATCTTGTATATGCCTTGAAGAAGATGGGAGTTGTAGAAAAGTCGAGACTCTCGCTTTCAGCTAGTAAAACCTTCCTCAGAATCTCTCGCTCTATGCATGTCATTTTTCATTTTTAGGATTGGGCTAATAATTCTCTTTTCGATCTTCTAGGTCATACTAGGTGCAAGAAGAGAGCATACTTAGAGAAATATTGAACTAATAACTCTCTTTTCCGATCCTCCGAATCACACTAGAGTGCAAGATGAAGAGCATACTTCAGAGAAGTTATCAAATTTTCCCTTCTTTTTATTGTAAGAAATTGGCTACCTAGTTACACTTCCCGGTGAACTGACACCAAAAGTGCGGTCAATTTAGTGTGTCCCAAATTGCCAAGCATTAATTTCTTTCAATCCAAAATTCATAAGGCGACGAAGTGTGGCGCACTATATGTGCAAGATAACCTATCTCTTACTTTTCTGTCGCTTTTTTGGGTTTTTTATTTATCTTCGGGAATTTTTATCTTGGTTGGTTTCCTAATGTAAGATGGAACTCTAAAAGACAAGTAGTGGATACAAAATGTTCAGAGAGACAACGATGTCCTTTATAATGGTTTCCCAAACTTCAAACTTCAAAAGGTTTTTAAAAACATGCAGTGACAAAATTAATTCCTAAAAAGAAAATGAAAAATGTGCCACTATACTAGTCAAAAAAATAGTGAACTATTGATCATGGAAACCCATTACCCTTGCTGCTCGTGTCTAAATACAAAAGAAACCGTGCTCAAAGTCAAATCCAAGAATTTGCAAACTAAAGTAAAGCTAAAATCAAATTACATCAACCCATATTTTGACCCCTCACCACTAGTCTCGCTGTGGCTGTTTCGGAGGTAATCATAAACAACCTGGAGCAATGCGACATCTCACTTTGGCAAAAATAAACTAATATCAAATTACACACTCATACTTCAATCTACCATTAGTCTACTGCATGGCTTTACGAGGTAACCGATAATGACATAAGAAATTTAATATCTAACTTGCGAGATAAACTAATATCAAACTACACACTCACTACTTTCAATCCCTCACACCATTAGTCTTGCTATGGCTTTCTGGGAGGTAGCTTGATAATGACATGAGCCATTTAATATCTAACTTGTAGAGATATAAACTAATATCAAACTACACACTCATACTTCAATCCCTCACCCATTAGTCCCCGCTATGGCTTTCGGAGGTAGACTCGATAATGACATGAGTAATTTAATATCTAATCTAACTAATGGAGAAAATGTACAAGCTGAAATAAATAAAACAAGATCTGGAATTAAAAGCTAAGAAAAACAGAATAAATGAAGGACAAGAGTCAGATTCCGTAGCACATTAGTCATTGTAAAACTATGTCGCAAATGCCCTGTGCTGCCTACTATGACTGGAACAAAGACAGCGATCAGATTCGGCGAACACGTATGTAGCATGAAAAATTGTATGAACGATGTAGAAACATTAATACCGTACAGCCATGTAATATATACACGTGAATGATTATGG
The DNA here is from genome assembly GCA_034641835.2 of Pinus albicaulis. Lineage (NCBI taxonomy): Eukaryota > Viridiplantae > Streptophyta > Pinopsida > Pinales > Pinaceae > Pinus > Pinus albicaulis. Next base: position 713,155,102 of record CM076571.1, on the reverse strand, counting down.
CATAATGAAAACGTAAAGGAAATAAAGCATGAAATCATGAAAGATGACAAACAAAACCTCAGCGTGTGTAGGGGCCCTACGCACAATCCCTGGGGAATAGTTATCAAACACAAATTATGCTTATGAATAGAGTCTTCTCATGTATTCCAGCACGCAGTCATAACGAAAGGAAATAATATCACTAGCATAGTGGGATTTCTTGACAGCACAAAATTACATTACACCAAAGTGCTAACTACTATGTGTGTGAGAACGCATTATTTATAACGAGAGGAAGACATAACTAATTTCCTACAATGCAGGCTGATAAAAGACATACGTGAATAACCACGCCCGTGTAAATCTAGCATTATGGACTCCGTTTGGAAAGATTAAATCTATGGAGAGGCCGTGGATCTCGCCTTATGGAGCCGTTCCACGGGTGTTGATATGTCCCCCGTGATTTGTGAAACGCGCCACGCAAGTCTTCACGTGCGGTGAAAAACGGAGTTCGTCGCCATAGGACTCTTAGGGTCGACCACTTAGCTTGACTATCTTTGACCACGGCCTTCTTTGGTGAATTCGAGCCGAGCCAATAGGACTCGGTCCATATCCATGTCATTTCCAACTTGCCCATGTGGCTCGATTTACTTCCCGAAGACACATGCAATATAGACTTTAACAAAATAGGTCAAAGTGAAAGTTGGAAGCGTTGCGGAAAGTGACAAGATTCCGTAGCTTAATGAGCAGGTGGCCCATTCCAAACATGCGTACACAAAACATAGTTAAAAACCACTTTAAATGCTCTTTTATGATTAATATGCAATGCTGTCGATGACCTAGGAGGTCCGGAGTAATGTAGAAAAAAGTCTAGAAGGTGTAGCAGGAAAGATGCCAGTTTGGGGACTCGCCATTGACCTCGTGGACTGCTACGAGTGTGGCTATATGCTTCCAACTCCATGGGAGGCAATGTTAAGGGTGCATTTAAGGATCTAGGTCATAGAAAATGGTCCTATATATTGATTAGTCGGATGGGGGTGTGTTTGCTCAACCTATAAGTGATTTGTAAGTCCCGAGGGAACTCACAATTCTATCGGATGGTTGGTCGCACTTCCTTAACTAGAGCGAGAAGTCAAGTCATGTTATAGTAGCGCTATAGACTAATACCGGAGCCTCAGAGTTTAACTACTTTGACGCGATGGGATAAATTATTATGGTCATGCATGCGCGTGAGTTTTAATATGTTCATCATGTGTTCTTGTAGGTTTTCTCATTGTTATAAACCTCATGACCTAGTTCATGTATGTAGTTAGTGTTATCATTCATGATGCTGATATGTTTATGCAATTTCCGTGTGTGTGTGTGTGTGTGTGTGTGTCCGTATGTGTATATATATATATATATATTGTGCTATTATGAATTTATTGTGCGAAGGGCAGCGATAGCCTCTCCCGAGATACACTCTGAGGTATGATTTTGATTATGTCTATATTTTGTTTATCCTAACATGACATGTTTGTAGGATAAGGGAGACCAAGCTATGATGAGACAGAGATGGTGGATTAAATTCTCGAGTGACTCTCCTTATAGATCAGCCGAGGAGAGCGTGATAAGAGTATTGTCCCGATATAACAATCAAAACAATACACATTTTAAAGGAAAGTATCAGAAGTTTTTGTGTGGCGAAAAGGAGGTCTCTAGGAAATACCGGGTTCGGGATAGGAGGCCAAAAGGTTTACGTCAGTAGTCTAGCACAATGATGGAATTTTCACCCTACTCTACGGAAAGACGTGTGTCTCACCCGCGGCGTGTCGTGACCTTAGTAAGATTAGGGAGGCAAATATTGAATAAGAAAAATACAGCCATGAAGAACAATTATGGAGAGCACCGGAATCCACCATACATATCTGGAGTTGCTCTGTATGAACTATCATTTCATCAAGCATGTTCCGTAATCGCGTTTAATTAAAATCTAAAACGAGCACACATTCATGGTAACCAGAAAGCTACCACAAACTCATAACATTACTTACACACAACAACAACTATTTTTATCAATATCAGAACATCATACATCTACTACGCAAAGCTCCATTACAATTTGGATTCGACTACAAAAGTTCTCATGTAGCTCCTCACTTGGCCTCTTTGCTCTCCCCATCAATACACGCCACAACCCGACTAACGAACTCCTTCCACGCACGGGCCGACCGCTCTATTTTTTCTTCCGCTGACATGACCGCTAGGTCTTTCCTCTTTTCCCGCCACCGTTGCTCGCCGCTTCTTCTTGATTATTGGGAGTCTCCGCTCGATTTTCCTTGCCTCCCATATACGCACATCTACACCGTTCTCCGTAACTACTCACACCACCTATCTTTCATATTTTCACAGCGTGACGAGCTCTATCTACCTTGATTGCGTTCACGTCGATCCGTCCGCGCATTTCGCAACTCAAAAATATTTATTTTTCAAACACAGTGTCGAAAGGGCCCTTGTGTACCATATGCTATGGACTCGTCTCAAGTCAATCTTTTCCCGTTGTTGTGACTTCTATTGAGCTGCAGCCACACTTCGCGAGGCTGATCTTCTTCTTCTCGACTTTGTCCTGAAACAAAGGCCCCGACTCTCTGGAACCTTGTTTAGTCGTCGAGGTGCTTGCAGGTTCTACGAACTCATTGATTCCCTATTGCCACTCTTTGTAACTAGTCATGTTTGTTTGGGTGGTGATTCTTTTCGAAAGCCTCGCTCACTTGCTCTGCGACTGACAACTCTGCTGAATTCCTCCGTATCTTTGGCTCGCTGCGCCGCAGCCATTTTGCTGTATCACCTCGCGCTTTCGCGCTTGACCCAGAGCACCTTAGTTTCTCTCAAGACCCTCGCTTTGTGGCGACAGAGTATTGTTCTATTTTATGGATTTCTGGTTTTCCGACACTTCTTCTTCGTTGTATAGTTGGGTTATATCGAAATCTGGATGCGTGGCCTCTTTGATCTCTTGAGAAATTTTCTAAAGTTGTGCTTGATATTGGGTGGGGATTTCACTGTTAATCGAGTTGGAGAATTCATGTAAATGCTTTCCGACAGGCTATAAGCCTCTTTGACTCGTTGTCCCTAGGTTTTCCTTCACGTCGTTTACCCGTTTGCCTCGTCTCTCGCTGACTTTCACGACGCATACCGTGGCAAGGTCCGGTAATGCTGCCTGCCGCTAGCACTTCCCACGAGGTCCTCGGTTTGCTAGACTCGAGATTTTTGCATACAAATTTTACCCACGATATATTGTTTGACCGTTGAAGCGAAAGCGACATGTCTTCTCATGCTTTTCTTTCCTTGGAAATGATTATCGGCCAAAGGTCTTGGAATATTTATCTACCTTTTCCGCCGCGCTCGTAAATTATCCTTTTCACCTTTAATCTGATTTCACTCTTTAGTAAGCACGATGACCTCGTGTCGTCGCTACTCAAACCTCTATTGGAGGCCATTGTGCGGCCTCTTTCGCTCTGTTGTGCTATCATCCGGATGAACTTATATAGCCGCCGGCGGATCCGCATGTTCTCGATGCCTCACATCTCCTCGGGATGGTTGTCATTCTCACGAGTTTCCCCTCGGACATTGACCTTTATGAGTGCTCTTGTGATGTTGGTTGGTTTTGTCTATGCGTAGAGTTCTGTGGTATTTCATACAGAATTTGGTTGCCTTGACTGAAAGTGGGTTCGACTGCGATTTGTTGAGGGCATTGTATCCGAAGTAAAACCCTCCTTGAACTAATAGTTCTAGGAAACTTCCCTGCTCCACCGAAGGTTTGTGTTAACCTCAGTACTTCGCCTGCGTGCGAGGTAACTTCTCGCCTCGGTGTCACCATTTGTCTTGATGAGCATAGCTTTATTAGATCGCGAGATATTCACTAAGGTGGACGGAGTGTGAATGGAATGGTCTTTAGAAGTAAATGAAGTATGCGGTGATGAGTTGTGAGTATGAGGTTGAGACGATGTTTGAATGTTTAGAACCAAGGATAGATAAAACATAGAAGCGTGGAGGTTACTTGGGCGGTAACATCGCGTGCTTCTTCTTGAAATAAAGGATTGAGTTCAAAATCCCCGATATGATAGGATGGGATGAATCTTAATAGATGGTTGTTTAAATTTGTGTTTGGATTATAAATTTTCATAATTGAAGATGATCGCATTATTATATATGGAAATTTAAATGATGTTTTATTTTGTGGTTACTATGAATAATGGAAACTTTTTAGATCGTATCATTATTATAATTAAAAGGGTAATTTAAAATGTTATATTATTTATATTGTTTTAAGTTATTATCTAGCTAAAAGTTTAGTTATATAATTTTGATATATATATAAGTAGGTTTAATATCTTTACAAAGTTTTTTTATATTTTAATTTTATGATCGCAACTATTGATATTTAAGATTCTAGTAATTTTTATTTATTTTTAATTAGATTATGAGTAAATATGATCGTAAAAGATAAATCATAGTATGTTTAGCCTATTTTTCATCAATTTTTATGCACTACAAAAAAATGTCTTACCTATGAGGTCTAAATTAATTAAGAATCTCACAAAAAACAAGAGGTTTCAATTTAACTCAAAAGAGAATAAAATATAAGTTGTGCAAAATTTATATCTCTATGTAACACTCCCCCATAATTTGTGCAAAAATTTATATCTTTATGTAACACACCCCTTCCATGATCGGGATGGTCACTATGTTAACCCGAGACTCATTTGAGTGGTTAAGAGAATGATTTAGTTATTTATTTATCTCTTTTTGGCTTGAAGTTTTCTTTGTTAACATCAAAGCGAGAGATTATCTCGGAATTCAACTTACTTGTCTCCTAGGAATTTCCTCTAAGATGCCTCCTCACTATTACCCTACTTATCCGATTTCTGTTTGCATAAAGCCGTACTCTGCTCCCATGATTCGGCGTTACTTTAACCACTGAGGTGCACTACACTAGCGAGGTGGTTTTCATCTAATTTACGGTGTTATATAGAAATATGATCCAGCATAATTAAACAACAAAAGTGGGCCTCTGAAATGTGAAGAAAAATGTCAAGAAGCCAAAAATCAATACTAAATTTTCATAAAAATTACCATGCGCAGCATACCGCGTGCGTGTGTTCCAAAGTGTGGATGATACTCATATGGTGTTTGAATATAATTTTGGATTATGCATCCATTATGGCTTTACTTGGGAAACTTTAGAAAATTCTGATGACCCTAATTGCATTTCGTGGTAGGTAGTAGAGGTTTCGAGTCTAGATTGCAATATACTGATCAGTCTTTGCATTAGCTTGTGAATGAAGCACTTTTAATCGCATTCTTAATTTTGACTCGATCATGAAACATATATTTTCCATAGGTTAGATTTTTTTACATATGAGCAGTGTAATCACCATTTTTTTAAGAGGGAATCCTAAGAAAACATAATACTAAAATAAAAACATATTTAGAATATTTGGAAATGTTGGCTTTTAAATAACTAAATAAAAAACTACGACAAAGGGGAAATGTGTGGAATATTTGCAAAATCTTGAATGTTGGAAAGTCCTCCATCCTTTCTTATTGGATCTTGATTTTCTACGATGATTTTGGAACATACATTTAATAATACGTCTATGAAAACACTTAAAGGATTGATATTGTTTTAATTTTGGTTCATACACCACACAATCCATACCATGAATGGTGTCTTGTGTATAAATGCTAACACTCATGCTCTTTTTATGTTCACTATATAACTTTTATGAGGATGCATAAAATAATGTTGGATATCCGGTTATAAATTCTCTAAATATACATCTACTCAAGTGTTTAATTTTTTGGAATTTATTTCACCATACGAGTCCAAAATAACTATTACATGCACCAATAAAATTATCATCGTGAGACTCATTTCCCTATCTGGGGTATGATTTACTCTACACATATGATGATGTAAGTGTTTCTCGACCTTGAACATTATCATGGTGGTTTTGAGTGCTCATTGGCATATGGATTTCCCATTCTAAACACAAACCCTCATGGTTAAAGTGATGGAAAAACAACTAATGTTGCGAGGAATAATTATTTCTCACCGGCCTAATGCTCCAAATGATTATGAAGTTCATCTGAGCAATGACCTAATTGTCATTGCTAGTGACCATAAAATGTTTATACTTCACTCTGGAGATCTATTATTATTGCTCGTTCCCCAAAACACAATGATAAATTTTAAATTTTCTTCGAGGACTCACCTCCTATTTATTTGATCTCGTGGAATTAAACTCGATACATGATACATTTCATAGCCTGAAGCACACTCTAAATATTTATTTACACATTCAAGGAAAAGGTATTATTGTGTTAGGTCCCTATATTAGTAGTATATTCCCTTATTGTTGTTAATGTAACCTTATTGTTATTATTGTACCATTGTAACCCCCATATTGTTATTGTTGTGCCCTTTAAGTTATTATTGTTAGGTCGGCTAGGATTGCTATCGTGGCCCTATGGACTCCTATATATAGAAAGGAGGTTTTGTAATTTGTATCATCCAAGGGTAATTGTTCATTCATGTAATGTATCGAGGTTTCCCCCTCAAAGTGGATTATTTCTAAGGCGTTGATATCATCTCTTTCTTATATTTCTCTCGGAGCCGGTTTCGGAACATTTGGTATTAGAGCTTTGGATTCTAGAGGTTTTGCCGCTCCAAAGCAAAGTCATTGTGGAATTTTTCGCTATAACTTTTTTTCTACGAAGGTTCAAAAAGATGAAATTTTTTAGGGTGTGAATCCAAAGATCCGCGAGGAACATCGTCGCCCAAATTCTTAGAGCTTCCGTCTCACAATATTTGTGGAGATATGATGCGTGGAAGGTAGGACTTTCTTAAGCGTGACTCTAGCGAATTTCACTTAAACAAGTCATCGCAGTAATTTTTTCTCTAACTCAAGCTTTTTCTACGAATGTTCGGGAAGCTAAAATTTTTAGAGAGCAAAGCCGAAATCCCGAGGACACATCGTTGCAAAATTTAAGAGCTTGGTTCTACAATATTTTCGGGAAAGATATGATCTATGGAAATTGTGGTCTTTTCTCAACCCGACTTATCCTCTCAAAGGAGGTTATCTTGGGAAAACCTTCATAACTCTCGCTTTGAGCATCGAGTTAGATATGTTGTAAAAAGTGGCCGCAAGTAAATAGGCTCAGAGGTTTATTTTCAATAAATTTTAACCAAAGAGGAGGAAAACGAAAGGACGTCGTGGCCAAGTCATACGGGTGCGCTATACCGGAACCGATCCATAATTGGGTCGCTGTGGGAGATTGGGCATAACTTTTCTCTGGAAGAATCCAAATCGAGGTCGGACTCTATGGCATTCGAAATAAGATTTGGAGGGTGACTTCAGGGCCAAATTTTAGCATATTTCCAGATCCAAAATCTGCAGATAATCCAGGCTCAATGCTCGGAGTTCCTCAAAATGGAGAAAAAGTGTCAGTATTTGTTTTTCAAATTGCATAAGTCTTGTTTTGAAAAATCAGTTCTAGCTGATTCCAAAGGCCTAAGTTGAGCATAGCTTTAATCGCATTGGGTTCTAAGATGCCTCCCACAAAAGAACTAAACACCCATTAAGCCTCGTGTTGCTCTACTATGACTCGATGAAGACGAAGAAATGCAACATGAGATATCAAAAGTCCATGAGCAAGTGCACTCAAATTTCGTTATCACAAAGAGTAACAAAAATTGAAATGGATGGCCGAGAAGAAAGGTGTGGAAGCTAAGATGAATGGTTTGGAAGCTAAGATGGATGGCATGGAAGTTGACATGGGAAGCTAAAAGCGTAGAAAACATGAAGGATGATCCAAAAGAAGACATGGAAGGTTTGACAAAGTTGATACAACAAATGTTTCCTAATGAGTGAAAAGATAGTAGAGTAAACTAATAGCAGAGAGAACAAAATAAATTACGATAGTGATTTCATAAACTCTAATATTGAGCGGGAATAACCACCATATTCTGCAAATATGGATATGGAGGAAGTTTGATGGCAAGGACTTCCGTAACATTGATACTCACGGATGGAGAAATATTTTGATCTTCAATAATGTGCAAAACATACAAAAGGCACGCATTGCAACTTTACATCTAGAACAAATACATTTGTATGGTATCGATGGCTTTGACTCTCGTAAAAAAATTCACTTGGTTAATTTTTACGGAGGAAATGATAGCACGAGATGAGGGATTCAAAAAGAGCAACACCTTCTTTAGCCAATTGATAAATCTCAAACAAAAGGGTTTAGTGGGGGAGCACATTGAGTACTTCTGAAAATTGAATATAAGGGTAACGCTGATATTATAGAGGAACACATGATCGATCTCTTCATAGGTACTTTAAAGGATAATAACATCCAACATGAAGTTCGTGTTTTGGAACCCGATTCATTAGAGAAGGCATTCGAGTTGGAGAGAAAAATTGAATGTAAATTATATATGGCAACAAGGAAGCCTAACATACCTCCACTTCTTGCAGAGGGAATTGTTTCTACTCCTAGATTTCAATAAACACTACAGCATGACACCACAAAAACATTTGCGAAGTAGAGCAAAAAGTGCAGTGAGCTTTGATGGAAAATACAATAAAGGTCCATAAGTTTTCCGAGAAGAAATTATTTTACATAGATTGTGAAGAGGAAAGAGAAAGAATGAACAAAGAGAGAGAGAAAGAGGATATACGCCATGAACCAACCCGAGAGAGGAAGAAATGAGTCCGAGCATACCGTGTAATGCATTGGCGGGAATTACCACTCCTCGAACTCTCAAGATGGGGAAGGGACATACTCAAGAAGAAAAAGGTAATAGTGTTGATTGATTCAGGTAGTACCCATAATTTTATTCATTGTAAGGTAGCCAAGGAATTGAATTTTTTTCTATACCCAGCACCAGAATTTCAAGTGATGGTTGCAAATGGAGGAAATATAAATTTCTTTGGAAAAGGCCATAATATCAAGCTATCCATGGGGGAATATGTATTGAATAGTCCAATGCTTTCCATCCCAATGGGAGGTGCCAATGTCATAGTAGGAGTACAATGGTTACAACCTTTGGGGACAGTAGCTTTTAATTTTCAATAAATTTTCTTGAATTTTTTTTTGGAAGGAAAGGAAATCGAACTACGGGGTATCACAAGGAAGCCAAGAAAGATAATAAGCTCTAATGTCATGAAAAAGCTTCTGAAGAAATAAAAATGAGGCGTAATTGCACAATTATGCTCACTATAAGTTCTGACATCAAAATCATCTATTTCTCCAGATCTCCAAAGAGCCTTGGACAATCATTACAATGTGTTTGTTACTCCCAAAGGACTCCCACCTATTCGTGATCATGATCATGCTATTCATTTGATTCCGGGAAGTGTTCCTCCAAACATCCGACCTTACGGATATCCTTATGTCCAAAAGAGTGAAATTGAACGTATGATTGCGGAAATTGTTAGAGGTGGGTATAACCTCAACCTAGTCACATTTCTCTGCCTCACTCTGTAGTATTGGTACACAAGAAGGATGGATCATGGCGCATGTAGTCCTGACTATACGGAGCCTCAACAAAGCTCACCATTAAAGAGATAAATTTCCCATTCTTGTGATTGATGAATTATTGGATGAATTGCAATGGAGAAAGTCTGATTTACACCAGGATGGATCTTCGCTCGGGATGTCACCAAATTAGAATGAAGACGGAAGATATTCGATCATTTCGAACTCATAAGGGTTGTTATGAATTTTGAGTCATGCCTTTTGAACTTTACAAATGCACCTTCTACGATTTCAAGGCTTGATGAATTCCATTTTTTAAACCCTTCCTTAGAAAATTTGTGCTAGTATTTTTTGATGATATACTAACATAGCGAGTCTTGGAAGGATCATGTTTAACATGTTGACAAGGTGCTCAAACTATTGCGGGAGATAGCAATTATATGCAAAAACATCCAAATGTTTCTTTGGAGTACAAGAGTGAATATTTGGGTCATATTGTATCTCACGATGGTGTTAAGGTAGACCTAACAAAATTAAAGCCATTAAGGAATGGAAAGTCCCCAAAAACCATAAAGTACGTGTAGTGCGAGGGATTTTTTCTGCTAACGGTGGCATTATCACAAGTTTGTTAAGAATTATGGGAGAATAGTAGCACCTATAACAACATTATTGAAGAAAGATGCATTTTCATGGACTCCCGGGGCCAACCAAGGCCTCTGAAAAATCTTAAAAGGCAATGTGCCTAGCATCGGTCTTAGCTACGCTGGGCTACTTCACAAAAACCTGTATCGTGGAATGTGATGCCTCAAGAAATGGAATTGGTGTAAGTGATGAATGCAAAGAAGGAAGACCCATTTCCTTTTGGAAAGTCTTCCAATCAAAGGCAAGAATTTACGAGAAACATATTTATGAGAAGGAAAATGAAAGACAAATACCCATGCACTAAATAAATGGAGAACTTACCTAATGGGAAGACACTTAAAGTTAAAAACCGATCAAGATAGTCTCCAAACGACTTTTTGGAACAAAGACTATCTTGCGAAGAGCGACAAAATGGGTCACAAAGATGTTGGGTTATTACTTTGAAATAATCTACAAAAAAAGAAGAGCTAAATGCTTTGTTGCGTATGCACTCTCAAGAAAGAACTGAAGAGGTATAAACATTACTTTGTGCCATTTCTATTGTCCAACGATTGGATAGCCGAAAGCAAGAGATGAATGGAAGAAGGACAAAGAATTGTGGACACTCATTCAAAAGTTGCAGCAAGATCCTAGCATGATCATGGACGCACATTTGGTTGGAGAAAATTCCTTCCTTATGGTACAAAGATCGCTTATATCTTTGTAAGAATTCCCAACTAAAACAAAATATTCTTTTGGAATTGCACACTTCTCCTTTAGGAGGACACTCCGAGACTTTTAAAAACTTACCACGGGGTGAAGAAAAGAATTTTTGAGAGTGGCCTTAAACTGCGATATTCAAAATTTTGTGTGCGAAAGTGTTTGGTTTTTCCAGAAGTGAGATAAAGTTGAGACAATGGGTTTCGCCCTAGGGTCATTCTGCTGCCAACCTTTATCCATTCCAAGTCAATGCTGGGAGGAGATTTCAATGGATTTTATCACGCTACCTCAAGTCCGAAGGAAAGAGTGTCATCATGGTGGTAGCTGATGGAGCTTACCAAGTATGCACACTTTTGTGCATTATCTCATCCATTTAAAAGCGAGTACAAGCTTAAGCTACTACATTTATGGACATGAATCTCAAAAGCTACATGAAAACCCAAGGGTTATCGTGAGTGACGAGATCCCATTTTACTGGAAACTTTTTGGACGGGAGCTATTTTCTTGTTTGGGTACTCAATTAGCTCATAGCCTCACCTTATCATCCTCACGATGGTCAGAACCGAGATAGCAAATAAATGTTTGGAAGGATATCTTCATTGTTTTGTATATGATAAACAAACACAATGGGTCGAGTGTGTCCCTCTTCTTGAATGGTGAAATAACACTTCCTTCCATACTTGCGATGACCCCATTTATGGCTCTCTATGAATATCATCCACCATCCATCACATCATCTTTAAGAGAAATGCACCAAAGGTTCAAGTAGTGGAAGATCACATCGAGCATCGACAAGAATTTCTCCAACCTCATGAGGACAACCTGAATTTGGCACAAAATCGAATGAAAGCATCAGGCGGATCAACATCACAATGAGAGAAGTTTTGATGTAGGAGGCTCCGATGTTTCTTACGGCTACAACCATACGAAACAAATGTCCTCTCAAGAAAGCTAAGAAGGATAATAAATTTGGTCACCAAAGTACTATGGTCCTTACAAGGTGCTGCAAAAGATTGAAAGCTGGAGTGGCATACAAATTGAGTTTCGCACTTCTTCACGAGTGCATCCAATTTTCCATGTTTCATGCTTAAAGAAGTTATAGGTGAAAATATTCCAAGCTCAAAACAATATTTCCGTAACTCGATGAGGAAGGATCATATTGGAACACGAAGTGGTCATGGAAACCGAGAACTCGACGACTACAAAATCGATTAATTTCGAGTAGTATCTCATCATATGGAAGAAACTTACCCAATTGAATATTCTACATGGGAGGATGATAATTTTATACGAAGCAATCGAGCTGCTCAGCCGTTGAGGACAACACTTTTTGAAGGAGAGGGGCATGCTAGGTCCCTATATTACTAGTATAGTCCCTTATTGCTGTTAGTGTAACCCTTATTGTTATTATTGTACCCTTGTAACCCCCATATTATTATTATTGTGCCCTTTAAATTATTATTGGTGTTAGGTCGGCTAGGATTACATTGTGGCCCTATGGACTCCTATATAGAGAAGGAGGTTTTTTAATTTGTATCATCCAAGAATTTTTCTTCTATTTATGGAGCTAGTTTCACAACATAATGACATAATTTTTTCTTCACATTTATACCTTTACACTTATTGATTTAAATATACTCTTATCACCTGTCTCTTGTAAATATGCAATACATTTGGCACTATGAATAAAACTTTGTGAAGCTAACAATTAAATTTAAAACATTGAGAACCAATATGATGCATTGTTAATTGTGATGCTAAGCCAATTTAGCGATCCCTTGATTCAGCTTGAAGTAGTCCCAAGTTTTCACAAAAAGTAGAAATTCTTCCATTCATTTTCTTATCATATAGAGAAAAAATTTATTGTTACTAAATATCACTCAGAGCATAAACTCACCATTTCATCTGAGCTAACAACTAATGTTCTAGTTGTTGAGACATCACATCATAGTTGGAAAATCTAACATGCAAACATCAGACTTTATTACCCAGCATGATCGCATCAATTGGTGTCCTTAAGCACATAGATTACTGGTGGGGATCTCATGAGTCCGGTATTCCAAGTTAATAATTGGTAAGAACTATTTTGGCTACCTAATTTGGGAAAAACACACACATACTCTTTTCAAACAAACACATTTGTATATTTTGAAGCATTCAATGATACTACAATGGTATTTTAATGTCTACATGTGGCCAGTGAGCTCCTTTCCTTCATGACTATGTGGGCCAATAACCCGTAAATGAAGGAATGCTAAGAATGGTTTTAATATAATTTTTGCAACTTCAAGAAAACATATTGTGAGTGCTAGTATGATTGTAGCATTAAATTACAAACAACCATACATAGTACGTTCCATACATGCCAATATACTCTTCCCTTAGATCTCATGCATGAGATATAAAGATAAATGGTTTGTATTCCTAGTTCCTTCACATTGAAATTTGGTGGACACCTTCCAAAAAGTAATGAATAGGGTAAAGAGGAGTTAACTTTAACCTGGCTCCCAAAAGAAGTTTGTAATCTGATCCCTAAACTCCATACCTAGAAGTAGGCCCATCTACACCCACATATCTTGGCATGTCTAATTTAAGATCTAGGATTTTTACAAACTCAAATGTGGCTACATGAATAACCAAGGATCGTGGTTTCCACCAACACATGATTTCATTTTCCTTTGGTTTGCGCTTTACATTTCCATATCTATATGGTCTCTAGCCTTATTTACGAAAATCATGAAGAATATTAATATTGTTAGTTATCTTATACAGAGCATAATTGTCCTAAATATTGTGAAGGTGGATTCCAAATAAGCTCATACTTTTCCTCATAGATATCTAGGTACATTGTAAGATATTCTCAAATCAATCCCTTGCACAAATTTCCATTGAATAAATAAATAAAGAGTAGAATATAGGGGTTAAGGCTCAGAGCTTTTCAGAGTCCATCCATCACATAGAGTCAACAGCCCTACAACATAGGCCTACCATTAATTAAGTGATGGGGTCACAAAAGATAGCTTTAGGTGTAAAAAAATGTGAATTTGCACGAATCTCATACATGTCCATATTCCATAAGGACGTTAAGCATGATAGTGGCAGCTGTATAACCATGAAAATTCCTTTGTAGAGAAGAGAAGTTCCATTAGTCAAATTAAATAATTCTAAATATATTATGTGAAGCAATAATTCCGATGTATAAATTCACATAGTTATTTGACATCCAAATAAGTCAAAGATGTAGACATAAGGTTCGATTCACATAGTAATGGAATCGAGATACTTTCTCTCGAATAAAAATGTTGGAATGTGAGTGCTCGAGACGGATATCCACGCAACCTTATATTCGATTGCATTGTGTTCTCTCTTATGGGTGTTTCTCCAATCATCCTTCGATCTAGATTCCAACAAGCGTGAACGAGGGACTTGCCCATGTGATTAAACTAGTATCGATGGATGGAATCTAAGCCAGTCTCTAGAGGGACAAACCACTCTCACCCTCCATCTAAAAATATAATACTCAACTCTAAACATGGACCTTTATATGTTGATTACTTCCACCAATAGCAATATTGAATTTGATGCTGACTGCATATTGACTTGTGTAACAAGGAAATGTATTATCTACTTCTGAGTAAGGTTTTCCACTATTGTAGCATTTCTTTCCAACATTGTCTTCTATTCTCCAAATTTAAGGAAAATTATTTGGTTTACATTCCTTTACAAATCCATTGGAATGTCTTTGAAAAACTATTACTAGAGTGAGAGACCTTTTCCTTTCATCTCTTCTCCTTGTGCAGACCTAAATGACCTATAAGACCCTTATTAGATATCATTTTTTGGGATTCAAGCTATACGTTAAGTAAGTGCTCAATATATGACCATTTCCATGAGAGGTAGTCATAACTAACCACTTTCTCGTGATTTTTGAATATTATTACCATTAGCACTCAGTCGAATTAGGTGACGCTCATAGGGGTGGATAAGTGGGATTGGGAACTAGCGAAATGGATCACATAAAGCATCAATAATCTCTTCCGGGCTTCCACCCAATAACCGGGACTTCACGGAAGTCACCCATCCCATATCGCCCTCAGCCTCAAGCACGCATAAACCGGTGGTACTCCCTCCCCACATTCACGCCCAAATTATCTGGCAACCCCATTTGCAAAAACTTAGGAAGTATTTTACCTCATAAACCATTCATGGTAGAGATCCCTTTACTAGTTGTATTGAAGAGTGACCCTTATTTGAAGCATGACTCCGCAAGGGCATCATAATAGATCCCATCAAGGTGAAATCCTTGCTCTCCTTACCTCCTTGAGAAGTGTAGAGACCTCCATCGGTACGTTATTGCTTTACAAAAAATTTTCAAAGAGAGAGCAAAGTAAAACAACAATACAGCACCAGAACGCTAAAGAAATTCACCTCATAAAGTATGTTTATACCTATAAGAAGATGTCATGGTGAAATATCATCACTAATGTAATTTTTTATTTAAGCTTTTCATGCTTTTTAATTGAATAATAGCTCGATAAGTTTGTGAAGCGGCCACCAAAGGCAACTATATGTCCGTCTATAGTTGATAACCATATGTGACGATGGAAGATCCTTGGAAGAAGAATGATTTGAAGCAAAGAAACATGACAGCGCAGGCTAGACAAGATGAGAAGATCGGTGGATCAATCTGATAAAATGCACAGACTCGTGGGACGAAATTAGATGGATGATATGTGGCCCTATGAAGAAGAGATCCCAAAGATAAAGGCTTGTCAACAACCAATAAATTCATGGGGATCTCTTCATGAGAAGCTTAGGTGCATCTTCATTGCTATTGCGAGTGCACGACTAAGAGTGGAGGCCTTGTAATAAATTCTCTTACTTCGGAAGAAATCTTGGTACTCCCAAGTCGAAAGGGAGCTTAAGTACATTTCTTTGCATAGGAAATGGGTACATTCCTTTGTGGAATATATCCTCCCTAGTTGAGAGGGAGAGATAGACACATCATTACGGTATGGGAAGAAAGCATGGAGGATTGCTAATCACCGAATCTTATACTCTTTGAGGATGCATTAGGGAATCCAAGGCATGATTTTTCGTGGAAGGACTGATATTCTTTGGAGGTCTAGGGATCAAAGATAAGAATAGTCTTGGACATACTCAGGAGTGAACTGGGTGGGGTATGTGTCTAAAAGAGACAATGATGAAGGTGTCTATTAATCATCAGTCTCTCCAAAGCATTGGAGCTCAAAGATCTCGTGGATAGATGGCATTGTTAGTGTGGTTGAAGGCCTTGTAGTATGAAAATTTTGCTGATATGATGCTATATAGACGAGATTACCAATTTGATTCTTCTTATGAGATTCTTCAAATTGAGAGTGACAATTTAACATTAAGCAATTAACTCTATCTACTTAAGAGGGAGTGTTGAAAAGTGTAACTAGGTTCGGGTCTTCATAATGAATTGTAATTATGAATTTATGTAATGAAGAAGACAAAGATAATAAAATGTATTTTGTAATGCTTGCCTCATAGCTTTCAAGGAGAAATGAGTTTTTATTATAGGTCAAAGACTTCTTCTTGATGTATTTAGGAGATTTTCTACCTTGACATGGCAACATAATTTAGAGTAATTCCAGTATGAAGTGATGTTACACTTGTGTAAAGGAAAATTATTGATGTAAAATGTATGCTCCAAGACCTTGTGAGGGTGCTGCAGCAGAAGTCGAATCAAGAATGTTGAAATATTCCTTCATAAAGTCACTGCCTACAAAAAATTGATCATGTCGAGCCTACAATAGGAGTGACATCTAGAGAAAGGGTGGACTTCGCCTCTGCGAGAAGCTCACGAGGCTGGAGGCATCATTATCTCACCATCATTTTGGAAAAGTCAGTGCGATAAAATGTGTGCAGTAAGGGCCGTAGTTGGGTCGAAGAAGGGAAGGAAGTAAAACAAATGAAGAAGTTTGTACGATGTCGAAGAAAGAGAGACGCTCAGTATCTCTGCTTTTGGGCTAGTGATCTTGGTCTAGGTTTGTGTCTCGTAATGTACCCCTATTACCACAACAATTTTTACAATTTACACCCTAGAATGTATTAGTTAAACTCATGCATCAGCATCCGGTTAGGATCCTCATTATAAGGTTAAATCGTCTTTCCCCAACTCTCACACTCTGGGTGTGGCCATATATATATATTATAGATTTATATATCCCTAACTTATGCCCCCGACATAATTTCCCACATATGTTAGAAATGCCACTTCCATAGAATTTATATATATGTATGTCAAGCAATATATATTTTTGATTTATATGCATCGAGAGACACTCTCACCCATACCATGCTCTCATCAAAGGTTTTGCGTAGGCCTTAATCATGGTAGTGACTAAACCTTGGCATATGCATAATATAATACGATGCCGTAACCACCACTATGCTATATATATATAACATATGGATATAATGAAGAGTCGAATGAATGCAACCATACTTAATCGAGATCAATTACTATTGAACCAAAGAATTTCACACGAGCCGTGGAAAGCCAATTTACTGCAACCATATAAATTTTATATGTTTTCATTCCGAACTACGCTCGAGATTTCACGGGCATCATTATGCGCTGCGCGTACATTGATTTCGTCCACGATCTTTGACATTTAAGTCTCAGGTACTGCCAACGGATGTAAGGCTGGTGCACACTCGATTTACTTCACGTGATTTGTTCGTTTGAGCCGACGCTATTCACTGTTCGAGGCTAGTAGTTTATTAACCGAGGTCGTAGTACTCTACCTACCTCCGAATTTTAATGGTGCCCACCCCGCCGAGTTTTTCATCCCCATGACAAATTTGTGGTGATGAAGACAAGTGTATGGGCGCAAGGCGGTATTAGGGTTTCTAGATCCGGATTCCAGCTTGATATTTACGCCCATGGCTTATCGCTTCCGTGTTCTTTTCTCTCGCACCGAAGAGTATCCCGAGCCATCCCCATGTCTTTACAAGCACACCGATGCAGTAACTCACATTTTCTTGCGGCGAGCTATGTTCTTCCCTTCTGCCTTCCCTACGCCATGGCTCGGCGTTGGAGGTCGTCGGCTCCCGATGATTCTAAAGCTCTAACTCGTGGAGCACCTTGGACTCTGTCACGCGGGTAATGAGCTGTAGTTTTGTGTTTTTGTGTTTGATAACCATTAACCGGAAAGTCATATTTATATTACTAAATCGTTCCGATCTTTTTCTGCACGCGTTTATCAAGACGGTGCTATGAATTCTTTACGTGTCGACCAATTTGGTTTATAGTTAACAAACTTCGTCTCCAATTCGTGGTTTTCTCTTGGTGCCCGGGTGTTACACGGAAAGAGTTTCTTCTTCCAAATCTGAGGCGTTCAGTAACGGTCTCTACGTCCCATCGTCTCTCGGTCACGCATTTGTTTGTTTTATTGCATACCACGAGCTGCGTAGCCTTGCATGGCTTTATGGGGTTCGCAATAGCAATGATACTGACTATTTTACATCGATGCTCATTGGTTGGAATTTCTATCCATATTGACTCTTACCGCCTTTCGCGTTCTTAGGAGTTTCTAACACCCTCTCCTTGGTTATGTGCAAGAGTCGATCCCCTTCAACGAGGTGAAGTTTCGCTATGTAGAAACTAGTTTACGCAACGCGGACTTCACATGGGCTGATCTCACGTACTACTGGAACCTCTCGCGTACCTGCGCGTCCGTATTCGTAGCATTCTCACTATTGCGATGAGCTTCCGGATGAATACTTGATGGCAAAACAACGATTCTTGAAATTTTTATGAGAGAACGATGCCCATCGTTGCTCGCTATAGATTTTTTGATTTTGTTAATTTGGCGGACACATAATGGATAAACTTTGATGCCAACTTGTATTGAGGGTACGTGTTTATTACCTTCTATGCCTCCACGCCCATCTCCCCTCTATGTTTTTACATCTTTCACCATGCCGCAATCTGGGCGACGATATTTTTCTTTCTTCTTGGGCAATCTTAAGCGATTTCCTTTCCTCCCTTGATTTATTCCAGCAATCAAAGGCTCAAGTTTTTTAAAGCTCTTCTTTCTCATCTTTTTGTCAACGAGAGAATGTTGATTCTTCCTCAGCGTGGTCATTTTTAACATTCTACTCCTCCAACCTTCTCTTGGCTATTCAGCACAAGCCATAATTTCTCTCTGTCACACACAACAACAAGTTTTCTACATATGAGACATGACCTGTCTCATCTTTCTTTTCGCACATGTAGCTTCTTCTTCCTTCAAGAGAAATTCCAAGTGATGGATCGCCCTACTCAGCATCACCTCGATGCACAAACAAATTAAGCTAATTTTAAAACCACAAAGACCCAAAGGACTCATTTGATGACCCGCCACCAAGTCTTCTCTTTGCAGTGGCTAAGTCTCATCCACGACTCATAAATTCTTCATTGCTTTTTTCTCCTTGGCCGCCGGAAGCATCTCTACCGCTTCCAATCACCATGTTAAAATGATGACTCTTCACTATGCTTTCGGCCGACATATTTTCTCCTTCATTCAATTCTCTGACGCCGTCCATTTAGCCTCTTCTTCCTCTTTCGTACGCAGTCAACCTATGAATCATCAACATTAAAATTACAAGGCTTCAATACCTTCTTCTCCTCACGACAACACATCAGCATGTTGTTCGAGACTTCCTTCCAAATCTTACGTCGGCACATCGGTATGCTTGATTTCTCTCACTGCATGAGGTCCGTCATCTAGTCTCCTCTTCTCCTCCAACATCTACTTCATATGAATCGTGTCCTGTTTCTGATTCACCAAAATGAACTCTTTAATTTTGCCGAAATTTTTCTTATCCTCGGTCCTCGATTGTCATTTACACGGCAATTATTCTGCTCTTTCTTCTTCAACAAATTCTCTTGCGCATAGGTCCTCTGCTTCTCCAATTCTCTTCTTTGAAAAATCCAGCCTCCTATAAAATTCAACAACTTCAATTGGAGTAGATTTCGGGAACCTCACACAACCTTTTATGCCTCTACTTGTTCTTGACCCATCATCAGGTGGTCCTTCCTCTTTCTCGCTCTCAAAATTACGCGGAACATCTTCATTGGATCTCTGCGCCTAACTGCACCTCTCTCGAGATCTCACTATCTCGACGATTAATGCAGATAGATTTCAGATTCAATTTCTCCTCCTCAATAGCCAAAATCTAAAGCTTGCTTCCTATCTTCCCGTGATGTACCCGCAAACATACACAATTCGTCAGTTTTCAAATCACAAGACTCTTCGCCTTGGTTGCTTTCTCAACCACTTCCTTTGAACATATCTACAAGTGGAATCTTTCTAAATTTCCCTCCTTGAATCAAGAAATCTGAGTTCATCTTTTCTCTATGGAACTTGTCATCACCTCACAATTGTGCGACTCAAAACACACGATTCCTTACATCATCCATCTGATCCGGACTTGTCCAATAACTCCGGGAATTCATCAATGATGTCCGTTTAGCAAAGACAAGCTTCGTGCGCCTTAAACCTTCATCATGTCTCACAAGATCTCTTTCGCGATCTCCATTCTTCATCCGTACTATGTTCTGCTTCACAAGCAGTGGAATTTCTTCTTTCCAACTCAGTCACGCTCTAAGTTCTTCTCTCAATAAGACAATCTCCTTTTTGCCTCAACCTTACGCTCAGTAATGGTTGCCATTTCACACTCTCTCTTCGCGAGCCGCCCAACTCTCTGGTTTTCCTCTATCATCCTCTCCGAGCTTCACAAAGTACGTGCGATCTCGAAAGTCTATCTCTTTCCAATACTCTTCATCGGTGAGTTTCTTTCCTCATGCCATTTTCTTTTTGCATCTTCCTTCACTCTTCTGTTGTGGCCTCTCTCGGGACCTCTACGACCCTCTGTTATGGCTATCGCAGGCCATTTTCTTCTCCATGAGTTCTTCACTCACAAAGCCGCACTAAGCCTCTCCGCAAACGGTAAGCATCTCTTTAGCTGCCAACTTACCTCACCAATCCTTTTCCTCTGGATCTCGCTTTTGGCAGAGTAATGGTCCCCTTCTGCCGGAACGTTTTGAGCACTCTCTTCGCTTCCTCTCTAGGCTTCACTCTGCAACTTTTCAAGAACACCTCCATCTCTTCTTTCATCCAGCCTCTAGTGGGAATCCTCCGGAGTTCTCGCCACACTCTTTTCTTCAATCGAGAATCCTCTACTTGGACTCTCAGTATCAACGCCTCTCGAAAGCTCCGGTCCGCACTTGCTAAGATTTCTTCAATTGTCCGCAATCCGACTTCTGCAAAAACAATCCTTCAAACCAGGTGAAAGTGGCGCTTGCTCATCGGCTTACGTTCTCCTGAGAACACTAAATTGTCCACTCTCTATCCAGTCCTCTAGTGAATATCAGCACACTTGCCTTCACTACCAAACTTCTGTCTTCACTTTCCAAACCAAAATCCTACAATCATAAATCTCAACGTGATTTCGAAAAACATACACGCAAGATCCTCGCACGATCCATGGTTCTTCATCCACTACGCAAATCATGTTCACTATAATTCTGTGTATCTTTGCTACATATCGGATCTAAAATATGATCTTCCTTCTTGTCATCATGAACACGCATCTCGCGTATGCTTGCGGTCTATATCGATTTTCAAAAATTTGAACTTTGAAAGCAAAGAGCTATTCTCGATGCTACGATACCACAATGATGTCCGGATACCAACATTCTACTCACGTTCACACTTATTTTCATACAAAACTGCACTCAAGAGTTTAGGCCCACAATTTTAAATGCTGGAAATGCTTTTAATAATATCTCGGGAGCCTTAATATCTCAAATCTGAGATTTGAGATATTAAACTCAACGTTCTCTTATAGTTTAATAATCCCCAACAAATTAAACTGCATGTGTAAAAACACAATCGATCTTCATAACCAAGGTTTGTTTCACAAAGGGAAGCCCTTTTCAAAAGTCTTCGGGAAAAGGACTTTGATTAACCCACTACCGGTTCTTAAAATTAAAACCATACAATTAAGCCAAAGCTTATCATGATATGTGAACCTTTGCGTATTAATTTAAATGCTCCCCCATATGAGTATTCAGCCATACATAGGTGCGGTCTTTGATAGAAGACCAACCACCAGCATATAACCATAATCTGACCCTTGGAATTTATCACCACTCAACATAGGTATATACCACCATATATATATATATATGCTCCGAATCAAATGGTAATAACCCTTAATAATTCACAACTCAATATAATAATGGTCACAGCCTACCATTCTCATATGCGCTCGCGGCTTTGTTATAAACCACCCTATATTATGTCATGAAACCTCTATAATAAACAATCGCGCTCACCATTGAATGTCAAAGCCATACATTAAAATGAAATGTCATCGGGCCGACAACAACTTATGGTATGTACCTTGACTAAACGTCGAATGGATCCAATGGTCTACAATACGTCGCGCTCCAACCAATAATCCGACGGCATATATTGAATATCGTGTTTTTTCGTTCCGAGCTTTAATGCTCAAAATTTACGATATGAGATTGGGTTTAGAATACCATTCTTGGACGCATGTCAACCAGCAAATGGAATCATGTTTTTTTTTTCCAAAATCAACTAACCACTTCTAAATCACGCGAAAACCATAAGCTGCTTTCAGAATTCACCTTTACTGTTTGCTTCTCACGGTTCCACGACCGTCTCAAGGTTCCACCTTTTACTGTTTAATCTCAAAGCTTCGCCATTTTCTTTACTCATCGCTCCGTCCCAACTTCAACATTGTTCCCTTCGAATACAACTCAGCAATTAAACTATCCTTAACTGAGTTCCTCAACTCGAACTATCACATGGTTCAACATTGTGTATTGGGGATCGATTCGATTGATTTCATTCGAATTTAGTCAAATAAATTTCAATTCAGATTGAGCATGTTCTATTGCCATTCCAAGCTCAGATGTTGTTTAAACCAGACTCCACAGTCGGTCCCTACCAGAATTCATACCAAGTAGAGGTTCAATTTAATTCAAGCATATTCAACAGTCGAAATTTACATCGACTGCGTCCTTCACTAATCATTAGTATAACCCAAGTCTATAAAATCAGAGACTCGGTTAACTTCCTCCAATAGGATCGATCCTTCTCAATGGCCTGAATGCAAATTGAATCAACTTTCTATTTCACATAGAGTCACAAACTAAGCCACAATACAGAGCTTCACACTAACCCACTGAACGCAAACATTATTCATGCAGAAATAAATCAGTAACCCACAGAATGCAATGAAAACCCCAATTACAGAGATTATATTACACAATTTCTCATTGACATTAAAAACCCATTCACACAGAGTTTAAACCAAATCATACTCATGTAAACTAAAACATACTCCATTTATACAATGAAATTACTTACAACCTTTTTGTTTGGCCAGATCTTCTATTCTACGGCCTTCTACTCTATACAGTTCTCTTACTACAGACCTCTCATGCTCAAATTTATACAAATGATGACCTGAATCGATCCAGGTCCTCAAACAGCTCAACAAAATCTTAACATTCCCAATTCCTAATTCTAGACTCAATAACTGAAATTACTGAAACCGATCCTAAATCTACTCATAACCCTTGGTTGTCTCTTCATATTCCTAACTTAACCAACTCCCTCATGTTCTCTAGAGTTTAGAGAGAATTTACAATTCCTCCTAATTTATTCAAAATACTAATATTTACATGCGACTTTAAAAACATGAGACCCCTTATGTCTTATAAAAATACAAAGTATTTCTAGAGCCTAATACCCCTGCATCAACATCCCCTTGCTTCCACAGCACAAGTTCACCTCTGATTTTTGTGTGGAATTCCAAAGTGGTATCACTCCTAAGGATGCAAGAGTTCTTTGGATTGGAACATTTGCTCCTTTCTCCTCTTCATGCACTAGTGGATCATCTCTTTCTATAACAATGTTGTGACCCCTCCTTTGTTCTGTCTTATTGTCTACTAGCATAGTTGAAGTGAGGATTTCTCCCTTCGCAAATCATATTACAGATCCTTAACCCCTTCAACAATATTCAGAAATGGAGTTGGCTTTATCGATTTATCCAACTCATGCAAAGATTTAGACTTACTTGACTTTCTTTTATTCCTCAAAAAAGTTTCAGAGTGTACATCAAATATTTTCACTAGCCTCCCAGTAAACCTTGCATAAGAAGAAATGTTGACATTTTTCAAGGAGAATGAGTCAAATAGCCACCAGGCATAAGCCTTACCTTGAAGATGCAGCGCTGCTACCTTCATGGCTTCTTCTTCTGAGACTTGTTGCAGCTGGAAATATGTGTGAAACTTCCCTACCCAAGATTGGGCTGAGCTCTTAGGTGATCCATCAAAAGTAGGTAGATAAAATCTACCCAAAGTGGCCTGCATGCACCCTCTTCTTCTACTATAGTTGTAGGATCTCCTTTCTTCTTTAAGCTGACAGAACTTTGGGAAACTGAGATTCTCTTTGAATCTCTTTGACTGAGATTCATACTCCTGGATATATTCACCAAGAGTTTCCTCCCTTCGTGTTCCTTCTTCTCCTTCTTCCTTTGACAAGAAAGTAGGCATGTTACAATGTTGTAGATTAGGTTGTGTGGCTGAATGCTCACACACAAAATAAGAAGTACTGGGGCTTCCTTGATGTGAAAATATTATTGAGGGCTATGCATGTATTTCCCTCCTCATTCCCTGGATTTCTTCCTTCAGCTCATGCAGAGCTTGAGAAAGAGTGTTAGAAAACTATTCTTTTTTAATCCTTCTAGATAAAGGGGTTTCAACCTTCTTCTCTTTGTCTTCTGTGTAATATTTCTTCTGTCTTCTTCTTTGGTACTTCTTCTCTCTGTCAGTGAGAGGTTCTTCTTCTTCTGAAGACGTATTGGCTCTTCAATAAAAGCATAGGCTATGCCAAGAAAGATGCTATAATACCATTGTAATATCCCAGAAAAGGGAATACTCAGTAATGCCTATTGGAATAACGCAATCTTAATAAATCTGTGCACCAAAATGCGTTTTCAGCTCTTGGATCCCTTAGATCAGTGGATCTAGTGTCTAGATCCAAAAGGGGAGAAAAAAAATAAATCAAACTAGGTGAGGTAAACAGACCTCCCACCAACTAGTGTAGCTGGAAAACATCCAAAGAGAGGGGCTGCAGCTATATGCAACAAATTGTTTCAGAAATAACGTAGTTTAACTTGTTTGAGAGCAAGAGACCAATATGGAGGTTCATACTTCAGTTATACATCAGCAAAATAGGTTTACAATGTAACTTATCCAATGTATAACAGAAAAGAGAAGAATATACAAGAAGATTCCCTCAGAAATGAGGTGCTACAAGCACAAGAAATTTCTGAATAATCTTGACAGCGTTATTTTCATTGGCTGAAGAAGTATTAGGTTACAGCTCAGATCTAGAGCAAATCTGTAAACAAAATTATAGATCTATTTCATATCTGTATACAAGAAAGGCTCCTTTATACACTTCCCTTGGGGATTTCAGCAAAACATGAATAACAGTGAGTAGATCTAAGATCTAGGTTACAGATCTGCAGTAGTCTTTAGAAAAATCTGAAGCATGTGATGTACAATATATCAGATTTGAACTAACATGGATTGGATGGCCAATCCATGGATCACCACAGTGAAAGGAATAACCCAATCACCAGAGATCTCTCCTCTAAGATGATGTGAAAACTCCATGAAACTCTTCTCTTGCAAATAATGCAGTAATAGAAGAGGGACTGTGCTGTAGACTCTGAGAAGACTTTTGCCTGATGCTAATGTATGGATCTGAAGCTCCAAGGGTCTAGAACACCCTTGTCAAAGGGATAGAAGACTTTCCCAGTGAAAGGGGGTGCTAGAGATGCATAGATCTGGAAAGATCTATCATCCACTTGCTGCAGCTCACAAGGACAACCCAATACTAAACAGGATCAACACTGTATGTGAAAGATGAAGCTTGGCCAAATGCCAGATAGTGGACAAGACAAACAAGGCTCCTCCAAGAGCTGCTCAAAGAAGGAGGTGGGATTCCCGCTCAGGAACACCCAATGCTAAACAACATTATTCTCAGCTAAACAGCTAGAGAATGATATATTTTTGAATAGACCATATATTCAGAAAATGATAATCATCAACAACCCTCTCACGCTGCTCTCCTCTTCCTTTTATAGGATAAAATCCTTGTCAAACCCTAAACCACCTCAATGAGTTAGATCCTTTCACATGTGGAGCCTCCATCTAAAACTGCATTGTGCATCCATGAGGTACATTGCATCTAGACTGCACTATAAATTTGGTCAAGGTCGACCCATTCTCATAGCTCAAACCCATTCACACCTACAAGTGTTTTGTTTACATGGCCCAGATTTATCCTTGTTCACATGGGCATTGATTTATTCATTGTTTTCAAGAGTTTTACAAGTCCTACTTTATTCATTTATCCATGCAATAGAAAATGAAACAAAATTGTATATTCCTCTTAGCTTAGGCTAGGTAGGAATATTACATTGTAACTAGTGAAATGAATCACATAGCATCAATCATCACTTGCGGAGCCTCCAACCAATAACCAGGACTTCCCGGGAGGTCACCCATCCCATATCGCCTTTGGCTTAAGCACGATTAACTGTTTATTTTCCCCCATAATCAAGCCCACTTAGCTTGCAACCCCATTTGCAAAACCTTAGGAAGTATTGTCCCTCATAAACCATTCAAGTAGAGATCCCTTTACTAGTTGTATTGAAGAGTGACCCTTATTTGAAAAACATGACTCAGTAAGGGCATCATAA
The DNA here is from genome assembly GCA_034641835.2 of Pinus albicaulis. NCBI lineage: Eukaryota > Viridiplantae > Streptophyta > Pinopsida > Pinales > Pinaceae > Pinus > Pinus albicaulis. The sequence continues at coordinate 713,128,408 of CM076571.1, read as the reverse complement.
TAGATCCCATCAAGGTGAATCCTTGCCTCCTTACCTCCTTGAGAGGTGTAGAGACCTCCATCGATCGTTATGCTTTACAAAAAGTTTTCAAGGGAGAGCAGTAAACATCAATACAAACTGGAACGCCAAATACATTCACCTCATAAAGTAGGTTGATACCTATAAGAAGATGTCATGGTGAAATATCATCACTAATGTAATTTTTTATTTAAGTGTTCATATTTTTAATTTAATAATAGCAGGATAAGTTTGTGAAGGGCTACCAAAGGCAAGTATATGTTTGCCATAGTTGATAACCATATGGAAGGATGGAATATCCTTGGAAGAATTATGATTTGAAGCAAAGCAACATGACACGAAGCTAGACAAGATGAGAAGATCGATGGATCACTGTTTGATAAAATACATGACTCGTGGATGAAATTTATGCATGATATGTGCCCTATGAAGAGATTCCAAAGATAAAGGCTCATTAACAACCAATAAATTCATGACATCAAAGAAAGGAGTTCTTCATGAGAATCTAGGTGTGTCTTCATGGCTATTGCAGGTCCGTGATTAAGAGGGTGGCTCGTGATAACTTTCTTACTTGGAAGAAACTTGGTAACTCCTAAGTCGAGAGGGAGATTAAGTACATTTATTTTATAGGAATAAGTACATTCCTTTGCGGAATATATCCTCCCTAGTTGAGAGGGAGAGATAGACACATCATTCTAGTGTGGGAAGAAATAATTGAGGGTTGGTTAATCACCTGGAATCCTATACTCTTTGAGGATGTATTACGGAAGCCATAGTATGAGTTTTCATGGAAGGACCGATATTCTTTGAGGTCTAGGAATCCAAGATAAGAATAGTCCTGGACATAATCTGAGTGAACCTAGGTGGGGTATTTTCCAAGAGAGACAATGATGAAGGTGTCTATTAATCATCAGTCTCACCAACATTTGAGCTCAAAGATCTCGTGGAGAGATGGCATTGTTAGTCAAGGCCTTGCACTATGAAAATTTTGGTTGATATGATGTTATACAGATGAGATTACCAATCTGATTCTTCTTATGAGATTCTTCAGATTGAGAGTGACAATGTACCATTATGAATACCTATCTACTTATGAGAGAGTGTTGAAAAGTGTAACTAGGTTCGGTCTTCATAATGAATTGTAATTATGAATTTATGTAATGAATAAGACAAAGATAATAAAATGTATTTTGTAATGCTTGCCTCATGGGTTTCATGAGAAATGATATTTTATTATAGGTCAAAGACTTCTTCTTGATGTCTTTAGGAGATTTTCATCTTGCTATAAATATAATTTAGAGTCATGTATATGAAGTGATGTTACACTTGTGTAAAGGAAAATTATTGATGTAAAATGTATGCTCCAAGACCTTGTGAGGGTGCTCAAAAGAAGTCGGCTGAAGAATTTTGAAATATTCCTTGGTAAATTCAGCCTACAAAAAATTGATCATGTCGCCTTGGAATAGGAGTGACAACCCCTATATAAAGGGTGGACTGCGGCCTCATTAGCTCATGAGACTCTGGCCTCATTATCTCGCCATCATTTTGGACAAGTTGTGTGATAAATGTGTGCATTAAGGACTGTAGTTGGGCGTGAAGAAGGAAGGAAGTACAATGAATGAAGAAGTTTGTACAGCGAAGAAAGAGAGACCTCGCTTGTATCTCTGTTTTGGGCTAGTGATCTTGGTCTAGGTCTGTGTCACATATCGGAACTACATTGTGAATTTCTCAGTCTAAGGATATTAGAAAAGTAGAGAATACAGTGCGTAAAAAGGATATATTGGCAGTGAAGAAAGGGACATTGAAAATATTACTAAGGAGACTGTGATCAATGCAGAGGAGAGGCATTGTTAGCCTTTTTCATTGGGTTCATATTTTTGCATAAGCTTAGCAATATACACAATGTGGAGAAGGGAGAAAGGAATAAGGTTATCACAGTGAAAAGAGATCTATCGTGGGCCAAAATTATTCAAGGAGGAAAAGGCCTATCACAGCAAGGGAAATTTTCCACTATCTAATCTTGATTTGCAGTAATAAGGAGGCTGAAATATTAACCTAGGATTTCAACAACAAGTATACATAGAAGCATGGTGCAGTGAAGTGTAGAAAAGGAGGATCAACTTAAGGCGCGATGAAGATCAAGTGACAAGGGTCTTGGAGACATAATAGTGTACTCAAGGGTCTTTGTCATGGTATTGGTACTCATGGGTTGAAGATCTATAAGAACAATTTTGATAATTCTTTCCTCTCCAAGAGGGGCAGGTTTTGGCCGTGGCTTGAAAGCCTAAACATTGTGTCTCTTGTGCATTTGATAATTGGCTTGATGAAGAACATAATAATGTAGCTAAGATAAGACCTAAGTGAAAGAAGCTTAATGAAATCACAAGTAATTATCAAGAAGATAAATTTTAATAAAATCCCCAATTTCTGAACATGCATTCCTTAAATAAATTCAACATTTCATTTATCAATTTTTTGTATGGAGAATTATTTGTTTATTTTGTTATTTATTTGTTTCTGTATTTACATCTCAATATATGTGGCATGTATTAGTTTTTTTATATATGTATATATGCTTTGGAAATTATTAATTGGTACTTCCTATATGATTAGAGTGCATCATATCACAACTTAAATATCTTGAGAAATGACGATGACATACATTGTTGTTAACCAATGGCCGAATAGATCAAGTAACGCCAAATAATTAGAAGACGATGAGAATTGTTTCTTGGTTTTTTATGTAGCAAATTTGTGTAGGATCAAGATGAAAGGAGATGGTTAGTCGTATTGAAAAATGGATGAGTGGGATCAAAATTCAGCGCTGTGTAACTAGGCCACAATTTCTCTCGCTAAATTAGCATAAAAAGGCACTCCATTTTATTACATATAGGATTAAGCTCATGTGTGGAGGAATCTACCAATTGGGTAGTCTGCATTGTTTATTATTCAAAGAAATTCGAAGTCACGAATTCATTTGGTGGGCAGTTGAAACTAATGGTCATGGGTCTAGGTTGATTTAGGCATGAATACGTCAAAATCCTACACACTCTTCTCTCGAGAAACAGTAGAAATCACAAGAATTTGAAATGCAAGAGCTCTTTGTCATCTGTGCGAAGGAAGTGGTTGTGCAGAAAACATGTGCTTCTGTGAAGAGCTTACACTATGCGGGAAGCTTGTGCGAAGAACAAATGCTTACATGGATAGCTTACACTATGAGGAAAGCTTTGTTTGGGGAGGATCAATTAATTAGCTATAGAGGTAGTGACATTGCTCCATCACAACTATCAATCTTGTTTATAATATATATTGACAATAGATTTGAAGTTAAAATAGATTTATGGGACATGTCAATTTGTTAAGCATTGAAGGAATCACACACTAAGTAATAAACTATTACATTGTTTTAATGCTAAAAATCTATTTTATAGATTTATAATTTATGTTGATATTTTTTACTAGTGAAAATTCAAATATTTTATTTATAAGAGATTTAGAGATATTTCTTTGGTTTTATTATATATATTTCTCTTATATGTAAAAATATCTATGGATGAAATAAATTTCCTTTTAACTTTCAATTATTTCACATATAAAATTAATAGAAATATTAAAAGAAAAATATTATTAATATTTTTAAAAATATAAACTAATGCTACATGGAAACTTTGTTTAATGTTTACAAGAAAGAAGCAGCAAATTTTATGGGAAAGAAGAAGATGTCGGCTTACAAAGAGTATAAAATAATTAAAATATGATTTAAATGAGAGAGTGGTTACACTATTCCATTTGGCCAGTGTGTATATATCTACGTGAGTTTCTGTTCATTATACTCATTTTGCCAGTGTGTATATATCGACATCTACGTGAGTTTCTGTTCATTATACCGGTCGAACCAACCTTAGTGGATTTTCTCGGTTAATCATTTTCCGGATTTGTTTCTGAAGGTGAAACTCCCGAAACACTAGGGATCAGAGGTTATTTTCTGGGCAAATTTTGCAGTCGATCGATAGCTGTTTGTTGGGCAGAGAAGACAAGGCAATAAATAAGAAGCATACGAAAATGATGGAATCAAAAGAGGAAGGAATGGCGCCCTTGTGTTCACGGGATCGATCAAAGGAGGAAGAAGAGAAGGAAGGAATGGCGCCCTTGTGTTTACCGGATCGATCAAAGGAGGAAGAAGAGAAGGAGGATTTGAAAGATTCCTCTCAGGAAACTGTTTGTGCGTGGACTGGGCTGCGAGACAAACGAGCAATCGCTCGCCGCTGTATTCTCTTGTTACGGAGAATTGAATGGAAGCCGCGTGATCAGGGACAAGACAAGCGGGAGGAGTAAGGGATACGGATTTGTGACGTTCAAGCACGTTAACGGTGCCATCAAGGCGTTGAAGGAGCGCAGCAAAATGGTCGACGGTCGCATTGCAGTGTGCCAATTTGCCCCCACCGGCCTCTACCCTTCTCAGCCACAGCCCGACTTGGATCGAAGGACGATTTACGTGGGCGACGTTCCAATAGGCATGGAGGCGGGCGCTCTTGTAAGTTTGTTTTCGCAGTATGGCGAGATCGAAGAGGGGCCCAAAGGGTTTAATAAGAATAGGGGCAGGTCCAGTGGATATGCCCTCTTTATTTTCGAGACGGTAGAGGCAGCCAATCGTGCGCTACAGGAGCCCATTAAGATCACAGACGATGGTCATGAGTTGTATTGCAAAGTGGCAAATGAGAATTGGGTCAACTCTCCTCCTCCTTATACCGCCAATGCCAATGGGTTCCATATCCCTTACCACTTCGGGCTTATTCCTGCTAATCCCGCCTTACAATTTAATCAGGGCTCGAATCCATGGCCGCTAACGCCATGGACTGAACCACTTTTTAACCCAAATCATGCTATTGATAATAATTATAGTAACGGAAATCCGAATTATGCGGGTTATCCACCTGAAGGATCTGGTTATTATACGCATGGAGTCCAGGCGCGTCCCTATACTCCTCAATGGCCGTTGACTGAATGGAAGGTTCTCCACCTGAAGGATCTGGTTATACGCGTGGAGTCCAGGCGAGTTCGGCTACTACTACTCAATCGCTGTCGACTGATTTTACGTTTGCGAAAGAAGGTAGCCATCCTGGCTCGTCAACTGAATCTCAATATCAAAATCAGCCGAATGGTGTCCAGACGAGTACGGGTACTCCTCAATCGCTGTTGACTGAATTTACGGAAGAACCTAGCCGTCCTGGCTCGTCCAATCAATGTCAATATCAAAATCAGCAGCATGATTAGGGCAGTGATCCTCTGGAAAAACTCAAAGCGTTTTAGTATAATTAGATTTACTTAACTCTTTCCAATACCCCTATTAAAATTAGGACTTTAACATTAGGAAGCTCCTCTATGTCATGCTATAGATATCTATTATTATCAGGGTAACTTCATTTTGAAAGAGTCGAGCTTAAGGAGCAAAGACACATATTGTGTTTGTGAATTGAGAATTTAGTAAAATTTAAGTGAATTTTTGAACTATTGAAATTAAGTCTCTACTAATAATATGTTTGGTTGGGTTAACTTAACACTTGAAAATCATTTTTAAGTTAGTCTAATTTGATTTGGTATTATAAAACTTAATTACTCACTCTCATCTAAACAAAATATCAGCAAATCAACAATCTCTATCAGCAAATCAGCAATCTCACTTAGTGTCACCTTGGGAGAGCTACAAAGATGAAGGTTTGTTTTACACTAGAGAGATTTGATTTGTTTGTATGTTTGAACGATTTAAAGTTAAAATGAATTTATGCTTTTTCTTAATTGATTAATTTTTTTTATGTGATTCACAAAAGTTCTAAAGGAATTTGTATCTTTGTTACAATCAAATAACAATCTCATAGTGGAAAAGGAAGCAATGATATTGATCGAACTTATACTTTCTAAGTGGTTGAGAGGTCCACCAACATGCCAAAATAATAATCATATTAGATACCAAAGCTATAACCATGTAATGAATTTTAACATATGTCAAAATAACATTATGATTCAAATAAATAAAGTAGGAATTAATATGTTCAATATTATTGTTGGGACGGAATATGCTAACATGAAAAAGAGGGATAACATGATTTCCATAGGTTTTCTCAATGTTTATTGTTTTCTCTTCAAAATTGACATTAAATAACTAATTTGTAATTAATCTTACAAATAAGCACTTAATGCCATTATAATTTACATCCATAAATTGTAACTATTTTTTGATTTTGTTATGAGACAAGAAGAGGAAATTTTTTTAAAGGAAATGACATTGTGGCAAGTGTCATAGGAAAAGATAACAAAAAATGTAATTATGGTAAGTTTAAGATTCAACTACATGAATTTCATAAACTAAATGCAATACCAATAACAATATTAACAAGAATTGTCAATACTCAAAACTCGTCAATCCAAGTGGGGATTCACAAAGAAAAGTTGATAAGCTTCTACTGAAAGTTTTCAGTAATTGACATATGAAATAGTTCATACACCATTACATCAATAGGATATTGATTTGGGTACATGATGGACTTATTTTTGTGCAAGGGTACATCATGGAATAGATAAGAGCTTGAGCTAAAATAGAGATGGTTCTTGTCTTTATATGCCAAATGAAATTATTCTATAATGAACCAATGCTTATTGGAAGTGAGGACGTTGAGGGTTGTTGAAAGTATGGTCTTATTTTGACATTTTATGATATTTTGTCCTTCATAAAGAATAAATGGTTTCAAATTTTTTATTTTTTCATAGGAGAGGTTCAATTTTGACGACTAGGTAAATTCATTTTTTTGGGATTCTTCCTTCACCAATTATAATGTAAGTTTATATGTTAATATTTTAAAATTACTCTGCATTGTGGAAAGGTCGTACATTTCCATTGTTATTTTAAATGTTGTACAAGCTATATGTTGCATGTGAGACTAAGGGGAAGTGTTCTATAATATCCCTAAGGATGAATGTGGGTAATATGCTACGAGGTAGTTGGTATATATATTTAAGCAAGTTTCTTATAATATTTTGAATTCATAAAAATGGTGGACCAATTATTAAGTGGGGAAATGTACTGTGTAATGGTATTTCCTCCTTTCCACACGGAAATTATGTGTGAAGTAATTTAATTATTTCTAAGTCATGACTATTACTTACATCATTTATATAATTTCAATTTAATCTGGGTTTTAATTAGTCATGTTAAGCATTTTAAGTAAATACCACCTCACATCAAGGTTTTTGTAATACCCCTCGTCTTACGAAAACAATTTGGACAAATAGAATTATTTCTTAATCCATGCATGTTGTAAGGATTATTTATCAATCCATACATGTTGTAAGGTTTTATTTTAAGACTTCATACATGTTCGTAAATGATACTAAAGTTATAATTGTAGTTGCGCTTGAACATAAGAAAATATGATATGAGATAGATTTTCTCTTGGAGTTAATAATTGCAGTGAAGTTTGAGTAATAGAGTTAGCCAAAGATAAGTGAATAGAGATAAAATAACATAATATCTTGCAAGTACATATTGAAAATATCTATGAGAATTGTAGAAAATTCTCAAGGATTTCTATTGATTAAATGGATTGATTAACATATTATTTACTGATCATGCATGGAAATATGTTAATGAACAAAGACCTAATGGTATATAGTAGGAATCAAACTCTACCACCTTATGGACTACTAACAAGTCATTTCAAATGATGTGGTTTTCTTTGAATAATGTCAATTAGCCAACCTACATTTGTGAATAGTATCCGATGGTGAATATCCTTAATGTAAATTCTATGAATTATGGTAGCTTTTTCTACCTTTTAAAATAATAATAACAGTAAAAATACACTAGTTAACCTAATTTCTCTTTTATTTCTTTCGTAATATATTAATAAATTTAAAAAATAAATCTTTATTTATAAATAGAAAATAAAAATTGAAATCAAATACTTATAATATTAAAACAACCAAAATTGTGCACAACTTCATTGAGACAATTTTATTCATAAGATAGACAAGATGAAATTATAGTATTTTTTTAAACAATAAAAATGTGAGGAAGATGATTTTTTTTTCCATTAATTCAAAAAATCTAAATTTCCAATCACGGTTTGCATCAATGTGCTCGAATAAGCTATGACATTTAAAAAAAAATTGAAAAGTTAAATTTTATATTAAATTTGAGTAAAAATTAAAATCTTTCTTATTATGATTAATTTTATGTTCATACTATTCGTAACAAAATTTCAGCACTATGGTGAGAGAAAATTCCAAACAATTTGCCTGATTATGAAAATATCAACTTTAAGTTCAACATCCCTGATATGATAGGATGGAATGAATTTTAATAGATGGTTGTTTAAATTTGTGTTTGGATTATAAGTTTGCATAATTGAAGATGACTGCATTATTATCTATGGAAATTTAAATTGATGTTTTATTTTGTGGTTACTATGAATAATGGAAACCTTTTAGATCATATCATTATTATAATTAAAAGGGTAATTTAAAATGTTATATTATTTATATTTTTTTAAGTTATTATCTAGCTAAAATTTAGTTATATAATTTTTAAAAAATATATAAGTAGGTTTAATATCTTTACAAAGTTTTATTATATTTTAATTTTATGATCACAACTATAGATATTTAAGACTCTAGTAATTTTTCTTTATTTTTAATTAGATTATGTGTAAATATGATCGTAAAAGATACAAATTATAGTATGTTTAGTCTATTTTTCATCAATGTCTTATGCACTACAAAAAAATGTCTTACTTTTTTTATGAGGTCTAAATCAATTAAGAATTTCAGAAAAACAAGAAATTTCAAGTTAACTAAAAGAGAATAAAATCTAAGTTGTGCAAAATTTATATCTTTATGTAACACACCCCCTTCCATAATCGAGGATGGTCACTATGTTAACCCGACACTCATTTGAGTGGTTAAGAGAATGATTTAGTTATTTATTTATCTTTTTTTTGGCTTGAAGTTTTCTTTGTTAACATCAAAGCCAAACTATTATCTTGAAATTCAAGACTTTTCTCCTAGGAAGGTCCAAGATGTCTCCTCACTATTACCCTACTTATCTATTTGTTTCATAAACTGTACTTGCTCCCATGATTCAGGTTACTCTAACCACTAGGTTACTGCACTATTAGGGTTATCCATCATTTATGTTTATACAAATATGATCCACATAATTAAACAACAAAAGTGGGCTCTGAAATGTGAAGAAAAAATGGCAAAAAGCCAAAAATCCCAATACGAAATTTTCATAAAAATTACCATACTGCAACAAATCAATGTAGTGTTCCAGTGTGGATGATATCATATGGTGTTTGAATATAATTTTGGATTATGTATCCAGTATGCCTTTACTTGAGAAAATCTCAAAAATTGATGACCCTAATTGCATTTCGTGGTAGGTAGTAGACGTTTCTGGTCTGGATTGCAATATAGTATTGCCTTTGCATTAGATTATAAATAACACTTTTCATCATTTTATTACTTTGACTGGATCATGAAACATGTATTTTCCATAGTTAGATTATTTTACATATGAGCAGGTAATCACCATTTTTTAACAGGGAATCCTAGAAAACATAATACTAAATAAAAACATATTTAGAATATTTGGAAATGTTGGCTTTTAAATAATTAAAGAAAACACTACGATAAGGGAAATGTGTGGAATCTTTGCAAATCTCGAATGTTGGAAATTCCTTCATCCTTTCTTATTGGATCCCGATTTTCTGCGATGATTCTAGAACATACATTTAATAATACTTATATGAAAACACCTAAAGGATTGATATTGTTTACTTTTGGTTCATACACCACACAATCCATACCATGAATGCTATCTTGTGTATAAATGCTAACACTAAAGCTCTTTTTCTGTTCACTATTGACTTTATGAGATGCATAAAATATGTTGGATATTTGGTTATAAATGCTCTAAACATACATCTACTCAAGCATTTAATTTTTGGAATTTATTTCACCATACAGTCCAAAATAACTATTACATGCACTAATAAAATTATCATTGGTGAGATCATTTCCCTATCTAGTTATGATTTACTCTACACATATGATGACAAGTGTTCCTTGACCCTAACCATTATCATGGTGTTTTTGAGTACTATTGGCATATGGATTTCCCATTCTAAACATAAACCCTCATGGTTAAAGTGATGGACAAACAACTAATGTTGCACGGAACAACTATTTCTCACTGGCCTAACGCTGCAAATGATTATGAAGTTCATCTAGTAATGGCCTAATTTTCATTGGTGTGACCATAAAATGTTTATACTTCACCGTGGAGATATCTTATTATTATTCTCTTCCCCAAAAAACAATGATAAATTTTCCTCAAGGACTCACCTCCTATTTATTTGATGTGTGGAATTAAACTCTCATACATGATACATTTCATAACCTAAGCACACTCTAAATATTTATTTACACATTCAAGGAAAGGTATTAATGACACAATTGTTCTTCACATTTACTCTACTACACTTATTGATTTAAATATTTTCTTATCACTGTCTCTTGTAAATAGTCGTACATTTGGCACTATGAATAAAAATTTGTGAAGCTAAAGAATTAAATTTAAAACATTGAGAACCAATATGATTGATTGTTAATTGTGATGCTAAGAGAATTTACTGATCCTTGATTCAGTTGAAGTAGCCCCAAGTTTCATTTTTTAAAAAGTAGGAAATTATTCCATTCATATTCTATCATATGAAAAAATTATTGTTACTAAATATCACTCTGAGCATAAACTCACCATTTCAAAAAAAAAAATATGAGTTAACAACTAATGTTCTAGTTGTTGAGACATCATACCATAGTTGGAAATTCTAACATAAGCATCACTATTACCAACATGATCGCATCAATTGATATCCTCAAGCACATAGCTTAATGGTGATCTCATGAGTCTGGTATTCCAACTTAATGGTGGTAGAAATATTTTGGCTAATTTATTTGGAAAATACACACACATACTATTTTCAAAAAAATACATTTGTATATTTGAAGCATTCAATGGTAATTACAATTGTATTTTAATGTCTCTACTCAAATGACAAGGAACTCTTTCCTTCATGATTATAAAATAATAACCCGGAAATGAAGGACTGCTAGAATGGTTTTAATATAAGTTTGTAACTTCAAGAAACATATTGGGAGTGCTAGTATGATTGTAGCATTAAATTCCAACAACCAAAAATAGGGAATTCTATACATGAAAATACACTCTTCCATTAGATCTCATGCATGAGATATAAAGATAAATGGTTTGTATTCCTAGTTCCCTCACATTGAAATTTGGTGGACACCTTCCAAAAATTAATGAATAGGGTAAGGAGTTAACTCAAATTGGCCCCAAAATAAGTTTGCACCAGACCCTAAACTCCATACCTAGAAGTAGGCCCATCTCCACCCATATCGTGGCATGTCTAATTTAAGATCTAGGATTTTACAAACTCAAATGCAGCTACATGAATAACCAAGGATCATGTTTTCCACCAACACACGATTTCATTTCTTGGTTTGCGTTTACATTTCCATATCTATATGGTCTCTAGCCTTATTTATGAAATCATGAAGAATCTTAATATTGTTATTTATCTTATCTAGAGCATAATTTTCCTAAATATTGTGAAGGTGGATTCCAAATAAGCTCATAATTTTCCTCATAGATATCTAGGTACATTGTAAGATATTCTCAAATCAATCCCTTAACAAATTTCCATTGAATAAATAACTAAAGAGTAGAATATGGGGGTTAAGGCTCTATGTTTTCGAGTCCATCCATCACATAGTGTCATAGCCCTACAATATAGGCCTACCATTAATTAAGTGATGGGGTCTAAGATAGTTTTAAGTGTAAAAAAATATGAATTTGCACGAATCTCATACATGTCCATATTGCATAAATATGTTAAGCATGATTGTGCACGTATAACCATGAAAATCCCTTGAGAGAGAAGGGAAATTCCATCAGTCAAATTAAGTAATTCTAAATATATTATGTGAAGCAAAAATTCCGATGTATAAATTCACATAGTTATTTGACATCCAAATAAGTCAAAGATGTAGACATGAGGTTCAATCCAAATAGTAATGGAATTAGATACTTTCTGATAAAAATTTTGGAAGGTGAGTCGAGGATTGTGGATTTCCATGCAACCTTATATTTGATTGCATTTTGTTCTCTCTTGCAGCCTAATCATCCTCGATCTAGATTCCAATGCGTGAACGAGGGGCTTACTTATGGGATTAAACTAGTATTGATGGATGGAATCAAGGTCTCTAGAGGGACAAACCACTCCACCCTCCATCTAAAATACAATACTTAACTCCGAACATGGACATTTATATGTTTATTACTTCCACCAATAGTAGTATTGAAGTTGATGACTCCTATTACTCGTGCAACAAGGAAATGTATTCTCTACTTCGAGTAAGGTTTTCCACTACTGTAGCATTTCTTTCCAACATTGTCTGCATTATCCAAATTTAAGGAAAATGGTTTGGTTTACATTCCTTTACAAATTCATTGGCATGTCTTTGAAAACTATTACTAGAGCGAGACACCTTTTCCCCTCTCTTCTCCTTGACGAGACCTAAATCACCTATAAGACCCTTATTAGATATCATTTTTTGGGATTCGACTGCGTTAAGTAAGTAATTAATATATGACTATCTCCATGAGAGGTAGTCTTAACTAACTAATTTCTCATGATTTTTGAATAGTCCCCTTAGCACTCATTGCATCAAGTGAACCTCACAGGGGTCGATAAGTGGGATTGGATGTAATATCCCCCAAATGGGAATACTCAGCAATTTCTGTTGGAATAACGTACTCTTAAGAAATATGTGCACTGAAATGAGTTTGCAGCTCCTGGATCCCTTAGAACAGTGGATCTAGTGTCTAGATCCAAAAGGAGAGAAAAATAAAATCAAACTAGGTGAGGTAAACAGACCTCCGACCACCTAGTATAGCTGGAAAACATCCAAAGAGAGGGGCTGCAACTATATGCAGCAAACTGCTTCAGAAATAATGCAGTTTAGCTTGTTTGAGAGCAAGATACCAATATGGAGGTTCGTACTTCAGCTATACATCAGCAAAATAGGTTTAAAATGCATCTTATCCAATGTATAACAGAAAAGAGAAGAATATACAAGAAGATTCCCTCATAAATGAGGTGCTACAACCACAAGAAATGTCTGAATAAGCTTGACAGTGTTATTTTCATTGTGTGAAGCAGTAGTAGGTTAAAACTCAGATCTAGAGCAGATATGTATACAAAAATATAGATCTATTTCAGATCGGTATACAAGAAATGCCCCTTTATACACTCCCCTTGGGGATTGTAGCAAAACATGAATAACAGTGAGTAGATCTAAGATCTAAGTTAGAGATCCGCAGTAGTATTCAGAAAAATATAAAGCATGTGATGCATAGCAGATCATATCTAAACTAACATGGATTGGATGGCCAATCCATGGATCACCACAATGAAAGGAAGAATCCAATCACTAGAGATCTCTCCTCTAAGATGATGCCAAAACTCCCTACAACTCTACTCTTGCAAATAAAGTAGTACTGGAAGAGAGACTGTGCTGTAGACTCTGAGAAGACTTTTGCCTAATGTGAAGGTATGGATCTAAACCTCCAAGGGTCTAGAACACTCTTTTCAAATGGATAGAATACTTTCCCAGTGAAAAGGGGTGCTAGAGATGCATAGATCTGGAAAGATATATCCTCTACTTGCTGCAGCTCACAAGTAAAACCCAATCCTAAATAGGATGAGTGCTGTAGGTGCAAGATGAAGCTTGTCCAAATGCTAGATAGTGGACAATACAAACAAATATCCTCCAAGAGCTGCTCAAGGAAGGAGGTGGGATTCTCGCTCAAGAACACCCAATGCTAAACATCATTATTCTAAGCTAAACAACTAGAGAATGATATATGTCTGAACAGACCATATGTTTAGAAAATTATAATCATCAACAACCCACTCATGCTGCTCTCCTCTTCCTTTTATAAGATAAAATCCTTGTCAAACCCTAAACCACCTCGATGAGGTAACTCCTTTCACATGTGGAGCCTCCATCTAAAACTATGTTGTGCATCCATGAGGTACATTACATCTAGACTGCACTATAGATTTGGTCAAGGTTGACCCAGTATCATAGCTCAAACCCATTCACACCTGCAAGTGTTTTGTTTACATGGCCCAGATGTATCCTTGTTCACATGGGCATTGATTTATTCATTGTTTTCAGGAGTTTTACATGTCCTCCTTTATTCATCTATTCATGCAACAGAAAATGAAACAAAAATGTATATTCCTCTTAGATTACGCTAAGTAGGAACATTATAGTCCTCCCCGACAGAATGTTGCTTGTCCTCAAGCAACTGATAGGGTGAGTGCTGCAACACTTCTCCTCCTCCATTGGTGACACCATCAAGGATCAAGCTTTCCTCACAAGCTAGGTGCTCACCAATCCAACCCTCCATGAATTGTTCCTCCAAAGTCAATATGAGATGTGTATAATCCATCCCACAAGGAGTCAAGATATCACATGAAACAAACATGGTTGAACCAATACTCTCTCTAAAACATATAGCATGAGGTACATAGAGAGTCTCCATCCCATGAGGTACCTATATGCTCCCCATCCTCCCTCCATACATTCCCATGAATAATACAAGTATGTGATCTGTGTATGGAAAAAAAATTACAAATAAACAAACAGAAATTTGAGCATGAGGAGGTGGGTCATAATCCCACATATGGTACCAACGCAGTGCATCTCCTGCCTGCATCAGATCAAGGTTTGGTAAGTGGTTTCCCCACTACTTACTTGCTGCACATGTCATCTCACTATGGCTAAAAATGTGAGATATGTTTGGTGCCTTTGGGAAGCACCCATCATGAAAAATAATCTCCCTTTGCACAACAAGGTAGTGGCCAAGTTCAGAAATTTTAGTGGCCCAACAAATGGCATGCGATCTACATGATATATCACTCCCTTTAGGAGTCATGGCCTGCATAAACATGGTAAAATAATGTGATAAATTAGAAAATGAAACTTGCTTTACATGAGCAGATTCTTTACCATCAAAGTTACTCATACACATGGAGTTGTGCATGTTGGGAAAAATACTAAAGGGGGAGGGGGTGAATCAGTATTTAGGACTGAACAATTTTTCTTTTCTTTCTCTTAAAACCATATGTTACAGTACTGCATACAATATGTATGTCTAGATATATTATTATGTCTTTACTTAGAGTATTGCATCAGATAAGCATTAAGCATGAACAGAAATAATAGAACAAACCATCACACAAAACAACACATGTGAACACCAGGATTTAAGGTGGAAACCCAATTTGGGAGAAAACCACCGTTGTTGTAATCTCAGTCTTCAATATTTATTGTAGATAAAACTTCTTATAATATATGCTGGTGCAGAATTATACCAGCACGCAGGCACCCACCTGCAGAAGGCTTCAACCTTCTCTCGTTTACCAGCCTCTCCTGGAAGGGAGCTACTACCCCCTGCTCTCGTTTACCAGTTACCACTGGAAGGGAGCTACAACCCCCTCTCTGAAGGCTTCGACCCTCAGCACCACTGCGGACCACGTTTCATCAATTTTCATATACAACATACCATGCCAGTCAGCTGATTTATTTATTTTCTGTATACTCACACTAGTTCCTCGTGATTTCGTCAGTCATTCACACCATAGATTCATCATTATATTCATGGGTGCATTTTAGTTTCAGATTTATCAGTTAAGAACAAAGCTTGCCCATAGAGATATTCTTTTTAGAAATTTTATTCACCACCCTTACAGTGCGCACCCTATTCTTTATTTTTCTTCTTCTTATATAGTTTTCCCTTTATTAAAACCATGAGTCAAAACCATGAACCGCTAATGGTATTCCTCTGACAGTATTCCTTTTAGTTTATCCCACAGGGCTTTTAATCTCCTTTTAATTTTTATTTATCAATTTGAAGAAATTGATAAATAAATATATTTACAATTTTGAACAGAACTTTAGGATTAAAGTGACCCTTCGCATTTTAACCCTTCCAAATAATATAGTAAACCTTTGACCCCGGGCCCACAAATATAGTCAATAGCCAATCAAATACACGCATGGTACCATAGGTAAACTTCACGCAAGTCCAACGTCCGATCACCGTTATATTAGCAAGCTTCCAGATCAACGACGTATATGCATATCGCTCGACCTCCGATACCGATCGTTAACGTGCGATGACCCACCGTACCTGTGTTAATCTTCACGCACCTTCAACAAATGACGATCGTCCGATGACCCCTTCCCAGATCAACGACACTCAACGATATTGTTGGGCGTCCTGGGTCGAACTATAGCACGCGATGGCGCATAGTAAAAAGTGGTTTTGTAGAATTGTACAGAGACGTGTGTCGCCCGTTC
This sequence comes from Pinus albicaulis, assembly GCA_034641835.2. Taxonomy (NCBI): domain Eukaryota; kingdom Viridiplantae; phylum Streptophyta; class Pinopsida; order Pinales; family Pinaceae; genus Pinus; species Pinus albicaulis. The sequence goes on along the minus strand of CM076571.1, from coordinate 713,111,878 downwards.
TATGGAATCGCTCCCAACCTCTTGAATACCGCTTCCCCGTTGAGAGCGGTGTGATGAAAACCACAAACCGCCTTCACTGTTCCTCCTTCATGGTTCCGCCCTTCGCTCAAGGTTCCGTTCATGATTCCAAAGGGTTAGTCTAAGTTTGCGTTATAACTCTGGTCTATCTTTGGCAGGATTTCCAATAACCAATGAATAAATGTAGTTCTCTTCCGACAGGATTTCCTTACAAACATTGACTCATAACAATTCAATGTCATTCCTCAATTCTGCTATGATATATATAACATGTCAGCCTTCCATTTCAGAGTTCTATCCTGTCACAGTTCCACTTCTACCTGTATATTCAAAAACATCATATCTCTGCCACCATTAAGTTCTTCAATGGATACATTGAATGCCTCAAGAGCCCCTATATATTCAACCAAGTAATTCCATGACTGCAAATATCAAACTAAGCCAGATCTTCATTACAAGAAGGTCTCATCCTGGAATTCGAATCCTACCACCATGATTCCTCAACAGGGTTTCACTTTTAACTCCATTCGCAGAGACTCATACAGAGATTCAGGGGATTCCATGTTGGAAATATTGTCATTGATGGAAAAGGAGGCAGCAATCAGGCAAAGGCGGTAGCACTCAGGCAAAAGAGGCAGCGCTATAGCAAAGGAAGGAAAAAGAGGCACAACGAAAGCAATAGAGGCAGCAAGAAGAAAGTCAAAATGTAACAGTCATAGAAGCACAGTGAAGAACCATTATCGGAAGATAGAGACAGAGGCAGAGTGACAGAAGCAGAGACAGAGGCAGAGAGCAGTTACAAAATTCCAGGAATCGCACTCTCCAACCGGCGGAGCAGAGGCAGAGACAGAGGCAGAGAGCAGTTACAAAATTCCGAGAATCACTTCACTCCAGTGGCATATAATACAGAACCATATTCCGGGAATCGCACACTCCAACCGGTGTTATACAACACGAATCTTATTCCGGGAATCGCAGACTCCAGCCGAGCGTTACACATATAATACAGAACCATATTCCAGGAATCGCACGCTCTAACCGGTGGAGCACATATAACAAATACAAACATTATTCCGGGAATCGCTTCACTCCAGCGGCAAAATATATATAAGCATATATATAAGTTATATACAAGCGGAGCACTTTAACCAAAGGTTCTATCAAAACAAAATGGCTTATAAGGTGGGACCCCTCCCCAATCGCAATCAGAGAAAAGGTTCAATCGACGGAGTTTTGTTATGTGCTCCGATTAAAGGCCGGACCCGATTGAGCTATATACCACAGTTAATTGCTAATCGCATCCGAGTTCCCAATCGCATGTCTTTTGTAAAACGCTGCGATTGAAATGGCGGACCTGATCCTGTTATAAGCAGGAGTTAATAGATGCTAATCGCATCAGAGTTCCCAATCGCATGTCTTTTGTAAAACGCTGCGATTGAAATGGCGGACCCGATCCTGTTATAAGCAGGAGTTAATAGATGCAAATTTCATCCGTGTTTTGATCGCAATCGAAAATTTTCTATTATGCACCCCGATTACATTTGTTTGAAGTTCTGGACTCGATGGGTGTATAAATGGTGGTTAATACATATTTGAGTTACGGTCAAATCGCATCGGCACTGTTCAATCGTAACATATGTTAAAGACTTGCGATTGCGATTGAAGCCCGGACCCGATGGGCTTATAAATTATGACTAAAAAATGTTTCAGTTCCATGGTCAATCGCATCGGAGGTAAAGTGGAGCATTGGAACATCACAATAGAAAGTTGTGATTGCGATTGAGAATCGGACCCGATGGACTGATAAATTGTGACTTGATACACACTTAATTCGATGGGTTTAGAGTTCAAGACCGATATGTTTGAAGGTGTGCCATACTGCACAATCGTAACTCCAGCCGAGGAGTGATACATCACATTTAAAGGATTCCATGAAAGTGAGCTCCAAAGGAGTTCTTATTTGTTTAAAGAGTTTTTATTATATAATGCCGAGAATTGATTTAAGTCTTTTTAAAAGGAAGTTTGTATGTATGCCGAGTGTTGAAATTACTTATATATATATATATATATATATATATATATATATATATGAAAAGGTGTTGTTATATATATATATATATATATATAACGCTGTTGCGATAAGCCATGTGGTTTGTAGACCCACGGGCCTTAGCTTAACGAGAGGGCGATTCTTAATATACAATGACTGTGATATATGTCCGTTCTGCTTGCGGAAAGTTCCACATCAACAAGACACTTGCTGCAAGTTAGCAGTCACGTATTTTTTCTAAGAGGCACTGATATAAAAGCACTGTTACACGTATACAGCAAATACACTACAGCAGAGGACAAAAAAGCATACAGAGCAGAAAAGAGTCAAAACACAGTCACAGAAAAGACAAATGCGCAGCAAACCAAGAGACAAAATAAGTGAGCTGGAATTCACATTGTAATTCGAATGTAAATGTTTTAATTGTTTTTATTGTTTGTGATGCATTGGCAAGTCTTCGAGAGAAAACAAACTCCCACTGTAATGTTAAAATTGACACCTACAGTTATAATTTCTGAGTAAGCTGATAAAAGGAGTGAGAAGGCAGAAGGCAAAGAGACATGACTTTCCATTTCGAATTCCAAGCAGAATACAAACAGTCATGTGAAGAAATCTATAAATAATATCATCTTGATATTCAAGAAAGTGAGGAGAGAGTAAATCGAGAGAAGGCAGAATATAGAAGAGTAAGACAAAGAAGATTAAAAAAAAAAAAAAACAGAACAGAAGGAGAAGCTACAGAACAGGGATGATATCTGAGAGAAATCAACAAACTTTCAGTTTGATAAATTGAGGAAGTTGGAGCTTCCCTATCAAGTTGCAGCTTGATAGTCGTCAGTTGTAGCTGACTAAGGTTGGAGCCTCCTGTAGGTTGGTGCCTGCAGAAAACTGAAGGGAGTTGGTGCTTCCTTGCAAGTTGTAGCTTGCAGAATTGAGGTAGGAGCCTCCTGTAGGTTGGTGCCTGCAGAAAAACAGTGGTGAGAGGGAGTTGGAGCTTGCCTTTGCATCACAACAATAATAAGATGTGTTTTTCTCCCTTTATGGGTTTCCACTTATATCTGGTGTCTCTGTGCATGATATTTATGTATTGATCTGATATGTATCATTTGCTTAATACCTGCTGCTCTCAAATTAAGTCTACTGCTCTATTAAACTAATAGTTTCAGATTACATTCTAAGATTACTCTCACATCAAATAGAGTTTGAAATGAAGGTGTAAATAAGTTTATTGAAAATTTTAAAAGATCAGGAATGTATTAAACTGATTCACCCCCCCCCCCCTCTCAGTTTAATTAGAGATTCAACAATTGGTATTAGAGCGGGTTCCTTTGTACAAGTCTAACAACTGAAAGGAGATCCTAGGTTCCCAAGATGGCTAGTAAAGAAGGATGCTCAACCAATAAAGCCCCTTTCTTCACTGGTGAAAATTATGCTTTCTGGAAAATGAGAATGAAGACATACATAATGTCTCTAGGAATAGAAGTATGGGCTGCTGTGCAATTAGGATATGACCCGAAGGCAACTGACTCAGAAAAGGACGCAAAACCAGATTTTGTGGCTAATGCGAAAGCCATGAATGCCATCATGAATGGATTATGTGAAGCAGAGTTTATTAAAGTAATGCACAAAGACACTGCCAAGAAAATATGGGATACTCTTGAAGACATACATGAGGGAGACCAGAAAGTAAAAACTGCCAAACTTCAAGTATATAGAGCCCAGTTCGAAAACTTAAAAATGAATGATGATGAAGATGTTGGCAGCTTCTTCTTAAAAGTTGCAGAAATTGTTAACAATATGAAAGCTCTTGGAGAAACCATACCAGAAAGTATAGTTGTGCAAAATATTCTAAGATCACTCCCATCCAGATTTAATCCCAAGGTATCTGCAATAGAAGAGACAGCGGATTGGGGGACTCTGACCATGAACCGGATACTTGGAAATCTAACAGCCTATGAAATGAGGCTCCCACAGAAGAAGCCAAGTACAAGGGAAGCAACATTCAAAACAAAAAAGAAGAAAGAAGAAAAGGAAGAAATATGCTCTTGCTCTGATGAAGAAGAGGCTAAATTTGTCAAGAAATTGGATAGAGGCTCAGGTAGATACAAAGGTAAACTTCCCTTCAAATGCTTTAACTATGGAAGAGTTGGACACTATGTTGCTAAGTGTCCTCACAAGAAAGCAAGGAATCAGGCTCAAGAGTCAAAAAAGAATAAATCAAAGAACTGGCAGAAAGGAAAGAAATTCAGCAGAAAATCCTTCTATGCTCAACAAGACAGCAGTGCATCTGAAGACTCAGATGAACCCTCAAGTGAAGAAGGAACCTCAGAATTTTTATTGATGACCATAGAAGATCTTGAGGGACTCCTACTAGAATATGAAGAAGAAGAAGGGGAAGTAGACCTTGAGGGGGAGCTAAGAAGTGATCTGGAAGAGATTGACAGACTCAAACTAAAATGCAGAAAACAAAAAGAGATTCTCCTAAAATGTGTGAAAGAAGAACAAAATTCAGAAGTCCTCATGCAGCTGAAGGTAAAGCTTGAAGAAGCCAAGAAGATAGAAGATATTTTACTTCAGCAAATCAAGGATAAAACCCAAAAACAAGAGAAGTTGGAGGAAGAAGTGGTATGTCTTAGGAAGAAACTAGAAAATGCTCAAAGGACAGTGGTTATAAACTCTTCTCAAACAACAAGCTCTAGCAAGTTGAATGATATCCTGGTTGCTCAAAGATCCCCAATGATAAAAACAGGAATAGGCTATGAAGGAGAATCGAGTAAAGGCAAAGAAAAGGAAGACAAAAATATAATTTTTGTAAAAGCAATGAAGACTGATGAAAAAGCCCAGACCATTCCTATAAAAGAAGAAACATGTAATAAGAATGACAGAGATCAGAAGAAATCTCTAGTAACAAGGAATATAATGAATACTAAGATGGCAAAAAAAGAATCATATGCCCCTAAGTATATCAAATTTGGAAGTCATCAGAGGAAATTCTTCCCTCCTATGAAGAATGCCACCTGCTATGTCTGCCACAAGCCTGGACACACTGCTGCATATTGTTATGCAAAGAAGAGTAATTCAGACCTGCAAAAGATGCAAACAGTGAACAGGCTATCTCAAACAAACAAATGGAGAAAACAATCTTACATCAGGTATGCAAATAATTTCTATGGTTATTGTTTTTATTGTAAGGAATTTGGCCATAAAATTATTGAATGTAGAAAGTATAGACAAAGACTGATGTTCAATACCTCAAGGAGGTTTATGAGTCAAAGCAATTTTGTTCATGCTCACAATTCTGCAAAAACTATAATCAAATGTTGTATATGCAATAAAATTGGGCATATATCTTCCAAGTGTTCTCTAAAGGGATATAATTCATCACCTCACCAAAGATACCAAACAAAAGGGGGCCTCCAGTGGATAAAGAAAGTGAATAAATGTGACCTGGCTCTAACTTCTCAAGATCTGAAAAGCCAGTGGTACTTGGACAGTGGTTGCTCCAAACACATGACTGGAGACAGAAGCAAGTTTATAACTCTTGATGAAAAGAAATCTGGCAATGTTATTTTTGGTAATGATAAATCAGGAAAGATCAAGGGAAAAGGCTCAGTCAGCATAGACAATGACAGAGGAAAAGCCCAAGAGGTACTATTTGTGGATGGACCGAAAGAAAATTTACTGAGTGTCAGTCAGATGTGTGACAAAGGATGTGAAGTTCTTTTTAGAGCACAAGATTGTGTAGTCAGGTAAAGCACAACAGGAAAAACTCTGCTCAGAGGTGTTCGAACAGAGAACAATGTATACATAGTGAAAGAGGAAGATGAAGCCTGCCATCTTAGCAAACTTGAGGAGTCATGGTTGTGGCATAGGAGATTGGGACATCTTAGCTTTGACCATATCATCAAATTGAGCAAGAAGAAAGCTGTCAAAGACATGCCAGAAATAAAAAGGCCTTCAAGTACTATATGCAAATCTTGTCAATTAGGGAAACATACTCGCACATCCTTTAAATCTAAAGAGGAGTTGTCAACAAGAAGACCACTCCAGCTTGTGCACATGGACCTGTGTGGACCTGCTAGAACTAGAACACTAAGTGGAGAATCCTATTTCATGCTGATAATAGATGACTTCTCCAGAATGACATGGGTTGCCTTTCTCAAAAATAAATCAGAAGCATTGGAAAAATTTAAGATATTCAGACCATTAGCAGAAAATCAAACCGGATGCAAGCTGAAATGTATCAGATCAGACAGAGGAGGAGAATTCACAGATTATGACTTTGCAGACCTATGTAATGAACATGGAATAAAGCAACAATTTACTATTGCAGGGACACCTCAGCAGAATGGAGTAGCAGAGAGACAAAACAAGTCTGTACAACAAATAGCAAGAGCTATGATGCAAGAGAATAATATTTCTCAAACCTTCTGGGCAGAAGCAGTACACACAGCAGTACATATCCTTAATAAAGCTCACTTAAGGCCAAGCAGTGACAAAACTCCATATGAACTATGGCATGGAAAGCCAGCTTCAATAAAACATTTCAGATTCTTTGGTAGCAAGTGTTACATAAAGAATAATGATGAAAACCTTGGGAAATTTGATGCAAGAGCAGATGAAGGGATTTTTCTAGGATATGCTTCCAAAAGCAAAGGGTACAAGTGCTACAACAAGATCCTTCGGAAGATAGTTGAAAGTATTGATGTGAGATTTGATGAAGAACTTCCAAACAATACTAGAGATACAGACTGCTGCAGTCCATCAGACAACCATGAAGAGGAAGACAAGGATGATGATGAAACAAGCAAGACAACATATGATGCAGAGCTGAGCTCGAAAACCCCCTCAAGATACACTCAGAAGAATCATCCTGAAGATCAGATCATAGGAGACAAGAAAGCAGGAGTCCAAACAAGAAGGCAGCTAACAGAACAAACAGAAGAAGTATACATAGCCATGTTATCACAAATAGAGCCAAAGAAATTTGAAGAAGCTAGCAAGGACAAGTATTGGATAAAAGCAATGAATGAAGAATTGGACCAAATTGAGAAGAACAATACCTGGGAACTAGTTCCTAGACCTATTGAGAAAAATATCATTGGTTCAAAATGGGTATTCAAAAACAAAATGAATGAGCAAGGACAAGTAGTCAGGAATAAAGCCAGGCCGGTCTGCAAAGGATACTCACAAATTGAAGGACTTGACTATGATGAAACATTTTCCCCTGTAGCTAGAATGGAAGCTATCAGAATGTTCCTGGCATTTGCATGCTACCAAGACTTCAAGGAATATCAAATGGATGTAAAGTCTGCTTTTCTTAATGGAGATCTAGAAGAAGAAGTGTATATGGAACAACCAGAAGGCTTCTCATTGACAGACAAAGAAGACTATGTGTGCAGACTGAAGAAGGCCCTATATGGACTGAAACAGGCTCCTCGTGCTTGGTACTCAAGGCTGGAAAAATATTTTCAAAAACAGGGTTTTAAGAGAGGTGGAGTAGACAGCAATCTATACATAAAAGCGCATGAAAATGAACTCCTAATTGTTGTTGTATATGTTGATGACATTATGTTTGGAAGCAACAAAGATGATCTAGCAAAAGGGTTTGCTGATGAGATGAAAACAGAGTTTGAAATGTCTATGATTGGAGAACTCAGTTTCTACTTAGGACTGCAAATTCAGCAAAAGAACACTGGCACATTCATTTCTCAAGAAAATACTTAAAAGAAATGCTGAAAAAATTCAAAATGGAGGACTACAAACCAATGAAAACCCCCATGATCACGGGATGCAAGCTGTGTGCTGATGATAGGTCTGCAGATGTAGATCAAAAACTCTACAGATCCATGATAGGAAGCCTGTTGTACTTGACATCTTCAAGACCAGACATCATGCTAGCAGTAGGACTAGTGGCAAGATATCAAGCAGCACCAAAACAAAACCATCTTCTGGCAGTAAAAAGAATACTCAGATATCTACAAGGAACTGCACAATATGGGCTTTGGTATCCTAAAGGCAAAAGCTTCACCTTGACAACATACACAGATGCAGATTGGGCCAGCTGTGTGGATGATAGGAAGAGTACAAGTGGAGGTGCATTCTATCTAGGAGAAAGTCTGGTGGCATGACTAAGCAAGAAACAAACATCCATCTCTCTGTCTACAGCTGAAGCAGAATATATAGCAGCAGCAGCATGTTGCACACAAGTCATGTGGATGAAGCAGACACTTCAAGACATGAAGGTAAACATTAATGAACCTATCTCAATCAAATGTGATAATACAAGTGCTATAAGTATATCTAAAAATCTTGTGCTTCATTCAAAAACTAAACATATACCAATCAAGTATCATTTTCTCCGAGAACAAGTGGCTCAGAAGATAGTTAAACTGGACTATGTATCAACGAAAGAACATATAGCAGATATATTTACCAAACCACTTGCCAGAGAACCATTCTAATACTTGAGAGACAAACTAGGGGTAGTATCTGTAGATACTATTCTCTAATATGAAGAGAAAGTACAGTCTCAGGGGGAGAACAAAACGAAGATATCATTCCAGGGGGAGAACAGCCAGCAAGATAAGCATAAAACAAGTCCACAGGATCAGCATTATCAATATTATCAACATTCAGAAGCAACAAGAACCTTTGAATCGTAAAATGCATCATCTCTGTCTGCAATCTAGCACATATTACAGGCACTACAAATGAAACACAACATAGTCCAATTTCGGCAGAAGAGGACCTAAACGTAACTCAGAGAAAGGAAATACAATGACAGAACCCATACGGAGGGATGAGGAGTCATCCTTTGCCATTGATGTCAAAGGGGGAGGAAGAACAAATAGCAAACAAGAAGAGCAAGCAACAAGAGAAAGAGAAAGCAAACAGAGAAAGTGGATTGCCATCAATGCCAAAGGGGGAGACTGTTGGAAATATTGTCATTGATGGCAAAGGAGGCAACACTCAGGCAAAAGAGGCAGCGCTGTAGCAAAGGAAGGCAAAAGAGGCACAACGAAAGCAATAGAGGCAGCAAGAAGAAAGTCAAAATGTAACAGTCATAGAAGCACAGTGAAGAACCGTTATCGGAAGATAGAGACAGAGGCAGAGTGACAGAAGCAGAGACAGAGGCAGAGAGCAGTTACAAAATTTTGGGAATCGCACTCTCCAACCAGCGGAGCAGAGGCAGAGACAGAGGCAGAGAGTAGTTACAAAATTCCGAGAATCGCTTCACTCCAGCGGCATATAATACAGAACCATATTCCGGGAATCGCACACTCCAACCGGCGTTATACAACACGAATCTTATTCTGGGAATCGCAGACTCCAGCCGGGCGTTACACATATAATACAGAACCATATTCCGGGAATCGCACTCTCCAACCGGCGGAGCACATATAACAAATACAAACATTATTCCGGGAATCGCTTCACTCCAACGGCAAAATATATATAAGCATATATATCAGTTATATACAAGCGGAGCACTTTAACCAAAGGTTCTATCAAAATGAAATGGCTTATAAGGTGGGACCCCTCCCCAATCGCAATCGGAGAAAAGGTTCAATCGGCGGAGTTTTGTTATGTGCTCCGATTAAAGGCCGGACCCAATTGAGCTATATACCACAGTTAATTGCTAATCGCATCCGAGTTCCCAATCGCATGTCTTTTGTAAAACGCTGCGATTGAAATGGCGGACCCGATCCTGTTATAAGCAGGAGTTAATAGATGCTAATCGCATCCGAGTTCCCAATCGCATGTCTTTTGTAAAACGCTGCGATTGAAATGGCGGACCCGATCCTGTTATAAGCAGGAGTTAATAGATGCAAATCGCATCCGTGTTCTGATCGCAATCGAAACTTTTCTATTATGCGCCCCGATTGCATTTGTTTGAAGTTCCGGACCCGATGGGTGTATAAACGGTGGTTAATACATATTTGAGTTACGGTCAAATCGCATCGGCACTGGTCAATCGGAACATATGTTAAAGACTTGCAATTGCGATTGAAGCCCGGACCCGATGGGCTTATAAATTATGACTAACAAATGTTTCAGTTCCATGGTCAATCGCATCGGAGGTAAAGTGGAGCATCGGAACATCACAACAGAAAGTTGCGATTGCGATTGAGAATCGGACCCGATGGACTGATAAATTGTGACTTGATAGGTTTGAGTTCCGGAACATGTTAACAAAGATTTGCGATTGCGATTGAAAGGCCGGACCCGATGGGTTTATAAGCCAAGACTGATATATGTTTGAAGTTTCACCATAACAGTGAATAATCGCAATCGGAAGAGGCTGAGGAGTGATACATCGCATCGGAAAAGATTGACGAGTGAGCCCGAAAGGAGTTCTTATTTGTTTAAAGAGTTTTTATTATATAATGCCGAGAATTGATTTAAGTCTTTTTAAAAGGAAGTTTGTATGTATGCCGAGTGTTGAAATTACTTATATATATATATGAAAAGGCGTTGTTATATATATATATAACGCTGTTGCGATAAGCCATGTGGTCTGTAGACCCACGGGCCTCAGCTTAACGACAGGGCGATTATAAATATACAATGACTGTGATATATGTCCGTTTCGCTTGCGGAATGTTCCACATCAACAAGACACTTGCTGCAAGTCAGCAGTCACGTATTTTTTCTAAGAGACACTGATATAAAAGCACTTTTACACGTATACAACAAATACACTACAGCAGAGGACATAAAAGCATACAGAGTAGAAAAGAGTCAAAACACAGTCACAGAAAAGACAAATGCGCAGCAAACCAAGAGACAAAATAAGTGAGCTGGAATTCACATTGTAATTCGAATGTAAATGTTTTAATTGTTTTTATTATTTGTGATGCATTGGAAAGTCTCCGAGAGAAAACAAACTCCCACTGTAATGTTAAAATTGACACCTACAGTTATAATTTCTGAATAAGCTGATAAAAGGAGTAAGAAGGCAGAAGGCAAAGAGACATGACTTTCCATTTCGAATTCCAAGCAGAATACAAACAGTCATGTGAGAAAATCTATAAATAATATCATCTTGATATTCAAATGAAAGGAGAGAGTAAATCGAGAGAAGGCAGAATATAGAAGAGTAAGACAGAGAAGATTAAAAAAAAAAAAGCAGAACAGAAGGAGAAGCTACAGAACAGGGCTGATATCTGAGGTAAATCAGCAAACTTTCAGTTTGATAAATTGAGGAAGTTGGAGCTTCCCTATCAAGTTGCAGCTTGATAGTCGTCATTTGTAGCTGACTGAGGTTGGAGCCTCCTGTAGGTTGGTGCCTGCAGAAAACTGAAGGGAGTTGGTGCTTCCTTGCAAGTTGTAGCTTGCAAAATTGAGGTAGGAGCCTCCTGTAGGTTGGTGCCTGTAGAAAAACAGTGGTGAGAGGGAGTTGGAGCTTGCCTTTGCATCACAACAATAATGAGATGTGGTTTTCTCCCTTTATGGGTTTCCACTTATATCTGGTGTCTCTGTGCATGATATTTATGTATTGATCTGATATGTATCATTTGCTTAATACCTGCTGCTCTCAAATTAAGTCTACTGCTCTATTAAACTAATACTTTCAGATTACATTCTAAGATTACTCTCACATAAAATAGAGTTTGAAATGAAGGTGTAAATAAGTTTATTGAAAATTTTAAAAGATCAGGAATGTATTAAACTGATTCACCCCCCCCCTCTCAGTTTAATTAGAGATTCAACATTCCACACAATAATTACATCAATCAATACACATATAATACTCATAACCTTAACAATGATTTCATTCTTCTCTGGGCACCATAGGTATCCTTTGCACATTATGAAATTGATCACACAGGTCATATATATTCCATATTTACTCATACTTACCCCAATTCCATAGTTCTTCATTAAGAATATACAAATCTTAGCTAGATATTCAATTTTTCCTTCAATATATTACCTTGTCTCTTTTGCCTTATGGATAGTTTAGGTGCTGCTTTCCTTTGCCATCAATGACAATATTTCCAACAATCTCCCCCTTTGGCATTGATGGCAATAATCTTCCTCTGAAGGCCTTACAGAAACCCTTTATTGCTTTTCCTCCCCCTTTGACATCAATGGCACAGATTTTGATCAGGATCCTTTGAACCGATAATGCCATGCTCCCCCTGAGATCATGCTGCATCTTCAAACATAATATGACCAATGCTCCCCTGAGCCTGTGCATTCAAAGATGCCTAATAGCACCTCACAACCAATTTAATATTCTGTATTTAAGTAGACCTGATCCTCTGCATGGCAGAGAATACTCCCAGTTTCTGTCTGAGGTATTCGAACGCTTCCCTAGGTAGAGGTTTGGTAAATATATCAGCAACTTGTTCTTTGGAGGAAACATACTCCAATTTCACCTTTTGTTCAAGAACTTGTTGACGTAAGAAGTGATATTTGATGGTAATGTTCTTGGTATTGGAATGCATAACAAGATTCTTTGATATATTGATAGCACTTGTATTATCACACATAATGGAGGTTGGAGGTGAACATTTGATTTGAAATTCTTGTAGGATTTGCATCATCCAGAGAAGTTGAGTGCAACATGATGCAGCAACCACATATTCTGCTTCTGCTGTAGATAAGGCAATGGAGATTTTCTTCTTGCTGAACAAAGATACTAACTGGGGCCCCATATAGAATGCACCACCACTGGTGCTTTTCTGATCATCAACACTTCCAGCTCAATCTGCATCAGTGTATGCATGAAGAGTAAGATCAACATTCTTTGGATACCATTGTCCAAAGTCTTGAGTTCCTTGTAGATATTTGAATATTCTTTTCACAGCCTGAAGATGAGACTCTTTTGGATTAGCTTGGAATCGTCCAACAATCCCAACTGCATGCATAATGTCTGGTCTAGTCCCAGTGAGATAAAGTGGACTTCCTATCATTGATCTGTAATCTGGTTGATTCACCGAAGGAGAATCATCATGAGAACTGAGATTGCATCTGGTTATCATTGGTGTACTTACAAGTTTGCATTCTTCCATGCCATACTTCTTCAGAATTTGCTTGAGGTATTTTGCTTGTGATAAGAATATGCCATCTGTTGCTTGTTGCACTTGCAAGCCAAGAAAGAATGTTAGTTCCCCAAGCAAAGAAATTTCAAATTCTTGCTGCATATCAGAAGCAAATTTCTAACTCATAGACTCTTTATTACTTCCAAAAATGATATCATCAACATATACAACCACAATCTATAGTTTTTCATTTTCAGTTTTTGTGTATAAGTTGCTATCAGCAGACCCTTTTGAAAAACATTGTTGATGAAAATATTTTTTAAGACGATAGTACCATGCCCTTGGAGCTTGTTTGAGACCATATAGAGCCTTTTTAAGTATACAAACAAGTTTTTCATCATTTCCCAAAATGAATCCTTCTGGTTGTTCTATATAAACTTCTTCTTCTAGATCACCATTGAGAAAAGCAGATTTAACATCCATTTGATAAACTTTGATTTGTTGGAAGCTTGAAAAAGCAAGAAACATTCTTATGGCTTCAAGTCTGGCTACAGGAGCAAAGGTTTCTTCAAATTCTATACCTTCTTGTTGAGCATACCCTTTGCACACAATTCTAGCTTTATTTCTTATAACATCCCCATTCTCATTTAACTTTTTTTTGAATATCCATTTAGTTCCAATGACATTTTTGTCATGAGGTCTTGGTACTAATTCCCAAGTGTGATTCTTTTCAATTTGATCAAGCTCTTCATTCATGGCTTGAATCCAAATTTCATCTTTGCTAGCTTGACTGACATTGTGAGGTTCAATAGTGGACATAAATGCCAGATTGCTAGAAGATCCCACAAGAGTCCTTCTTGTTTGTACACCTGATCCCTTTTCTCCCAAAATTTGAGATTCTAGATGATTCTTTTGAACATATCTAGATGGAGCTTTTTCAGATAAATCATCTTCGGGTTCTTCATTGGGTTCACTGTCTATATCATCCTTATTTGATGTAGAAGGATATGTGTCATCATCATCTTCATCTGTTGTTTGCTTTTCTTCTTTTGGAGCTGCAGGAGACTCATCAATAACAACATCAATACATTCAACAATCTTCCGAAGTCTTTTATTGTAGCATTTATATGCCCTAATCCTAGAGGAGTAACCAAGAAATATTCCTTCATCTGCTCTGGGTTCAAACTTTCCAAGTTTTTCATCATTATTCTTGATAAAGCATTTGCTCCCAAAAATTCTAAAATGCTTTATAGCGGGAGGATTACGATACCAGAGTTCATATGGAGTTTTATCACTATTTACACGAACATGTGCTTTGTTGATAATGTTTACAACTGTATGTGCTACTTCTCCTCAAAATGTGTCAGGTGTTCCAGAATCATCAAGCATAGCTCTAGCCATTTGTTGAACTGTTCTGTTCATTCTTTTGCAATGCCATTCTGTCGTGGAGTGCCAACTATAGAGAACTGTCTTTTTATACCATGTTGTTCACAGAATTCAAGGAATTCATTGGATGTATATTCTCCCCCTCGATCGGATCTGAGACACTTGATTTTTAGATCTAATTCATTCTAAACTAGTGCTTTGAAGATCTGAAATTTCTTGAATGCTTCATCTTTGTGTTTAAGCAGCCCAATCCAACACATTCTAGAGAAATCATCAATGAATAAGATATAGTATTCTTCACCACGTTGTGAATTTTTCCTCATAGGTCCACATATGTCAGTATGAATGAGTTTAAGAGGCTTACTTGATGATCCTTCCTTGGCATTAAATTGTACCCTAGTTTGCTTGCCGAATTGGCAAGATTTGCATAAGATATTTTCAGGTAGAGTGATATTGGGAAGATCACGAACAACTTTAAGTCTGCTTGATTTGTTGATTTGAGAGAAGCTCAGATGCCCCAACCTTCTATGCCATAGCCAATTTTCTGAAGTTTTACTCAAATAACATTGTTCTTTGGGGTTATTTAATATATACAGTTGTTTGGAGTTCTTTTTCCTTTTATAATTGCTTTACCTGTATCAAGATCACGTACCACACATTCTTTTGAACTAAAGACAACTTCAGTTCCTTGATCACACATTTGAATTACACTTAACAAGTTATGTTTTAATCCATCCACATACATGACTTCATTAGCTTTCACTTTTTCTTTTAGAAAAATATACCCTTTTCCCTTAATGACTGCAGGAGTATCATTTCCAAATGTAACATTTTTTTCTTTTTCTAGAGCACTATATGCAAGAAGTTTGTCTTTATCACCTGTCATGTGTCTTGACCATCCACTATCAATGTACCATTGGTTTTCTTCATCTTCTGCAAATAACATTATGCCACAATTTTCAACCTGTGATTCCTTCTTTTTCCATACTTTGGAGCTTGAAGGAACATGTTCTTTTGGCTGAAATTTGCTCCTGCATTCAGATTATTCATGGCCAAAGCTATTGCAATAAGCACATTCAACTTCATTTTGAAGAGGAGAAAAGTTGTTATAATTATTCTTCTTTGTTTCAATATCAATCCTTTTCTTTCTTACTTCTCTTGTCATGATGATTTTATATTCAACACATTGAACAGCTTTATGACCAAAATTGTGACATGAGAAACATTGTCCATTGAAGAAGAAATTTCTGCGATCATAAAATCTTCAATATGAATTTACTTGTTGATTTGGGTTTCTTTGAAAGACATTCTTGTTAGTGTTCTTTGAATTGAGATGATCATGCTTTATCTGTAAATATTCTTTATTCCCTTGCTGAGTAGCAGCATGTTGTAAACCAGTTGTAACTGCTTTTAGATAATTTGGTGCTGAAGCGTGAGAATATTCTCCAATATATCCAAGACCTGTCTTTATAAGAGGAGAACGTTGAACCTTTATAATCTCATCTAATGTTTCAGATCCTTTAGCAAATCTAAGATTCATAGTTTTTACTTTCTCAAGTTCTTTTCTTAGACTTACTACTTCACACTCTAATTTCTCATTGTGTTTCTCCTTTTCTTCAAGCTGATTTTTTAGACTTTCTATGATTATTTTACTTTCTTCTAAGCAAATTTTGAGTTTATTGTTTTCATCAAGAAAATCACTGTCTTCTAGAGAATCCACAAAAGTATCTTTTTCTTCTCTAGATTATTTTTCAAATGCCATGAGAAGTCTAAGATCTTGTTCACATTCTTCCTCACTATCAGATAACCCATCACTATCTTCATGAGTATAGTAACTCTTTCTAGTGCTAAAATGATTCTTATTCCTTTTTGCTACTTCCTTCCCCTTTTTATGTGTTTCTTTATAAGGACACTTAGCAACATAATGACCAACTCTTCTACAATCAAAACATTTGAAAGGAAGCTTACCTCTGAACCGTCCTGTGCCAAGTTGAAGTTTCTTTACAAAGTTTATCTCATCTTCTTCTGAGATATATCCTGATCCTTCTGTTTTTTGTACTTCCTTCCCTTTTGTAGAAGTTCTAAAGACTTCTTCTTTGACTTCAGAAGGTCCTCCTCTTCTCATTTCATATGCAGTTAGTATGCCATGAAGTTGCACCACAGTAAGGTTTTGAAGATCCTGCTTTTCTTCAAGGGCAGAAAATTTTGACTCAAATTTTGTCGTTAGTGATCATAAGACTTTCTCAACCTAGGTAGATTCGGTTATTGTTTCTCCCAGATTTCTCATACGATTTACAATATCATCGAGACGTAAAAAGAAATTGGAAATGCTCTCCTCATTATCCATTTTTAGATTCTCATATTGAATTCTGAGAGTTTGGAGTTTAGCACTTTTTACCTTTGCATCACCTTCATAACTTAGAATGATTTTGTCCCATATTGTCTTGGCTGTATTCAGCTGCATGAATTTGACAAATTATGATTCAGTTAGAATTCCCAATAGAGCATTGACCGCCTTTGCATTCGTTTCATAATTCTTTCTTTCCGTTGGATTTGTTGGTACTGCAGCTGGGTTTTGATATCCTTGTTCAAAAATTGCCCATACCTCTGCTCCCAGAGACTGAAGATAGGATCTCATCCTTGTTTTCCAGAAGATTAAATTGTTTCTGTTAAAGAGCAGAGGCCTGATAGATGTTGTTCCATCTTGATTGCTCATCTTGCTTGATCTTCCTTCTAGCGGCTAAGATTTTTCAGAAGAACCTAGCTCTGATACCAACTGTTGGGAAAAATACTGAAGGGGGGGGGGTGAATCAGTATTTAGGACTGAAATTTTTTTCTTTTCTTTCTCTTAAAACCATATGTTACAGTACTGCATCCAATATGTATGTCTAGATATCTTATTATGTCTTTACTTAGAGTATTGCATCAGATAAGCATTAAGCATGAACAGAAATAAAAGAACAAACCATCACACAAAACAACACATATGAACACCAGGATTTAAGGTGGAAACCCAATTCAGGAGAAACCACCGCTGCTGTAATCTCAGTCTTCAATATTTATTGTAGAGAAAACTTCTTATAATATATGTTGGTGCAGACTTATACCAGCACACAGGCACCCACCTGTAGAAGGCTTCAACCTTCTCTCGTTTACCAGCCTCTCCTGGAAGGGAGCTACTACCCCCTACTCTCGTTTACCAGTTACCACTGGAAGGGAGCTACAACCCCCTCTCTGAAGGCTTCGACCCTCAGCACCACTGCGGACCATGTTTCATCAATTTTCATATACAACATACCATGCCGGTCACCTGATTTATTTATTTTCTGTATACTCACACTAGTTCCTCATGATTTTGTATGTCATTCACACCAGAGATTCATCATTATATTCATGGGTGCATTGTAGTTTCAGATTTATCAGTTAAGAACAGAGCTTGCCCATATAGATATTCCTTTTAGAAATTTTATTCACCACCCTTAAAATGTGCACCCTGTTCTTTATTTTTCTTCTCCTTACATAGTTTTCCCTTTATTAAAACCATGAGTCAAAACCACGAACCGCTAATGGTATTCATCTGACAGTATTCCTTTTATTTTATCGCGCAGGACTTTTGATCTCCTTTTAATTTTTATTTATCAATTTGAAGAAATTGATAAATAATTATATTTACAATTTTGAACAGAACTTTAGGATTAAAGTGACCCTTCGCATTTTAACCCTTCCAAATAATATAGTAAACCTTTGACCCCGGGCCCACAAATATAGTCAATAGCCAATCAAATACACGCATGGTACCATAGGTAAACTTCGCGCAAGTCCAGCATCTGATCACCGTTAGATTAGCAAGCTTCCAGATCAACGACATATATGCATATCGCTCGACCTCCGATACCAATCGTTAACGTGCGATGGCCCGCCGTACCTGTGTTAATCTTCACGCACCTTCAACAAATGATGACCATCTGATGACCCCTTCCCAGATCAACGGCGCTCAACGATATCGCTGGGCATCCTGGGTCGAACTATAACGCGCGATGGCACACAGTAAAAAGTGGTTTTGTAGAATCATACAGAGACACTTGTCGCCCGTTCTATGGAGTCGCTCCCCACCTCCTGAATACTGCTTCCTCATTGAGAGCGGTGCGATGAAAACCACAAACTGCCTTCACTGTTCCTCCTTCATGGTTTCGCCCTTCGCTGAAGGTTTCGTTCATGATTCCAAAGGGTTAGTCTAAGTTTACGCTATAACTCTGGTCTATCTTTGGCAGGATTTCCAATAACCAATAAAAAAATGTAGTTCTCTTCCGACGGGATTTCCTTACAAACATTGACTCATAACAATTCAATGTCATTCCTCAATTCTGCTATGATATATATAACATTTCAACCTTTCATTTCGGAGTTCTATCCTGTCACAATTCCACTTCTAACTGTATATTCAAAAACATCATATCTCTGCCACCATTAAGTTCTTCAATGGATACATTGAATGCCTCAAGAGCCCCCTATATATTCAACCAAGTAATTCCATGACTGCAAATATCAAACTAAGCCAGATCTTCATTACAAGAAGGTCTCATCCTGGAATTCTAATCCTACCACCATGATTCCTCAACAGGGTTTCACTTTTAACTCCATTCGCAGAGACTCATACAGAGATTCAGGGGATTCCACACAAGAATTACATCAATCAATACACATATAATACACATAACCTTAACAATGATTTCATTCTTCTCTGGGCACCGTAGGTATCCTTTGCCCATTATGAAATTGATCACACAGGTCATATATATTCCATATTTACTCATACTTACCCCAATTCCACAGTTCTTCATTAACATATACAAATCTTAGCCAGATATTCAATTTGTCCTTCAATCTATTACCTTGTCTCTTTTGCCTTATGGATAGTTTAGGTGTTGCTTTCCTTTGCCATCAATGAAAATATTTCCAACAGTGCATGGACATTTCTCCTCTTTCAAAACAAGGGAGAGATGGCTGAAGTGACTCTTGCATAGAGTCCCTTAGCTGCCCCAACACCACATATCTCATGCACCCTTGAAAGTGATGATGTAGTTCCTCTTTCAAGCCTTCCCAATCAAAGCTCGTCATGATTAGAGTGTAGATCTTCATTGAATGCATCTGGCTGAAAAAGAAATATTTATGTGCTCCTTGTAGTATCTTCTGCTTGAGCTTGGAAGCTCTAGATAAGAAGACTGTACCATGATGATAAATGACCCCTCCTTGGACTAAGTAGCCCTCTTCTTTTAGCATGTCATCAAGTACCATATATGTGTGAAGATCTTTGGAATACTCTATAAGCAGTTGATATTTCCAATATAGATCTACACTGCTCAACAATGACAGTGCTGATGATACATCCACAATAGTGTTTGTCATATTGCTGATCTTCTCCTTGGCATCCCCCATGCCAAAGGTGTGTGTTGGAAGGTTGAACCTTCCATTCTTCTCCTCCCACAATGTAGGTCCAGATATGAGAGTGGGTGGTGATGATAAGGGAACAAGATCTCCCTTCTTCTTGAGCTTACCCAAGCCTCCTAGCGTTGTAGCCTTGTCTTCTAATGCTCCAATCCCTCCTGGACTCATGAGTGGAACATTAAGATGTGGGACACCTTTCACCAAATCTGAATCAGGTGGTCTCCCAGGTGGTTTTCCACAAGAAAATTATGCCTCATGGCTCATTCTCCCATGCTTATCAAATGGGATAAACATCCCCTTGATTCCACAGCGCAAGTTCACCTTTGATTTTTATGTGGAAGTCTGAGGTGGTATCACTCCTAAGGATGCAAGAGTGCTTTGGATTGGAACATTTGATCCTTTCTCTTCTTCATGCACTAGTGGATCATCTCTTGCTATAAGAGCGTTGTGAACCCTCCTTTCTTCAGTCTTATTTTCTACTAGCATAAACACCTGCTGCTTATGTCCTCCATATGTCAGATCCTTTGGAACTCCTTGAAAAGATGCAAGATCCCCTCTAATGGAAGCCATTTCTTCACCTCCTTCCTCCTTCTCATTAATGGAGCATGCCCCATTAATAGGTGATCCTTTCTCTTGATCCCTTCTTGAAAAAGGACTACTCATGTCTTCCTCTTGAGGAGAATGTTCTAGTTGAAGTGAGGCTTTTGCCCTTGGCAGATCATATTGAAGATCCTTAACCCCTTCAACAATATTCAGAAATCGAGTTGGCTTTATGGATTTCTCCAACTCATGCAAAGAATCAGACTTATTTGGCTTGATTTGCTTCCTCAAAAAAGTTTCAGAGTGTACTTCAAATATTTTCACTAGCCTCCTAGTAAACCTTGCATAAGAAGAAATGTTGACATTTTCAAGGAGAATGACTCAAATATCCACCAGGCATAAGCCTTACCTTGAAGATGCAGCGGTGCTACCTTCATGGCTTCTTCTTCTGAGACTTGATGTAGATGGAAATATGTGTCAAGTTGCCCTACCCAAGATTGGGTTGAACTCTTAGGTGATCCATCAAAAGTAGGTAGAGAATACCCAAAGTGGGTTGCATGCTCCCTCTTCTTCTACTATAGTTGTAGGATCTCCTTTATTCTTTAAGCTGACAGAGCTTTGGGAAACTGAGATGCTCTTTGAATCTCTTTGACTGAGATTCATATTCTTGGAGATATTCACCAATATTTTCCTCCTTTGGTGTTCCTTCTTCTCCTTCTTCCTTTGATAAGAAAGTAGGCATGTTAGAGTGTTGTAGATCAGGATGTGCGGCTAAATGTTCACACACAAAATAAGAAGTACTGGAGCTTCCTTGATGTGAAAATATTATTGATGGATTTGCATGTCTTTCCCTCCTCATTCCTTGTATTTCTTCCTTCAACTCATGTAGAGCTTGAGAAATAGTGTTAGAAAACTCTTCTCTTTTAATCCTTCTAGATAAAGGGGTTTCAACCTTCTTCTCTTTGTCTTCTGTGTAATATTTCTTTTGTATTATTCTTTGGTACCTCTTCTCTCTGTCATTGAGAGGTTCTTCTTCTTCTGAAGACATATTGGCTCTTCAAGAAAAGCACAAGTTGTGCCAAGAAAGATGATCTGATATCACTGTAATATCCCCAAATGGGAATACTCAGCAATGCCTGTTGGAATAATGCACTCTTAATAAATCTGTGCACTAAAATGAGTTTGCAGCTCCTAGATCCCTTACATCAGTGGATATAGTGTCTAGATCCAAAAGGAGAGAAAAAAAAATCAAAATAGGTGAGGTAAACAGACCTCCCACCACCTAGTATAGTTGGAAAACATCCAAAGAGAGGGGCTGCAGCTATATGAAACAAACTGCTTCAGAAATAACGTAGTTTAGCTTGCTTAGGAGAAAGAGACCAATGTGGATGTTCATACTTCAGCTATATATCAAAAAAATAGGTTTACAATGAAACTTATCCAATGTATAACAGAAAAGAGAAGAATATACAAGAAGATTCCCTCAGAAATGAGGTGCTACAACCACAAGAAATGTGTGAATAAGCTTGATAGCATTATTTTCATTGGCTAAAGCAATAGTATGTTACAACTTAGATCTAGAGCAGATCTGTATACAAAACGATAGATCTATTTCATATCTGTATACAAGAAAGACTCCTTTATACACTCCCCTTGGGGATTTCAGAAAAACATGAATAACAGTGAGTAGATCTGAGATCTAAGTTACAGATCTTCAATAGTATTCAGAAAAATCTGAAGCACGTGATGTACAACAGATTATATTTGAAATAACATGGATTGGATGGCCAATCCACAGACCACCACAGTGAAAGGAAGAATCCAATCACGAGAGATCTCTCCTCTAAGATGATGCCAAAACTCCCTGCAACTCTACTCTTGAAAATAACGCAGTACTGGAAGACGAACTACACTGTAGACTCTAAGAAGACTTTGGCCTAATGCCAAGGTATGGGTATGAAGCTCCAAGGGTCTAGAACACTCTTTTCAAAGGGATAGAAGACTTTCCCAGTGAAAAGGGGTGCTAGAGATGCATAGATCTGGAAAGATCTATCCTCCACTTGCTGCAGCTCACAAGGACAACCTAATCCTAAACAGGATCAATGTTATAGGTGCAAGATGAAGCTTAGCCAAATGCTAGATAGTGGAAAAGATAAGAAAGGCTCCTCCAAGAGCTGCTCAAGGAAGGAGGTGGGATTCTCGCTCAGGAACACCCAATGCTAAACATCATTATTCTCAGCTAAACAACTAGAGAATGATATATGTCTGAATAGACCATATATTCAGAAAATGATAATCATCAACAACCCTCTCATGTTGCTCTCCTCTTCATTTTATAAGATAAAATACTTTTCAAACCCTAAACCACCTCAATGAGTTAGCTCCTTTCACATGTGGAGCCTCCATATAAAATTGCGCTGTAGATTTGGTCAAGGTTGACCCAGTCTCATCACTAATACATTTGGCGGAAATTCCGACACTTGGTTCCGACGCTTTTGACTAAATGTCAAAAATTTCCCCAAATGTTTTCCATCCCGCCTGAAACCGTCGCTATACCGACGTTTATAGAAAAGTGTCGCAATACCGACACTTAGACAAAGTGTCGCAATTGCGACGTTTGGAGGAAGACGTCACAATTGCGACACTATGGCCCAAACCGTCGCTCTTGCGGTGACTGCCTCCAAACGTCGCAAGTGCGACACAATGTCTAAGTGTCGCAATTGTGACGTTTGGAGGCATCCGTTGCAATAACGACACTTTGTCCACAGTCAGTATAACGACACTTATATGCGCGCTACATAAAAATACGAAACTTATATGCGCGCTACATAAAAATGATTTTATTATTTCGTATCCATCGCAATAGCTACATTAACGTCTGATATCATGCGCACATTCACCCTCCACTCTTGCAGAACAGAATTCACCCTTACCTCTTGCAGAATAGCATTTGCCCTCAGCATTCACTCTCAGCGTTCGCCCTCAGCTCTTGCAGAACAGCATTCGCCCTCAGCGTTCGCCCTCAGCTCTTGCAGAACAGCATTCGCCCTCAGCTCTTGCAAAATGGTAAGTTCTTAGTGCAGGCGCTTCCTCCTATAGTAGGGTTGAATCTATTTGGGTTTTTTTGGTCAATTCCATTGGATTGTGTTAGGTTGTAGGGTTCTATCTAGATGTCAATAATCAAGATTCAATACCCTCTATTATCTTCATCACCCAATACAAGATTTAAATTTTTCCCAAAGAAACGCTTATTAATTTGGCAGCCATTATTTCTCCCTGCTTTAAAAACCCTACATTTAAATGAAAACAAGCATTGCATTTCAACTACAAAAATCTATTAGTGTTCAAATGTACATGTGTGCTACATTAACATCTGATATCACATGCGCATTCACCCTCCACTCTTGCAGAACAACATTCGCCCTCAGCATTCGCCCTCAACTCTTGCAGAACAACATTCGCCCTCAGCATTCGCCCTGAGCTCTTGCAGAACAGAATTCGCCCTCAGCATTCGCCCTGAGCTCTTGCAGAACAGCATTTTCCCTCAGCTCTTGCAGAACAGCATTCAGCTCTTGCAGAACAACATTCACCCTCAGCTCTTGTAGAACAACATTCGCACTCAGCTCTTGCAAAATGGTAAGTTCTTACTGCAGGCCCTTCCTCCTATAGTAGGGTTGACTGTATTTGGGTTTTTTTGGTCAATTCCATTGGATTGTGTTAGGCTGTATGGTTCTCTCTAGATGTCAAGAATCAAGATTCAATACCCTCTATTATCTTCATCACCCAATACAAGATTTAAATTTTTCCCAAAGAAACGCTTATTAATTTGGCAACCATTATTTCTCCCTGCTTTAAAAACCCTACATTTAAAAGAAAATAAGCATTGCATTTCAACTACAAAAATCTATTAGTGTTCAAATGTACATGTGTGCATCACTTGTGTAGGGTATTTCTTTTCCATTTTCACATTATCCAAGAATGTGTGCAGTATAGTTCATATTTTTTGTGATTTAGATTATCTTGAAAAAGGAAAGGTAAATTATTTCCCATGGAAAAAAAAGGTTTTCCCTTTTTACTACTGGAAATGGTACAACAAAGTTCCATTTCTACCCGAAACTCCTATGAAACAAGAACCAAATAAAGGCCATGTCCTCAATGGACATCATTTGGCTTTGAAAATGGCCATTGCACTGTGTTGTTTCTTATATTACATCACGATAGTTTCTTAGGTAATTTCTTGTTTCTTGAGATGAAAAACAACCAAAGAAATTGTGAAGATCCTTTCAAGAAATAAATTACCGTTTCTCAATCATATCTCAACTATTTTTTATTTTATTCAGTGGTTGCTTACTTTGAGAGAAATTTGACACTTTTATAAGGAATATAACATAAAAACACAAAATGGGAAGGAATTGATGAGGTAGTTGACCTTTAGTTGTTGTCAATTAAGAATTGATAATACATGATGCATGTTCTGTACTGCAAACTAGATTCCTTCCTAGAGTTAGGACACAGAGTATTGAATCAAAGTTGTAGTTTCTAACTTCTTGTATTGGTTCATCAATCTTGAAATTCAGACATTTCATGTCCTCATTGCTTCATGTTTGAATAATTTGCATCAATCGTACAATAGGAAATTAGGAATTATGATTATTATTACTTTATGGATCTGTTAAGTTACTTTTAAGTTTGCATGGTTTATTGTGAAATTATTCTAGTGTGCCCCTAGGCCCAGGTGAAGGAATGCCAAGGACTGAGAACCATAGATTTTAAATGGTATTTTTTCTTATACCCAAAAACCCCTCAACATCATTTCTTATTAGTTCTTAACAATAGTGTTGTAAACAATTTGAGAATTGATATAGCAAAATCTCACATTTCTCAAGATAAAGTCCTAAAGCTAAAGTGTGATACCATGTGTAATTCAATAGCCCCATTGTCACCTCACCAACCTCTTTTCACTTTGGGCTAGCTCTCCTCCAACTCAAAGGGGGTTCTCCCTAGTAGATTTTAGGGATCTAATGGCCCAACCAAACCAAGTCAAGAGCCCCCTAACTCTCTATGTTTACTACTATCAATCAAAATATTTAACAATACGGTCAGACATGCATCTTGAAGATAAATTTGCCAGGGTATTTTTGGGTAATTTCAAAGGGAAAGTCCCCAAACACATATAATCAAGGAATTATAATGTGATTTCAAAAATTAAATATCAACAAAATCGTTTAAAGGATATTGAAAGTAAAAAGGTGATGGAAGATAGAAAGTGCCTTACTTAAATGCTCTAAGGATTTTTCAATAGTTGCTCCAAAAGCTTCACTTCAAGGCCCTTCAAGATCGTCTCCAAAAAAGCTATACCATCAGCTTCAACAATGTTGCTCCAAAAATTTCCTCAAGGTCTTCACAACAAGTTTACTAGAAGTTGCTCCAACAATATATTCAATAAGGTCTTCATTGTCAACTCATCTCTTGTTTGGGTGCCTTAATGTGCAATGACATGTTTCTAGGACTGAATTCAATGCAAGGCATATTTGAAACTCTAACTCTGTCTTCTGGTGTCTTATTAGAAATTATTTCATTTTTCATTTTGTGTTTTCAAGTTAGATATTGTTTTCAAGTTTTTACATTTATAATTTTATTGCAATGTGGCAGACTGATCAGAGCAGTGCAGGAACAACCCCGAGACGGGATGATCGCGGAAAGAGGCCAGCAGAAGAACATGTAAAGTGCCAGCATTGCTCTATCTTCAGGTATTTTAGTTATTTACATAATTGAAACAATATTAATTTTGTTCAAATATGCATACACCTAGCCATGGTATGCCTGATGATTCCCTCTTTGAGGAAGAGCTTTCTTCATCCCTATCTCCAGTGTTCTTGTTGCGAAAAAAGGCACACGATGCAAGGTCGGAATTTAATACTTTGATAGACGCGCCTCAAACACCTGAAATAGAAGAGAGGATAAAACAACTTATGAGCTAGATAGATAGATATCAGGTAATAATAAAAAGTCAAAAGGATATTTTTTTTTGTTCTGCATGAGATGAATTGTGATAGTTTGATTTTTAATTTTTACATTGTCTAAACTAACAAAAATTTCTTTTGTATGTAGCGTTTTCTGGCACTTGTTGAACCCGGTGTTGGTGGTAGTGGGACACAAGGGAAAGATATTTCCCAACAACCCTCTCGTACACCTTCTACTCCTTTAGGTGCCAGCCAAGAAACACACCCTGCCCAAGAAGAAACCCAACCAACCGCTGAATGTGTTGGCAATGATGAGGCTGATATGGCCAACTACATTGTTGTGTTTCCTGGATCTACACGTGTCAGCTCCACAGGGACCATTAATGGCACGTTGTTCGTGAACGATGAAGGTGTCCCTATAAAGCATGTACAACTCCCAGGTAAATTTTAATATTTTAACTATTTCATGTACTTTATCTAAAACATATTTATCATGATTTTTATTTTTAAATTAATGATAATATAATTTTTTTTTTTTGTGTAGGAAACAATGAGTTCTACAGGTTTCTGGAGAACCATGCATTGGTAATTTTTGGCCCAACCATACGCACACGGTGGAATTCCCAGAATTCCAACCTGAAAAAATAACTTCTAGATTATCTAGAAGCCCTTTTTGGGGTCGGCACATTTGACAGAACAGTGGTGGCTCGGGTAGCTAGCAAATATTTGAAATATACCAGAGACACCTATAGGACGCAATTGAAATTTAACCCTAGATATGAGCGTCCTCTCATAGTTCTAGAGAGTGAGTGGAGAGCACTCATCCATGACGGAAAAGAGAAAAGGGCAAAGAAAGAAGGAAAAATGCCAACTGGACTCGCAAGGTAAATTACAACTTTAATTCAATAGCTTTAATTTTCTCTATGTCTAAAATAAAAGTGTGCTACGTCATATCTGACTTCAATATTTTGATGCTTGGTTTCCTGACACCTCAAAGGCAACCAAAGCTAGGATTGAAAAAAAGGGCCATCACAAGCTAGGCAAGGGCAGCTACCTGAAATTAGCTGCAAGAATTGTAATTAAGTAGCTAAACATCTTATAATTAATTGTATTGCCTTCCAACGTTTTTGTAATCCTATCAAATATGATTAAAAATACACAATCATATGTAATGTAGGGTGATGACTTCGGAACAGAAACTACAGAGGAAGATAAAAATATTGCTTTCCATTTCGGATATCAAGCCGTAGTTGAACGTCGCAAAAGCTTGGGGCAGGTCCCAAGATCCAGAATGCCTGATAAGGTAAAACATTAACCTTTCAATATGTTTGTTTTCGTCCATAAATTTAATGTCTAAAAACTTTGTTTAAATCAGGGGAGCAGCACTACCGACGAGGAAAATAACCCAGTTTTAGAGCCAGATGTAGATGATCCTCACGTGCAACCTGATCATTGTAGTGGGGACCAGGCCGACAATGCTACTATCAGTGAGGGCCGTGATGGTAATTAATTTCCACTTATAATTTTTTCTAATTATACGTTGATGGTTTTCCTTATAATGTTTTTTGTTTAAATGACAGAGAATGTTTCCCTTGAGGATCTTCCCACCAGAGAGGAAGACAAGGAAACAGTCCCAACGGCGACAACTGGTGCACCAGGTAAATAATCTCATTGCAAATTTTTTTATTAATATTACCGAATGACAATTAAAATTTAATATTATATGTTTTTGTAGGCGATTCCCCGTCATTGGATGAGACTAGACATCGTGACTACACAACTAGGTCAGCGGCGACAACTGGTGCACCAGGTAAATAATCTCATTGCAATTTTTTTATTAATATTACCGAACTAGTTCAATGATATTTAAAAACTGACAATTAAAATTTAATATTATCTGTTTTTGTAGGCGATGCCCCATCACTGGATGAGACCAGACATCGTGACTACGCAACTAGGTTAGTGGCGACAACTGGTGCACCAGGTAAATAATCTCATTGCAATTTTTTTTATTAATATTACCGAAATAGTTCAATGATATTTAAAAACTGACAATTAAAATTTAATATTATCTGTTTTTGTAGGCGATGCCCCGTCACTGGATGAGACCAGACATCGTGACAACGCAACTAGGTCGGCGGCGACAACTGGTGCACCAGGTAAATAATCTCGTTGCAATTTTTTTTTATTAATATTACCGAACTAGTTCAATGATATTTAAAAACTGACAATTAAAATTTAATATTATCTGTTTTTGTAGGCGATGCCCCATCACTGGATGAGACCAGACATCGTGATACGCAACTAGGTCAGCAAAGCAGGTCGAAAGGCACGAAACAGGAGCAGAGCACGATGATATTGATGATGTAATTAGGAGCTTTAGAAATAGGAAGAAGAAAAAGAAAATTTGATAATGTAAAATATTGTATTATTATAAGACAAACATTACCATACTTGGAACGTTTTTTGCATTATATAAAAAACTCATTTATCATACTATTTTTTATGTCAAGCATTAATTGCAATGTTTCCTTGCGTACTTTTTGTTGAATTGTTTTTTTATTAGTTATTGAATATTTTTTTTTATGCTCATGAAAGTAAAAAATGAAATATAGATTGGGTATTGGGGAATTGAGAGTGATGTGAAGGGGGGGGGAGGGGCCATAAGAGCTTCCACCTTCACGTGGTTGGCCCTGTTTAGTAGAGAATAATTTATTGGAGCGATTTAATCTTGGAGCAAACCTCCCTTGATCCAGCGTAGCAACAAAAAAGTCACTGTTGACTTAGTTGCTACTCTTTCAGATCGTGGGAGGCTTGTTCCAAGTTCATGCGACTCAATAAATTGTTCTTGAAACGAAGAGGAGCTTATTGAGGTATGTTTTGACATTTTCAACATATGTTCTAACATTATCATAAGAATGCATCTTAGAGTAAAAAATACTACATCAATTACTTGTATTTATTGTATAGATAATGATGGATTTTGATTGACTTGGCAGTGCAGGTACAAATCCTCTTGCATCATGAGCAATACAACTTGTCAACCGGGGTCATGTCCAGGATATTTTTGCTTGTGCGCTTGACCAAGTTCGTAATGTCACATTTTGTAAGTTCCTTTACAGTTCATAATTCAATATTAAGCTTGTTCATGATTATTATCTAGGTTTTTTGTATGTGTTTTTTCATCTATTTGATTGTAAGCAACTCTGCATGTTTCCTGTTGTTCACTATGATTCTCCCATTACCACTCCCAGGATGAATCTGAATTTATTGTTACATAGGTTACTTTATTGTTACTATGATTTCTCCATTTACGATTTCATAGGTTACATCATGTAAAGTTGTCAATCTCAGGTTGGTGATGAGCTTTAGTTCTCCAGATTTGGGGCTTTTCTGATATTTTCTCCCTCATGTCATTCCTGCATCACCTCCTTGTTTGAGCATGCCAATTGTCTACCACTTGTACTAATTGGCACATGTCAATCTCTAAGTGGTGCCACATTTCACCTATTTTCAGTGAGAGTTTAGGGTTTCTCTAACATAGCTTTAGAAATCCGATTCAATGCCTGCTTGAATATTGTCACATAATACTCATGTTTTGGATTGATGAGCATGTTCTGAATGGTTGGTTGATTCATAAGAACCACCCATATAGTCATCTTGAGATATTTCAGAAGTTTTCTCGAGTTTCCTTTTTCACCGTTTCTAGTGGGCGGGATGGTGTGAGGTGATCCATCAATACTGGTGCTCTTGTAGTAGGGAATTTGTTTTTGGGGATATAAAGGAGAATTTGATGTAGATATCCCATTGGATGCATTCATAGATGGTCATGAGAGGTCAATAATTTAAATTAAAAATATGCAACCTCTAGCATGGCAACCTGAAGGCCACGAGAGACACTGGTTAAAGATTGTTTTGTGCTGGCCTTAATATAGTCGTGATTTCTTTCTGTTATCTTAATGCAAATATATAGTCCGGTCTCATTAAAATGAGGATTGTGGTTGTATTTCTCTTTGGTTGTTTCTCTCTTAATGCTCTAGAAGTTGCCAAAAGTTTCTATAGTTGTTTAGTTTGCCTGTTACAACTTAAAAGTGGTTTTTAGCAATGGGAGTCATGCTTTTTAAGGTTCATACTAATATGAAGATCTTGTAATTATATATTCAGCATAAGAGAAGATGGCCTCTACTTTGGGCAGTATGATAACAATTGCCACATCTACCTCATTGGGTAACAATGGAAAGGGGAAGAAGTTGGGTGCAATGTTTGATAATTATGGCAGACAATTGTCTTCTCTTTCATTTTTTTCACCCATTTCCTTTAATCGCTCAAGCAGAAGAGGGACTCTGAGATTACGCGACAGAGAGAAGGTAGTTAATACAAGAGCTATGGAAAAGGAGTTGTACTTCCACAAGGATGGCTCAGTGACAAAAAAATTGCAGGTCAGAGAAAAAATTATGTTTAAAGGAAGGTCACCTGCACGTGAAACTTCACTGCGGTGGATCTTTCCTTGTCCACTTATATTCGATTTTAATGTGTTATTTTAATTTTTCATGGAGGGTTGTTTTGGCATATGTTCTAGCATTCAATTGCACACTTACTGAAAGCATTGTCAATTTGTCTTGCAGGCGGTGTGAACAAACTTGCTGATCTTGTTGGAGTCACCCTTGGGGCGAAGGGAAAAATGTTTTCTTGGAGAGCAAGCATGGTTCTCCGAAAATAGTTAATGATGGTGTGACAATAGCTAAGGAGGTAATTTGTAGATGTGTTCTCTGGTTTTCTTTTTAACGTTGTATTAGTTCCCCCTCTTAAATGTCTTAGATTTGGTAGGCATAATTTGAAAACTCAAAGGTGAAAGGAAACATATTTGTTACCCAGTGGTCTACTTCGCCTATGGACTAGCCACATTAGAGTAATGCATAAAGCTTTTCAAAACAATAAAAGGAAAGGTTTATCGCTGAGTCAAATTTTATTGTTATTGACAGTGTAATGAAATGTATCTCAATGCTATGGTTTTGGCCTTTTTATTGGTTGAATTAGAGGACCCAGTTGAAAATAGTGGAGCCAAGTAGGCTAGTTTTCCTTTTTGCTGATGGTTTGGTGTATCTAATTGAATTAGTTGCCTAAGGTATTTTTGGTTGCAAACTCCTTTTCATTTTTCATACAGTATTGGCCTTGTGGAATACATTTGATTGTGTGGTCTTGTTAGATCTACAACATTTGTAGTTGTTTACTCTTATGGCCGAGGTGCACTTTTATTATGGAAATAATTGATGCAATATTGTCATTTAATCCTTACTGCAGGGTAGCATGTTGAGAAGTTTCTTGTGAAACATTTGGTATTCAAAATGACACTTGATCCTATACAGCATCATGCACTTGAATTCAAAATTCATATTCAAAGTGTGCCAGACAATTCTTGCAAAATTTCAAATATTTATGTTATTTTAAACCATTATCTTTTTCATATATTGGATGCTGAAAATGTCAAAAAGACTTTGGTATGAAACCAACTGGTGAATAATTTCCAGCAAAACAACCACTTCCAAGACATGATTTAGAAGTAGAACATATGTACTTATGAAGCATAGAAAGATATCCTTGATGCATTGTCAATGTTTGGCTAGGGTTATTTTTGGAGAAAATAACTCCTTATTCCTAGAATAATGATCTTCAATACAAGTAAATGCCAGAGAAGAGAGATCATCATGTGACACAACAAAACTGAAATTGGACCCCTAAGCTGGTGTGTCTACAATCGCTCTGTCAACATTTTCCCTTGGTTTACCCTGTTCTTTTCCTCCAGCCTGAGTCTTAATTGACTTCTTCTTTCTTCGGGTTTATTTATCAAATTCGTAGAATTTGATAAATAAATACTATCCAAAATGGTTCGACTTTAATTTATATTCCCGACTTTATATTATCTCCAAGCCTTATAACCAATGTTTAACTTTCAACACTTTGTATTTATACTCCACATTTCTTTTTAAATAAATAACTTGTAATGAACTTTCGGCTCTATATTTCACCACCCAGCCTTACAAAAATCACGCTCCAGACTTATGCTAATTATACGCCAATCGTTTAATTAAACAATTTCATTATACTCCGGCCCCACCTATATATATCAATAACCAATCAAACACTCGTATCGTACTTGGCTATCCTCCGCACACCTTAGTTAACCTCCGGGCAAGTTCAACGTGCGACCACCGTCCGATGGCCCTTCTCCAAATCAATGACTCTTGGCAATTTCGCTCGGCTTCCAACGTCAGGCTTTAACGTGCGATGGCGCGGGTTAAACGGTGGTTTTCCGGGGGTCACTTCGCCACGTGTCGCATTCCCTATGGAATCTCTCATGAATAGGAAATACCACCTACTCCGCAAAAGCAGTGCGATATAGGAAACCCGCTTTTGTGATTCCGCTCGTGGTTTTGGTATAGGGCTTGACCACGGGTGCAAGTCTGGTTCCGCTATCCTTTTGTTTGTTAACTCATGTCCAATCCTCGAGTCAGGTTCCGAAATCACAATAATTTTGTCTCTTTATTAAGTGCGATTTTTATATTTGAACAGTGTTCACGACCCCAGTTCTCTACACAGACCTCGCCTTCGGGTGGGGTGAGTTCATAGGGTTATCCAACAATTTACGGGAATTGAAAGACAGAAAAATGGAATTATCAGTACCCAATCGCCTCACAATTAAACAATTCTTCACAATTAGCAGTTCGAGATAATTCAATGGCAGCTAAGCTTGGAAATCATTTAACTGGAAACAATTGTTCACACATAGAGGTTTATTGCAGAAATCCCCTCTCTACTCTCCTCTTCCCTCTCTAATTTTATTCATCCGAGGAATTACAATTAATATACATAACATATGGCTCTTCGGTTCCTCTGAGAGGACCGTTCTAGAAATCAAAAGGTCTAATTATAATAATTCAACTAACTGAAACTGTTCGACTCCTACAACTCTAACTAGTCTAAGTAATACAGTCAGCTGAGGTATTGACACCTAGTTGTTACAACTCAAATGTTTTCGAACCCTCCTAGCCACAACATGTGGACAAAACCTCCTACATTTCTGGCTAGTGCCTAATGCCCCTGCATCATCGTGTGACATAAACCTATTAACAAAAGTGAACAGGGAATGATTATTAATTATGGCATACTAAGTTGTCAGTGATTTTGACTATTTGTCTTTAACATGTAAAAATGTTAAATTCCAAACTTACATCATCATGGTTTGGCATCATGAGCTTGACTAATTTTCCACCATGCTCATAATTTCATTGTTGTATTCATATCTATAAACAATGTTTCAAATAATAATAAAAAAGTTCTATAAGAAAAATCGAGACCTCCATGCTGCTTCTCCTTGTGAGACAAAGTCAAAATTGCATTACACAATCTGACACATAAGAATCTCCTATATCCCGGTGGTATGTATCCAAAATCTTATAATAGTGTCTTCAAGACTTATGTTGACATTGCCAATGAGATATTTAAGCAATGAAAGATGGAGCCTTCTTCATTGTTGTATATGTAATAGTCTTTTATTAATATAAAGATTGATGGTTTTGTCTTTCTAAAAATGAAATGTAAAAATAATTTATTGTGGTCAATTGAAAAGTTTTTTTTTTTAAGCTTTTCATTATGGAAGGGCGACATAGATATATGCCATTCTAATTGAAATTAGGACCTTCCCTTCAAATTTTATCACTGTGTGGGACCTTAACAAACAATAAAACTATTCTGCTGCACGTTATATAAAACATATTACAAAACCTTTGTCAAAACTTCAAACGAACCCTTTAGCCGTGAGTATTTC
Source organism: Pinus albicaulis (assembly GCA_034641835.2). Taxonomy (NCBI): domain Eukaryota; kingdom Viridiplantae; phylum Streptophyta; class Pinopsida; order Pinales; family Pinaceae; genus Pinus; species Pinus albicaulis. The sequence goes on along the minus strand of CM076571.1, from coordinate 713,077,657 downwards.
ATCACAAATTGATCATTTTACCATGTACCTTATTCTAGAGGAATATTATTCCACTTGATTAGGTACTTCATAATGGTTATATGTCAAAGAGATACAAAATATTTATCTATAACTTTTTGTGGTTCAAGAATCAACTTTCATTCTTCATCTAATTTTGGAAGTTCTATTTACATTGGCATATTTTTTCCCAAAACCTTTTTTAGGCAAGATACATGAAAAACCTTATGAATGCAAGAAGAAGGAAAATATAACTTCTATACCACTTGTGCAATCCTATGAATAATTATTTAGGGCCATAACAGTTTTTCAGTGTGGAAAAAGTCGACAAAAAGTCCCGACTTTTTGAAAAAAATCCCGAATTTTTCTCGGAGCTGACTTTATTGTCGATTTTTTGCCGACTTTTTCATCCCTGAAAAATTCGCGATTTTATCCTCGAAGTCCCAACTTTTTGCCAAATTTTTAGAAAAAATCTTGAGTGAGGTAGTTAATTTCTTTAATAATTTTTTAATTTTTTTTGAAAAAATCAGGATTTTTTCCAAAAATGAATATTTTTGTATTTTTTTAGTTTTGCCGAATTTTTGCTGACTTTTTCAAAGAACTCCTGACTTTATCGAGTATTTCAACTTTTGGACCCTTGCCGATGTAATCTCGACTTCGAATTTTTCCACATTGCATGTTTGAGCTAATTCTTTATTCTTCTTTTTCTTCAATGAAGATTGCTTATAATGCTATAATCTAAAAAATACCCAATTACCCTCCTCAAATTATCTTTCACTTCAATGTTGTTCCCCTTATTGTTTTATCATGTTTCATGTCATTTGAAGGTTTTCCATAATAATTTTCAAAGTTTCTTTAGTATTTTCCATATGTGACTCTGTTTCCTATACTTTGGACTTATCTTGCAAAAAATATGAGATACTAGGAGTTGGATATCCATAAAGGGCCTTAAATGGGGAAATTTTAGTAGATGTGTGATAGGTAGTATGATAGTATCATATTACCATTCTTCCTTGAGGAACCCACTTCATCCATTAATATTTCTTTTCTAAAGAGTAACATTGTAGATAACCTTAAAAACATTTGTTAACTATTTTTGTTTGACCATTTGATTGTGTTTGATATGTAGAACTCATGGAAGCTAGTGTTTCTCCACTCATATTAAATAATTATTTCCAAAAGTTTCTTGTTATTATTACTTTAGGAAAACCATGAAGACTATGAATTTCTTTCACGGACACTTCTGCCACTTGGCTTGTTGTTTATGTACTTTGAGCTCTACAAAAAAATCTACAAAATTTGTCTATATAAATGACCACAAAAATATAATACTTACCTTTATATTTCAGTAACCCTGTAATAAAGTCTATTGATATATCTTCTAGTCTTTGAATATGTATGTGGAATGGTTGAAGTAACCCTAGAGATTTTACTATCTCTCTTTATTTATTATGCAAACCTGACCTTCTCTTACAAAATTTTGAATATCTTTCTTCATTCCTTCCAAAAATATATTTTTTGATCCTTTGAGATGTTTTAAGGAACCCTACGTCCTACCATCAGAGAGACATGGGACTCCCTTAATATTTTTTTATTCAAATATACTTGCGTGCATAAAAATATTCTACATTTGCACCAAAGTATATCTCTCTTTCACTCCCAATGCTCCATAGAGTTCATCCCATCCTTTATAAATTTTAGTTTTTGTTTAGTACTATTGTCATTTTTCCATTATGGCAAGCTTCTTCTAGCCACCTAGGAATAGAAAATGTAATTGGATATAAATTTGAGGCCTCTTCTATTTTAGAAAGAACATCATGTACTAAATTTTCCTTACCCTTTTTGTAGATTATCTCAAAATTAAAACTTTGCATTTTTTCTCCTCATTTTTGTTAATCTTCCAATGAAATCCATAGCTTCAAAAAATAATGTATGCTATCATGGTATATATTGACTTTAAAGTACCTCCCAATGATATATTATCCCCATTTTTTATTGCATGTAATATTGCTTCCATTTATTTTTCATACGTAGATTTCACCAAATATTTTCTTTGAATTCCTTGCTTTTAAAAGCCAATGATATCCCTTATTGTGTTAATGTTACGTAAATTCCTTGTCCTAGTGCCTCACACTCTACTATGAATGTTTTACCAAAAGTAGGTGCAGCCGATGTTGGTGTAGAAGACATGGCATCCATTGAAAGAGAGAATGCCAAAGTAGCCTCATCATTCCATATAAATGATATTTTCTTCAAGAGATATGTGAGTGGACTTGAAATACATGCATAATTCTTAACAAATGATCAATAATATCATGTAAGTCTAAAAAATCTTCTAAGAACCTTGATTTTCTTAGGAATAGGTCATTTTGTAATAGCTTGCATCTTTTAAGGCTCCAACTTCACTCCTTCCTTTAAAACAATATGAACCAAATACTCGAATTCTTATTTCCCAAAAGCACATTTGGATATTTTTACATAAAAATGATTGTTCTCAATAATTTATATAACTTTTCCACATGTTTAGTGTGGTATTCCCATGATTTATTATAAATATGTGTATTATCAAAGAAAACCAACACAAATTTTATAAGATGGGATCAAACAAAATTGTTCTTAAGTCGAGCCCGCCTGACTTCGCATTCCAAAATAGCCTGCTAACGTCGGCCAATTTTGTGACGCGAAAACCAAATGAATTCCGCCCTAATCTTTTTCGGGTTCGAAGTTGGGCTGGCGTATGGAGGGAGAGTTGTGACGCGAATTTCTTATCAAAATCGCCCTAATCTTTTTCGAGTCCGTATTTCCACTGCATGAGCAGCCCAAACAAAGATCTGCTCCAATCAATTTCTGCCACGTGTCCTCAATAAAAACTTGCCCTGCTCCCGGCTGCGGGTGCATTCGATGGTGTTTAAGGCGATGGGACATGGATGTGGCGATTTCATATCAATCGCATTAAGTTTTAACGTTGTTCAATTAAGTTCCAAGGTTTTCACATCAAATCCACATTAATTAAGTTTTAACACTGTTCAAGATCGGACCTCCACTATTCAAGATCAAATTCCACATGCTCCAATATGATCCGGCCTTCGGCTCTCATTAATGATTAGAGATTAATTATGATGGGCATCCTTTGATTGCATTGCAGTCGGGTCGATAAAATGGTGTTTCGCTATGGTTTTTCAGATGAGCCGGTTGTTGGATTACACTACCTGCTCACTGTGATGAGAAGGAGAAGTGGCCAGCTGAACTGCTACTTAGACCTTGCTGCATATCTGCATTTCTCTCGGTCTAGTCTGTGTCTGTCTTCCTCTGTTTCTTGGAATTCTGCTTCTCCGTCTCCACTTGTGCCCACTGCGCCTGAGACTGCACCCATGCCTCGCCAGCGTCAAAGAACGGTTGCCGCAGGGGGAGCACTAGAGGTCAACCCCTGCGCGCTCCCTCCAGCCCCTCAACCGAGTTGACTTCTGGCCAGTTCAGTGATTATTACGCAGGTCGATATCCAAATACTAGGAGTGGGCGGGGTTGGGTTGTAGGATCTGGCCACCATATGGATTCCCCTGCTCCTCGTTTCCCCACCGCTAGTTCACCTTCTCCCATGACGCACACTGCGCAATTTTCCTTTAATTTCTCTCTCAACCGCCCATGAATCACGGATTTAGTCACTGTGGTTTTTCGCGAGGAGGCCCAAACGGAGGAAAAATGCACTCGTCCGGCGGGTCCGAGCTCGGAAAAAGTCAGCCAGCATTCGAGCCTTCAGGAGGGGAGCCGTGGCATGCATGTGGAGGTAGCACCTAGCGATCCTGGACCTTCCGAAGGATGGTGTCGAATCGTGGAGGAACCACCGGAGGAGTAGTTTGGTTAATTTGGTTTTCTTGCTTCACATGCCCACTTAATTGGGCATGTTTTAATTAGATTATATTACTGTGCTGGACCTCTGTAATATTTTTGAATTCTGTAAATGTTCAAGACTGGTTTCCTCATATGAGGGAAGTCTTCTTAATTTTTTTTATTTTTTGATGACAAATTTGCCATGAGTCTGGGCAATGTTTTTGACTTCGGTGTAATTTTATTCCCACTATTAATAGATTAACTTTACTTAGAATTCTCACATGATTAGCGTTTTTCTTGATCTGTTCAAGGATTTTGGGTACTTTAATTTGTATTTGTAACAATGGATGTCGGTACTCTATCTGTTGCTTTACTATTCTACATACTACTATTTCACTTTCTTATAGATGCCTCAGGCATATTTGGATGCTTTCTCATATTGTTGATAATCTCCATGTGGACCGTTACTGGATTTTATATCATGTCCCTGCATGTGACATGGGGTATTTTTCTATCATTGTCTGGGGTGGGACTTCCACTTTTCTGGATGGATATTTGGGTTCCAATCTTCAGATGTGAAAATGTAGTGACTTCATGGACTGTTTTACTTCATATAATATATTCAAAACAATATTTTTTCTCTTATGAAAAAAAATGATTAATGTTTATCACTCTGCCTTCAAAACTAGCGATGCTGGTCTATGTTGTTGGTTTATTGATATGGTCTGATGGTCTTTTTATATTTTGGACATATCACACTCCTCACATGATTACCGTTTTTCTCTGTTCAAGGATTTTGGGTACTTCAATTTGTATTTGGAATAATGGACGTCAGCACTCTATCTGTTGCTTTACTATTCTACATACTGCTATTTCACTTTCTTATAGATGCCTCGGGCATATTTGGATGCTTTCTTAGATTGTCGATAATCTCCATGTGGACCTTTACTGGGTTTTATATCAAGTCCCTGTATGTGACATGGGGTATTTTTCTATCATTGTCTGGGGTGGGACTTCCACTTTTCTGGATGGATATTTAGGTTCCAATCTTCAGATGTGAAAATGTAATGACTTCATGGACTGTTTTACTTCATATAATATATTCAAAACATCATTTTTTGTCTTGTGAAAAAAAAAAAGATTAATGTTTATCACTCTACCTTCAAAACTAGCGATGCTGATCTATGTTGTTGGTTTATTGATATGGTCTGATGGTCTTTTTATATTTTGGACATATCACACTCCTCACATGATTAGCGTTTTTCTCTGTTTAAGGATTTTGGGTACTTTAATTTTTATTTGGAACAATGGATGTCGGCACTCTATCTGTTGCTTTACTATTCTAAATACTGCTATTTCACTTTCTTATAGATGCCTCGAGCATATTTGGATGCTTTCTTAGATTGTCGATAATCTCCATGTGGACCGTTACTGGGTTTTATATCATGTCCCTGTATGTGACATGGGGTATTTTTCTATCATTGTCTGGGGTGGGACTTCCACTTTTCTGGATGGATATTTGGGTTCCAATCTTCGGATGTGAAAATGTAATGACTTCATGGACTGTTTTACTTCATATAATATATTCAAAACAACATTTTTTCTCTTGTGAAAAAAAAAATGATTAATGTTTATCACTCTGCCTTCAAAAATAGCGATGTTGGTCTATGTTGCTGGTTTATTGATATGGTCTGATGGTCTTTTTATATTTTGGACATATCACACTCCTCACATGATTAGCGTTTTTCTCTGTTCAAGGATTTTGGGTACTTTAATTTGTATTTGGAACAATGGGCGTCGGTACTCTATTTGTTGCTTTACTATTCTACATACTGCTATTTCACTTTCTTATAGATGCCTCGGGCATATTTGGATGCTTTCTCAGATTGTCGATAATCTCCATGTGGACCGTTATTGGGTTTTATATCATGTCCCTGTATGTGACATGGGGTATTTTTCTATCATTGTCTAGGGTGGGACTTCCACTTTTCTGGATGGATATTTGGGTTCCAATCTTTAGATGTGAAAATGTAATGACTTCATGGATTGTTTTACTTCATATAATATATTCAAAACAACGTTTTTTCTCTTGTGAAAAAAAAATGATTGTTTATAGTCAAAGCGCTGCGAGGTGGTTTATTATATTAATATTTCATGGTCATTGGAACGCCCACAATTCATAACAAATATTAGAGATTTACTGTCATGTTTTAAAGTTTCATTTTTTTCTTTTAAATTGAACCCGCCGTCGGTATACCGACACTTGTTAGCATCGAAATTGTGACAGCTTAAAAACATCAGAAGAGCGACAGAATAAAAACGTCGGACGATCGACGTTCAAAATGTCAGACCACATTTTGTCGGAATTGCGACAGTTTACAAATGTCGGAAGAGCGATGTTCAAAACGTCAGACCACATTTTGTTGGAATTGCGACAGTTTACAAGTGTCGGAAGAGTAATGTCCAAAACGTCGGACCACATTTCGTCAGAATTGCGACAGTTTACAAATGTCAGAAGAGCGACGTTCAAAACGTCGGACCACATTTTGTCGGAAGCGCGACGGTTTGGGAAACGTCGGAAGAGCGATGCCTGTTTGGAAGCGATGGAAAAGGTGTCCGTAATGCGACACTTTTTAAGTGCGTCGGAATTGCGACGGCACGGCAAACCACGGTTTGCGGGTCCTCGAACTGTCGCTCTTGCGACGACTATGTGTCAGAATAACGACGAATTGGCCGTCAGAAATTCTGCCAAATTTTATAGTGCATAGCTGAAACCCATTCACACCTACAAGTGTTTTGTTTACATGGCCCATATTTATCCTTTTTCACATGGGCATTGATTTATTCATTGTTTTCAGGAGTTTTACATGTCCTTATTTATTCATTTATTCATGCAACAGGAAATGAAACAAAAATTTATATTCCTCTTATATTAGGCAAAGTAGGAACATGATAGTCCTCCCCTCCAAAATGTTGCTTGTCCTTAAGGAACTGATAGGGTGAGTGTTGCAACACTTCTCCTCCTCTATTGGTGACACCATCAAGGATCAAGCTTTCCTCACAAGCTAGGTGCTCACCAATCCAACCCTCCATGAATTTTTCCTCCAAATTCAATATGAGATGTCTATAATCCATCCCACAAGGAGTCAAGAAATCGCATGAAATAAACATGGCTGAACCAATACTCTCTCTGAAAGATGTAGCATGAGGTACATAGACAGTCTCCATGCCATGCGGTACATATTTTCTCCCCATCCTCCCTCCATACATTCCCATGAATAATACAAGTATGTCATCTATGTATGGAAACAAAATTACAAATAAACAAACAGAAATTTGAGCATGAGGAGGTGGTTCAGAATCCCACATATGGTACCAGTGCAGTGCATCTCCTGCCTGCATCAGGTCAAGGTTTGGTAAGTGGTTTCCCCACCACTTACATGCTGCACATGTCATCTCACAATGGATGAAAATGTGAGGTATGTTTGGTGCCTTTGGGAAGCACCCATCATGAAAAAGAATCTCCCTTTACACAACAAGGGAGTGGCCAAGTTTAGAAATTCTAGTGGCCCAACAAATGCCATGAGATCTACATCATATATCACTCCATTTAGGAGTCATGGCCTCCATAAACATGGTAAAATAATGTGATAAATCAGAAAATGAAACTTTCTTTACATGATCAAATTCTTTACCATCAAAGTTACTCATACACATGGAGTTGTGCATGGACATTTCTCCTCTTTCAAAAGAAGGGAGAGATGGTTGAAATGAATCTTGCATAGAGTCCCTTGGCTGCCCCAAATCCACATAGCTCATGCACCCTTGAAAGTGATGATGTATTTCCTCTTTCAAGCCTTCCCAATCAACGCTCCTCATGATTAGAGTGTATATATTCCTTGACTTCATATTGTTGAAAAAGAACTCTTTGTGTGCTCCTTGTAGTATCTTCTGCTTGAGCTTGGAATCTATAAACAAGAAGACTCTACCATGATGATAGATGACCCCTCTTTGGACTAAGTAGCCCTCTTCTTGTAGCGTGTTATAAAGTACCATACATGTGTGAAGATATTTGGAATACTCTACAAGCAGTTGAGATTTCCAATACAGATCTACACTGCTCAACAATGACAGTGTTGATGATACATCCACAGGAATGTTTTTCATATTGCTAATCTTGTCCTTGGCATCTCCCATGCCAAAGGTGCATGTTGGAAGTCTAATCCTTTCATTCTTCTCCTCCCACAGCGCAAATCCAGATATGAGAATGGGTGGTGATGATAAGGGAACAAGATCTCCCTTCTTCTTGAGCTTACCCAAGCCTCCCAGTGCTATAGCCTTGTCTTATAATGGTCCAATCCTTCCTGGACTCATGAGTGGAGCATCAAGATGTGGGACACCTTTCACCAAATCTGAATCAGGTGGTCTCCCAGGTGGTTTTCCATAAGACAATGATGCCTCAAGGTTCATTCTACCATGCTTATCAGATGGGATCAACATCCCCTTGCTTCCACAATGCAAGTTCACCTCTGATTTTTGTGTGGAAGTCTAAGGTGGTATCACTCCTAAGGATGCAAGAGTGCTTTGGATTGGAACATTTTCTCCTTTCTCTTCTTCATGCACTAGTGGAACATCTCTTGCTATAACGTCATTGTGACCCATCCTTTGTTCTGTCTTATTCTCTACTAGCATAGACACTTGCTGCTCATGTCCTCCATATGTAAGATCCTTTGGAACTCCTTGCAAAGATTCAAGAGCCCCTATAATGGAAGTCATTGCTTCACCTCCTTCCTCCTTCTCATCAATGGAGCATGATCCATTAATAGGTGATCCTTTCTCTTGATCCCTTCTTGAAAAAGGACTACTCATGCCTTCCTCTTGAGGAGAATTTTGTAGTTGAAATGAGGATTTTTCCCTTGGCAAATCATATTGCAGATCCTTAACCCCTTCAACAATATTTAGAAATGGAGTTGGCTTTATCGATTTCTCCAACTCATGCAAAGATTCAAACATATTTGGCTTGATTTTCTTCCTCAAAAAAGTTTCAGAGTGTACATCAATATTTTCAATAGCCTCCTAGTAAACCTTGCATAAGAAGAAATGTTGACATTTTTCAAGGAGAATGACTCAAATGGCCACCAGGCATAAGCCTTACCTTGAAGATGAAACGCTGCTACCTTCATGGCTTCTTCTTCCGAGACTTGATGCAGTTGTAAATGTGTGTCAAGCTACCCTACCCAAGATTGGGCTGAGCTCTTAGGTTATCCATCAAAAGTAGGTAGAGAAAATCTACCAAAAGTGGGTTGCATGCACCCTCTTCTTCTACTATAGTTGTAGGATCTCCTTTCTTCTTTAAGTTGACATAACTTTGGGAAACTGAGATGCTCTTTGAATCTCTTTGACTGAGATTCATACTCTTGGAGATATTCACCAAGATTTTCCTCCTTTGGTGTTCGTTCTTCCCCTTCTTCCTTTGACAAGAAAGTAGGCATGTTACAGTGTTGTAGATCAGGTTGTGTGGATGAATGCTCACACACAAAATAAGAAGTACGAGGGCTTCCTTGATGTGAAAATATTCTTGAGGGATCTACATATCTTTCCCTCCTCATTCCCCAGATTTCTTCCTTTAGCTCATGCAGATCTTGAGAAATAGTGTTAGAAAACTCTTCTCTTTTAATCCTTCTAGATAAGGGGGTTTCACCCTTCTTCTCTTTGTCTTCTATGTAATATTTCTTATGTCTTATTCTTTGGTACCTCTTCTCTTTGTCAGTGAGAGGTTCTTATTCGTCTGAAGACATATTGGCTCTTCAAGAAAAGCACAGGCTGTGCCAATAAAGATGCTCTGATACCATTGTAATATCCCCCAGATGGGAATACTCAGCAATGCCTGTTGGAATAACGAACTCTTAATAAATCTGTGCACTAAAATGAGTTTTCAGCTCTTGGATCCCTTAGATCAATGGATCTAGTGTCTATATCCAAAATTAGAGAAAAAGAAAATCAAACTGGGTGAGGTAAACAGACCTCCCACCACCTAGTATAGCTGGAAAACATCCAAAGAGAGGGGTTGCAGCTATATGCAACAAACTGCTTCAGAAATAACGTAGTTTAGCTTATTTGAGAGAAAGATACCAATATGGAGGTTCATATTTCAGCTATACATCAGTAAAATAGGTTTACAATGTAGCTTATCCAATGTATAATAGAGAAGAGAAGAATATACAAGAAGATTTCATCAGAAATGAGGTGCTACAACCACAAGAAATGTCTGAATAAGCTTGACAACGTTATTTTCATAGGCTAAAGTAGTAGTAGGTTACAGCTTAGATCTATAGCAGATATGTATACAAAATGATAGATCTATTTCAGATCTGTATACAAGAAAGGCTCCTTTATACACTCCCCCTGGGGATTTCAGCAAAACATGAATAACAGTGAGTAGATCTGAGATCTAAGTTACAGATCTGCAATAGTTTTCAGAAAAATATAAATCATGTTATGTACAGCAGATCAGATCTAAATCAACATGGATTGGATGCCCAATCCATGGATCACCATAGTGAAAGGAAGAATCCAATCACCAGAGATATCTCCTCTAAGATGATGCCAAAACTCCCTGAAACTCTGCTCTTGCAAATAATGCAGTAATGAAAGAGGGACTGCACTGTAGACTCTGAGAAGACTATGGCCTAATGCCAAGGTATGTATCTGAAGCTCCAAGGGTCTAGAACACTCTTATCAAAGGGATAGAAGACTTTCCCAGTGAAAAGGGGTGCTACAGATGCATAGATCTGGAAAGATCTATCCTCCACTTGCTGTAGCTTACAAGGACAACCCAATCCTAAACAGGATTAGCGCTATAGGTGCAAGATGAAGCTTGGCCAAATGCTAGATAGTGGACAAGACAAACAATGCTCCTCCAAGAGCTGCTCAAGGAAGGAGGTGGGATTCCCACTCAAGAACACTCAATGCTAAATAGCATTATTCTCATCTAAATAGCTAGAGAATGATATATGTCTGAAAGGACCATATATTCAGAAAATGATAATCATCAACAACCCTCTCTTGTTTCTCTCCTCTTCCTTTTATAAGATAAAAGCCTTGTCAAACCCTAAACCACCTCAATGAGTTAGCTCCTTTCACATGTGGAGCCTCCATCTAAAACTGTGTTGTGCATCCATGAGGTACATTGCATCTAGACTGCGCTGTAGATTTGGTCAAGGTTGACCCAGTCTCATAGCTCAAACCCATTCACACCTACAAGTGTTTTGTTTACATGGCCTAGATTTATCCGTGTTCACATGGGCATTGATTTATTCATTGTTTTCAGGAGTTTTACATGTCCTCCTTTATTCATTTATTCATGAAACAGAAAATGAAAAAAAAAATTATATTCCTCTTAGCTTAGGCTAAGTAGGAATATTACATTGGAACTATCGAAATGAATCACATAGCATCAATCATCACTTCTGGGGCTTCCACCCAATAACTAGGAATTCTCGGGAGGTTACCTATCCCAGATCGCCTCTGGCTCAAGCACGCTTAACTATGTATTTTCTCCCACAATCAAGCCCACTTAGCTTGCAACCCCATTTTCAAAACCTTAGGAAGTATTGTCCCTCAGAAACCATTCAAGTAGAGATCCCTTTACTAGTTGTATTGAAAAGTGACCCTTATTTGAAAAACATGACTAAATAAGGGCATCATAATAGATCCCATCAAGGTGAATCCTTGCCTCCTTACCTCCTTGAGAAGTGTAGAGACCTCCATCGGTCGTTATGCTTTACAAAAAAATTTCAAGAGAGAGTAGTAAACATCAATATAAACTGGAATGCCAAATACATTCACCTCATAAAGTATGTTGATACCAATAAGAAGTTGTCATGGTGAAATATCATCACTAATGTAATTTTTTATTTAAGTGTTCATATTTTTAATTGAATAATAGCTTGATAAGTTTGTGAAGGGCTACCAAAGGCAAGTATATGTCTGCCATAGTTGATACCCATATGGAAGGATGGAAGATCCTTGGAAGAAGTATGATTTGAAGCAAAGCAACATGACATGAAGCTAGACAAGATGAGAAGATCGATGGATCAATTTTTGATAAAATACATGACTCGTGGATAAAATTTATGGATGATATGTGCCCTATGAAGAGATCCCAAAGATAAAGGCTCGTCAACAACCAATAAATTCATGACATCGAAGAAAGGATTTCTTCATGAGAAGCTAGGTGTGTCTTCATTGCTATTGCAGGTCCCTCATTAAAAGGGAACCTCGTAATAACTTTATTACTTGGAAGAAACTTGGTAATTCCTAAGTCGAGAGGGAGCTTAAGTACATTTCTTGTATAGGAATAAGTACATTCCTTTGTGGAATATATCCTCCCTAGTTGAGAGGGAGATATAGACACATCATTCTGGTATGGGAAGTAATAATGGAGGATTGGTTAATCACCTGGCATCTTATACTCTTTGAGGATGTATTAGGGAATCCAAGGTATGAGTTTTTGTGGAAGGACCGATATTCTTTGAGGTCTAGGAATCCAAGATAAGAATAGTCTTGGACATACTTTGAGTGAACCTGGGTGGGGTGTGTTCCAAGAGAGACAATGATGAAGGTGTCTATTAATCATCAGTCTCACCAACATTGGAGCTCAAATATCTCATGGAAAGATGGCGTTGTTAGTCAAGGCCTTGCACTATGAAAATTTTGGTTGATATGATGCTATACAGATGAGATTAGCAATCTTATTCATCTTATGATATTCTTCAGATTGAGAGTGACAATGTACCATTATGAATACCTATCTACTTAAGAGGGAGTGTTGAGAAGTGTAACTAGGTTCAGTATTCATAATGAATTGTAATTATGAATTTATGTAATGAAGAAGACAAAGATAACAAAATGTATTCTGTAATGCTCGCCTCATGGGTTTCATGAGAAATGAGTTTTTATTATATGTCAAAGACTTCTTCTTGATGTCTTTAGGATATTTTCATCTTTTCATAAATATAATTTAGAGTCATGTATATGAAGTGATGTTACACTTGTGTAAAGGAAAATTATTGATGTAAAATGTATGCTCCAAGACCTTGTGAGGGTGCTGCAAAGAAGTCGGCTCAAGAATGTTGAAATATTCCTTCATAAAGTCAGCCTAAAAAAAATTGATCATGTCGGCCTGCAATAGGAGTGACAGCCCCTATATAAAGGGTGGACTGCGGCCTCATTAGCTCACGAGACTCTGGCCTCATTATCTCACCATCTTTTTGGAAAAGTTGTGTGATAAATGTGTGCATTAAGGACTGTAGTTGGGTGTGAAGAAGGAAGGAAGTACAACGAATGAAGAAGTTTGTACAATGAAGAAAGAGAGACCCCGCTTGTATCTCTGTTTTGGGCTAGTGATCTTGGTCTAGGTCTGTGTCACATATCTGAACTACATTGTGAATTTCTCGGTCTAAGGAGATTAGAAAAGAAAAGAATACAGTGCATAAAAAGGATATATTGGCAGTGAAGAAAGGGACATTGAAAAGATTACTAAGGAGACTGTGATCAATGCAGAGGAGAGGCATTGCTAGCCTCTGTCATTGGGTTCATATTTTCTCATAAGCTCAGCAATATACACAATGTGGATAAGGGAGAAAGGAAGAAGGTTATCACAGTGAAAAGAGATCTATCTTGGGCCAACATTATTCAAGGAGGCAGAGGCCTATCAGAGCAAGGGAAATTCTCCACTGTCTAATCTTGAGTTGCAGTAATAAGGAGGCCGAAATATTAGCCTAGGATTTCAACAACAAGTATACATAGAAGCATGGTGCAGACAATTTGTTCAATTAATTGAATTCATCTAATTGAAGTTCAAATGAAGTCGAAATGTGCAAACATGTTAAATTAATAAGGGTGAATAGTCAAATCTTATAATTTTATTTTACTAGGAGCTAATAAATTGATATGTGAAGTGGATAAATCAATTTCTTGATCAGGCACAAAGATTTGCATAAGTTTTGGTGGGAAGTAGTATGTGGGAAGTATTAACCAGTAGTTTACAATTTTACTATAGTGTTGGGAAAAACATAAATAATGGTGGAAATAGCTCCATGTAAGTATATTTATTTACATCTTATTTCTATCCATTTTTTATGCAAAGAGTTACTTAAGTTATGGTTGGAAGTGACGATCAATATGATATAGATTTTCAAGAATTTTATTTTTGGATGGTTTTCCTACAAATCTATTATCACATAGAATACAAATTATGGTCTAATCAAATGTCTCAAAAACTAGTTTTTTTAATATATTTAAAAATAAATATTTATTTTTTTGATATGAAACTTTAGTATCCATCACATTATGTTTTTGAGTGGATTTTTCATGCCAACAAGTGTGACTGCCAGCTTTTGAGTGGACTTTTCATGCCAACAAGTGTGACTGTCATTAGGACACTTGCCTACTTTTCATGCCAACAAGTGTGACTGTCATTAGGACACTTGCTTATTCAAAACAATGACTAAAAACATAATGTGATGGATCTGAAAGTTTCATATCAAAATTTCTCTTTTCACAAAAGTTATTTATTTTTCAAAGTTAAACATTATAATTTGCATCATGCAATCCTAAACTAATAGTGTTCAATAACCTTAAAGAGACTAATATAATATTTATATGCTATTGACTGCATAGCATATAAATATTTATAAGGTGTAAAAGTTTGATTAGTAATAATTTGGTCGACGTGTTTCGAACTAGTGTGATTCATCATCAGGACAAGATGAAAAATTTGATCAGGTAACCCATTGAAATATATAAGATATAAGAAAAGCTCCGACTAGCCATTTGTAAACTAACAACTAGTTTGACTAAAATAGGAAATAAAATCAAAAAATAATAATTTATTTATTTATTAAGGAATAATTTAAATACTTAAGGTTTATAATTTGAATTTTATTTATTTATATTTATTTTTAATAAAAATAAGAATTATTTAATATATTCTTGTAATTATATTTATTTATTTTTTAATTTTATGTTTATTATTAATTTAAAAATAAAAAAAATATATATTTAATAAATTTATAGTATTAATTATAATGTTATTCAAGATTTAATATTTATAAAAATATAAATATAGTTTTAATATGTAGATCAATTTTAATTTCCGTTAACTGTGTCTTAAAATGATCAAAATCTTTAAGTGCAAAGAAAAAATTACAATTTGAAATCCTAATTTTGCAAGAAAATTTATAATTTGAAAGATTTAGAAAAAATTACAATTTGAAATCTTAATTTTGTAGGAAAAATTACAATTTTAAAGATTTGATTACTCTTGATTTTTAATAAATTTATAATTAAAATAGATTTATAATGTTTCTTAATAATATTATTTACATAATTTTTATGTTTATATATAAAAAAATAAAAAAATTAATAGGTTTATATATAAAAATATGTATAATATTAATTATATACGAAAAGATTAAAAAATATTATAAATATTAAATTTTTATGTATTTATTAACTAAATTTAAGTATAAAATTTTAAAATATAATATTTAATAAATATATATTTATATAAGTGTCCACTTTTTTATATATAAATTTACAAAATGTAACATCCCGATACAAATGAATATTTCTTATTACTATTTTTTATGAAGACAATTTATTATAGAAGATAAAACATAATTATGTAAAGTATTTTAGTTTCCTAGCTTTAAGTTAGTTAATTTTAGAAGAAGTAATTATGTAATTCGGACAATAATTTATTATAGAAGATAAAACATAACTATGTAAAGTATTTTAGTTTCCTAGTTTTAAATTAGTTAATTTTAAAAGAAGTAATTATGTAATTAATTAAGAATGTGAATGGACAGTTCTGGTTTTATGGGTGAGACCCAAGAAAACAAAAAACCCCAGGCAGTTGAGGAGGAGACAGTTATATTCCCATTCCGGAAGAGATGGATATCTGTCAAGAAGTACAGTTGAGAAGGAGACATTTATACTCCCATTCCGGAAGAGATGGATATCTCTCGAGAAGGAAAACAAACCGAGGATGGCAAGAGATGTCAGATGGGTTGAAGGGGGAGGAAGAAATAACATAAAGGAAAGAAAAAAGGAAAAGTTGCAAGTTTTGTTGGGAACAAATTCCAAAGTTGGTCTGTGCAATAATGGATACCTTGTAAGAAACCTAAAAGGACTGCATGTATAGAGGCCAGTTTAGATCTTGGAGGTTGCTATTCTCTCTTGATAAAACTAACTAAAAGCACTCATATATTATATACTAAGGTGTATGCCTCAGCACACAAATTGATTACATTTAGATTACTCTATTAAATAGAGTTTTCGAGATCTAACTTATTCTTAAGTTAGAAAGAGAGATTGAGAGAATTTCTCAACCATCACAAACCAATATCTCAAATATAGGATGTAAGCATTAATTCCAACATCCCATATTAATTTTTACATTACATAAATTTATTGAAACCACATTCATTATTTAGCTTATATGTATAGGCTCCATCAAGTTGCCTCATACCTCTGGTAAAGGTGTAGTTAGCAAGTTGGATTCCCTAGTTCGGCTCCTGAACTCCCGAATCGAGGACCTCCCGAAGTCAATTACTGGACAACTTAGAAGACCACTCTACATCTTCAATGAATGAGGGATCCTTCCCTAGATCCACAACTGCCATGCTATCTAGACAACCATCCATATTGAGCCTTACTTCCACTCGATCTCTTAAGTACTGGGTTGAGACACATAGCTGTACTGCTAGTCAAATATCTGACTTCAATCTCATCCAACGAAGCACTGCATCACCCACTGTAATTGACCAGATCTCTTATTTGTAGGTTTTGGGTAGTTGCAAACACCAATGGCTTCATGACTGTTGGAATTTTTGCAAATTCCAGAACAATAGAAATGGAGAGAGTAAACTCCCCTCTTCAACATAGAGAAATATAAAATTCTTGACAGAAGACAGAGTTTCCAGACTGTAAAACAGACTTCTATTTCTTTCAAAACTGTTACAAAATCTTCCTCTTAACACAGAGGGATAACATAAATAGTGACTGCTACAAACGCAGTTCACCAAAACTTTCAATGTTTCTCAAACAACACACTCTGTCACTGTGAAAATAACACTACTGTGTATTTCTGTTCCGTGCTGTTGTGCTAAAACAAAAACATTTCAATCATACAGGCTCTCGGGCCTTTTGGCTTTTTTATATGCCACGCATATTAAAATATTACAAAAAGACATTAAAACTTTAAACAAAGTCTATATAAAAAAAATATATGATGCGAGCCCTACTTTACAACTGCGCTTTGAACGCGCGATTAACCAATTAAATTCAATGTATAAAGGCTATCGGGTCCACGGCTAAAAAAAATGCGTGACCAAATAAAAAACTCCGATTGCGATCAACAACCGGATGCGATGGACCATGTATTAAATCCGCCATATAAATGGCGTCGGGTCCGGAACTTCAATACAAAAATCGGACCATATGAAAGTTCCGATTACGATTACATAACGGATACGATGAGTCATATAAACTCCAGCCTATAACATGGTCGGGTCCACCCTTTGGATTGTGATCGGGGCACATAACAAAAAGGTTGCGATTGCGATCTCTGATTGGGAACCGGACGCACTGACGAACTATGAACTGTGCCTTATAATCTGAATCGGGTCTGCCAGTTGATAATGCAATCGGGCCACATTCAAAAATGGTTGCGATTCAATACTCGCGATTGAAACATTACGATTATATAATATAACACCGCGTGGTCTTGTGGACCCACAGGCCTCAGCTGTGGTGGAGGGCGATTTATAATATAGTTTGGTTGTATTATATATACAACCGTTCCACTACGAAACTCTGCCATATCAACAAGACACTTGAACGTTGAAACTTATATGTTGCGATTTGCGATTGTGATTGGATTGCATCGCAAATCTTCACATCAACAAGACACTGCTCACAAAATTTGTGATTCCGATTGGAACTTAAATGGTGGGGACCACTTGTCCTCCATTTCAGAAATTAAAGGACTTCGGCTGTATTAAACAATTTTTTCTCCATTTTGGTTGTTGAAGGCTTAAATGCCTGAAATGACTATTTTAATTAACTTTGTTTCTCTGTAGATGAGAACTACGAACAAATCTTAGTCCTCCTGCAAAAATGGCTACGCCCATCACCAGTTAATTCTCCTCTACCATTTGTGGCTGTGGCCCATCAAAGATTAAATTCATCCTTACCGATTTCCTATTCTTCTTGAATGCATGTTGCTGTACACTCAACCTCTGCTGCACTGCCTCTGTACTATTTCTTCCTACTCAAAGGCTAGCAGGGACTTTAATATTTCAACACTCCCCTTTAAATTCAGTTGCTGGGTTATTTGTCATACCCAAGCATTTTCTTAAAAATTCAAATGTCTTCTGCCCCAATGGCTTTGTCAAAATATCTGCATATTGCTCCTCTATTTTACAATGTTGTAAAACAATTTCTCCATTGTTCACCAATTCTCTGATATAATGAAATTTTGTATCTATGTGTTTTGTTCTTTTATGAAACACATAATTGTTTGACAATGCAATAGCTGAGCTATTGTCACAATAAATTATTGTTCCTTTTACCTGTTCTTGGCATAAACTTCTCAACATTCTTCTCATCCAAATTGCTTGACACGTTGCTGCAGTAGCTACCACATACTCTGCCTCTGCTGTAGATAATGCTACAATCGGTTGTTTCTTAGAAGCCCATAAAATGGCTCTTGAACCCATATGAAAAACATAATCGGAAGTGTTCTTCCGATCATCTACACTTCTAGCCCAATCACTGTCAGTGTAACCAACTAATTCTGAATTTTCTGAAGAAGTATATAAAATGCCATACCTTTTAGTTCCTTTAACATACCTCAGAATTATCTTTGCTGCCTGCCAATGTGCTTCTTTTGGCTTGTCCATAAATCTGGAAATTAATTTGATAGCATGCATAATATCTGGCCTAGTTGCAGTCAAATACATGAGGCTGCCAACTATGCTTTTATACAAACTAGGATCAAAATCCTTGCTGCTGCCATCTTTACTCGACTTCAATCCCATTACTGTGGGAGTAATTGCAGCTTTGCACTCCTGCATATTAAACCTTTCCAAGACTTGATTCACATACTTTTCTTGAGAGATAAAAATCCCTTTTTCACTTTTCTCTACTTCTATTCCTAAGAAGTATCTCAACAAACCCATGTCAGTCATTTCAAATTCTTCTTTCATGACTGTTTTAAAATTTTAAACAAGGTAATCATCATTACCTATAAAAATTAGATCATCAACATATAAAACAACAATCAGCATTTTACCATCATTTTATTTGATGTAGAGGGTGGGTTCTCCCTCACACTTTTCAAATCCATTTTCTAGTAGATAGGAGTCTATTCTACTATACCACGCTCTTGGCGCTTGCTTCAGCCCATAAAGAGATTTCTTCAATTTGCAGACTTTATGCTCTTGGCCTTTCTTCTCATAGCCGAGAGGTTGTTCCACATATACCTCTTCCATTAACACACCATTTAAAATGTGGATTTTACATCCATTTGGTATACTTTCCATTTGTTTTGTGCTGCTATGTATAGCACTGCTCTTACTGTCTCCATTCTTGCAACAGGTGCAAAAGTTTCCTCATAATCTATCCCATGCTTATGCTTATATCCCTTGACAACAAGTATGGCCTTGTGTCTCTCTATTTTTCCTTCAGCATTGCTCTTGGTCTTATAGACCCATTTAACTCCAATGACTTCTTTACCTTCTGGGAGATCAACCAACTCCCATGTTTTGTTCTTTTCTATGGCATTAATTTCATCATCCATAGCTTCTATCCATTTTCTATCTTTAATAGCATCTTCAAAATGAATAGGGTCATCAACTTGACAATACATAGCAAATAGGGAATTCATACCTTCATTTTCTGCTCCCTACTCATAGATTTCTCTAATACTTCTAAACTTTGTTCCTCTTTCACTTGGTGTAGACGTGCTTGATGAAGCACTGAATTCTGCTCCACGTGGTGTGCTTGGAGATGCACTCCCATTTATTCTCAAGGGTGTTCTCGCTGCCGCTTGAGGTGTCCCTTGCTGTCCTTGTGTTGGTGGAGGTTGTGCAACGAAAGTTGTTAATTTCAACCACATCTCCTTCATCTTCATCATGAGATAAACAACCTTTAACACTGATTGTTTTCTCAATGCTTCCATCCCACGCTTCCTCTTCAATGAATTGCACATCTCTGCTTATTACAAACTTCTTTGTGGATGGGTTATACAATCTGTATCCTTTGGAATCTTCACAATATCCAAGGAAAATGCACTTCTCCCCCTTAATATCCAACTTCTTTCTCAATTTGTCTGTAATGTGTGCATATGCTACACATCCAATACACATCCAAAAACTCTCATGTGGATGACTCCCTGTTTTCTGCCACTCCACGCTTCTTCTGGCACTTTGTTCATCAAAGCTTTTGTAGGGCATCTATTTAAAATATATACATCACAGTTTGCTGCTTCTGCCCAATACTCATTCGGCAAGTCTTTTGCCTTTAGCATACTTCGCACCATTTCCATTATGGTTCGATTTTTCCGTTCAGCAACTCCATTCTATTGCGGTCTGTACCTTGTGGTAAACTGCTTGTGTATTCTGTTTTCTCTACAAAAACGCATAAATTTCTTTGATATATATTCTCCTCCTCTATCAGTTCTGAGAACTTTAATGTGCAGCCCACTCTGTTTCTCTACAAGAGCTTTAGAATGGCGAAATTTATGAAAAACTTCACTCTTATATTTCAGAAAATAAACCCACACTTTTCTTGTGAAATCATCTATGAAGGTTAGCATGTAATTGCTGCCCTGAAATGGTGTTGTTTGCATCGGCCCACATAAATCTGAGTGAATGATTTCTAAGGGTGCTTTCGCCCTTATGCTTTTCCCTGATGGAAAATTTTCTCTGTGTTGCTTTCCCAAAATGCAGCCTTCACATAGGTTGTCAGGCTTCTCAATCAATGGCAAACCTTTTACCATTCCTTTTCTGTGCAGCAAATTTAATCCTCCGAAATTGAGATGTCCAAATCTCAAGTGCCATAACCAATTTTCATTTTTCTCTTCCTTCTAAAAGGCTTCTTGTGTTAAAGCTGCTATGCTTCTTCTTTTTCCCTTCAAGTCAATGTTGAGCTTGAGAGGAAACATTCTATTGCTGGTCATTTGTATTTCAGCAATGATTTTCTTGCTTGGAGGTATATCTTTTATTGTACACACATCATCCTTGAAAATTACATTGTAACCTTTATTTATGAGCTACCCAACGCTCAAAAGATTACACTTCAGACCTGGAACATAATACACATTAGGAACAAATTTTTGCTCACCATTTCTTGCTCGAATACTCACTCTGCCTTTCCCTTTTACAGAGATTTTAGTATATGTCCCTGTGGTTACTTCTGATTTTACTTCTTCATCTAGATTGGAAAACATTGCTCTGTTTCCAGTCATATGATTACTGCATCCTGAATCTAAGAACCAAACATCATCTTCTCTATCCTGTGCTACATTACATGCTAACAACACATTACTTGGGTTCTTTTCTTCTTTTGCTACATTAGCATTCTACTTATTTTTCATGTCATTTTGCTTATTTCTACATTCATTGGCATAGTGCCCATATTTTTTGCAATAATGACATTGGACATTGGATTTGTCATACCTTTGTCCATGAGCATTTTGGTGTTGATGTCCACCTTGTTGGTTGTTGCATTGGCTGTGACTCTAATTCTGACTGTTTCTCCTTCCATGTGAATGTGAAGGGTTGTTCCTTCTGCCTCTGTTTTGGCTTCTGCCTCTTCCTCTTCCTCTGCCTTGACCTCTTCCTCTTCCTAAAAGCATCTAGGTCTTGAAGGCGTGCTCAAGTGATGAATTTTCATCTCTGCTAAATCTCTGTTCATGAGTTATCAGTGAGGCAGAAGTTCATCCACTGTGAACTTTGAGAGATCCTTGGTCTCTTCTATGGTGGTAACAATAACATCAAAATTTGAGGGTAAGCTCCTCAAAAGTTTCTCCACCATCCTTCTTTCTTCAAGAGTTTCTCCATGGGACCTTATCTGATTTACAATCCCAATCACATGTGTAAAAAATGTGTCTACATCATCTGACTCTTTCATACAAAGAGTTTCAAAATCTCTTCTCAGCAACTGAAGTTTTGTTGTCTTTACTTTTTCCATACCTTGATAGGCTACTTTTAGATTTTCCCATGCTTCGTTGGATCTCTTAGATGCTGCTATCCTTGGAAACACACTCTCATTTACTGCTTGATACAAATAGTAGAGGGATTTAGCATCTTTCTTCCTATTGCTCTTCAGTAAATCCTTCTCTGCTTGAGTTAAGGCATTAAAACCCTGTTTATCAGCTGGTTCAACAAAACCATCTTCTACAAATTCCCATAATTCTTGTGAGACAAACAGGGCTCTCATGGTAATGGCCCAATAATCATAGTTCTTTCCATTAAACTGTGGAAGCTGAGTATTCCCAATACTCATTCCTGTACTTGGTCTAGCCATTGCTCTTAAACTGAACTTTGTAACTTAAACAAACTGTCTTTCCTTCTTGAAAGAAAAAGATCTTTTAAACAATAGACAACAGCTCAGTTATATTTGAGAAATACCTGATCCTTGACCTCTGTTGAGCTTTCACGCTGCTAGAGAAAACACTGCAACAAGTCTTCTTCTTCTTCTTCAGCTTCTTTGAAACCTTCAAAGAGCCTAAACTAGCTCTGATACCATGTTGGAATTTTTGGAAATTCCAGAACAATAGAAATGGAGAGAGTAAACTCCCCTCTTCAACACAGAGAAATATAAAATTCTTGACAGAAGACAGAGTTTCCAGACTATAAAAAAGACTTCTATTTCTATCAAAACTGTTAAAAAATATTCCTCTTAACACAGAGGGATAACATAAATAGTGACTGCTACAGACGCAGTTCACCAAAACTTTCAATGTTTCTCAAACAACACACTCTGTCACTGTGAAAATAACACTGCTGTGTATTTTTGTTCCGCACTGTTGTGCTAAAACAAAAACATTTCAATCATATAGGCTCTTGGGCCTTTTGGCTTTTTTATATGCCGCGCATATTAAAATATTACAAAAATACATTAAAACTTTAAACAAAGTCTATATAAAACAAATATATGATGCGGGCCCTACTTACAACTACGCTTTGAACGTGCGATTAACCAATTAAATTCAATGTATAAAGGCTATCGTGTCCGCGGCTAAACAAAACGCGCGACCAAATAAAAAACTCCGATTGCGATCAATAACCGGATGCGATGGACCATGTATTAAATCCGCCATATAAATGGCGTCGGATCCAAAACTTCAATACAACAATCAGACCATATGAAAGTTCTGATTGCGATTACATAACGGATGCGATGAGTCATATAAACTCCGGCCTATAACATGGTTGGGTCCACCCTTTGGATTGTGATCGGGGCACATAACAAAAAGGTTGCGATTGTGATCTCCGATTGGGAACTGGACGCACTGACGAACTATGAACTGTGCCTTATAATCTAAATCGGGTCCGCCAGTTGATAATGAAATCGAGCCACATTAAAAAACGGTTGCGATTCAATACTCGCGATTGAAACATTGCGATCATATAATATAACGTCGCGTGGTCTTGTGGACCCATGGGCCTCGGCTGTGGTGGAGGGAGATTTATAATATAGTTTGGTTGTATTATATATACAACTGTTCCACTGCGGAACTCTGCCATATCAACAAGACACTTGATCGTTCAAACTTGTAAGTTGAGATTTGCGATTACGATTGGATCGCATCGCAAATCTTCACATCAACAAGACATTGCTCACAAACTTTGCGATTCAGATTGGAACTTAAATGGTGGGGACCACTTGTCCTCCATTTCAGAAATTAAAGGACTTCGGCTGTATTAAAAAAAAAATTCTCCATTTTGGTTGTTGAAGGCTTAAACGCCCGAAATGAATGTTTTAATTAACTCTGTTTCTTTGTAGACCAGAGCTACGAACAAATCTTAGTCCTCCTGCAGAAACGGCTACGCCCATCACCAGTTAATTCTCCTCTACCATTTGTGGCTGCGGCCCATCAACGGTTAAATTCATCCTTACAGATTTCCTATTCTTCTTGAATGCGTGTTGCTGTACACTCAACCTCTGTTGCGCTGCCTCTGTACTCTTTCTTCCTGCTCAAAGGCTAGCAAGGACTTTAATATTTCAACAACGACAAAACAGTTTCATGCCAAACAATATTAAATCCATGGTTGATGCACCACTTCAAACCACTACAACTACATAAAATGAATAATAGGCACAAACCAATCTCACAACCCTTACAGGTCTTGAGGCTCTCATATTGATGCCTTTAACAGCAGCCACAGTGAAGAACACCCAACAACTTCCACAGGAGCCCTGGTCTTTAATGGCTATCACGGCTCCCTTTTCTCTCCAGTCAACGGACTCTGGAAAATCATAGCCCTCCAAATCCTTTCTGCAATCTTCATCTCTAGTTGCTTTATCAAGCATGTTGTCGAATCCTGCATTGGATACCAAATGCATCGAGTTGGAGTTTGGAGTCTCACAAATGGTCTTCTCCCTCATAGCGCACAATTACTGGATTTGCTTCATGTCTACAACATGCAGCTACACTTTCAGATTTTTGGATTGCAGTTCTCTCTGGTCTCCAAGCTTTTGCAGCTGTAATTAAAGACGGTTTTTATGACATTGGCACAGAATTGGAGTCAATGACAGTAAAACCTCAGAAAATGTCGTTGAGCGGTATGGAGATTCACATCAAGACCACAATCAAGTAGTGGACTGTCACAATCAAGCAACAGACTGTTACATGAATTGAAGCATGATTCTAAAATTGGTCTGTGCTCAAAGCGTCTTATGTCTACATAACCTGCATAAATAAAAAAATTATTTTATTATCTCTCACAATTCCAGTATGCCTCAACACACACACTAATTACACTTATATTACTCTATTAAATAGAGTTTTCCAGATCTAACTTATTCTTAAGTTAAAAGGAGATTAAAAGGAGAGGTTGAGAGAATTTCTCAACCATCACAAACCAATATCTCAAATATAAGATGTAAGCATTAATTCCAACCTCTCTCACTTTTCTGTGGGGATTGTTAAGTTGGAGAAGTCGGACATAATTTCCAAACATAAGGTTGGGAGGCGAGCAAGTCAAGATCCCAGAGGACTGCTGACCAACATATCAGTGTTCTTAATTATTTATTAACCTACCACAAGGAACCAACCTCTTACTCCCAAAAAGAAACAAAGTTTTTCCCGATAATTCTACATTAACTTGAACTCAAAAATCATGCCAAGTTTAGAACTATCCTACGTCTCTATTTGACCTATTATTTTGGTTCACTAACACAAATTGTTACTGGAATTCCAATAATTGATCCTACTAACATGCTTAATGGAAAAACAGAGGTTAATAAATAACTATTATGTCAGGATAAAACCCCATTAGGAAAACATGAGAGAAATTATTTACTGTACAAACACCTTGAAAACAACAAAGAATAATACTAAGCAACTGCCAGATGATGGGAACTCGTTTGGAGTTCTGGTCCAAGCCAAGGCAACTCGACAACCCCGGTCTCCAGTCGAGAACCCTCCCTTGACAACAAGAAAAGCTATGAGAAAAATAAATATACCATTATGGGAAGAAACAATTAATATGTTTCCAAACAAAAATCGTTGATAAGCTAAATCTTCCATATCACAGAGTGACCAACAAAAAATGTAAGCCGCAATAGATTCACGGAAGATACAATGGAACAAGAACTATAATATGAGTAGGAAGTAAATATCAACCATTAACTTAGCAATTTCTGTCATAAACATATATTACATCTGGGACTGAAAGCCTCAACCGGTCAAGTGAGACAGGCAAGAGACAGAACTCTACTGCTGTAACCATTTTAAATGGAAACTCATAATTTGGCCGAAAAGGCACTAATTCGGATAAAAAGGGTGAATAACCGTCTAGCTCAGATTTTGTGCTTGAATATTTGAGTAACTTATTTATCTCAAATAGCTTCTAGCTCAATTGCACTTAATTGTAAAGTTTTTCTTATAATCAAACTCACTTAACTTACTACTTTATTTACAAAACCTTAACCAATATGGTACCTCATTAACCATTCAAATAAAATTACCTACACATAAGTGTTTATATGGTAGATGTGATTGTTACACAAAACTACTGCATTCCTTTAAAACTTTGAATTTTAACTCCAAATAATACCCCTTGAGATCATAATTTTTCTTTCTCTCGGAATTTTGGCTCCCATATAATAGCCTTCGTGAGATCATAATTTTTCTTTGTATATCAGAATTTTCCCTCCGATATAACAACCCTCGAGATCATAATTTTTGTTTCTCTCGATGCAAAACTCGTAACTAGCTTCAATTTGTTTATTTATTTATTGAGTTCCATTTAGTTATAAATTGTTTCACACGGAAATAAATCAAAGATTAAAGTTCTTTGGTTTTGAGGCAAAGTAAACTATAACCAAAACAATTGAGGCTGGAAAAGGCAACTATCACGGTTGTTATTTCATGGTATCATATAAGCGGATTGCATAATACGCAAGAATGTCAATGATTTAAATTGCAAATCAAATAAAAATTGGATAAAAATGATTATTGTAAATGTAAAATAAGTTTATAATAAATTAAATATTAAAGGAAGATTTTTATCAATGTAAAATAAGTTATAATAAATGTTATATGGTAGTTTTTCTGGTTTTTAATAAAAAATTAGTGAACTATATCATTATTGCTATAAATAATTTAAATAAGAGAATAATTATATATCTTATAAATTTATTTTATAGACATTTTACTCTAATTAGATAATTTATTTTAATATTTAAATAATTTAATATTTTAATGATACATATCAATAATAATGTGTTGATTCTATTTTTTTGGAATAAATATAAATCCAAAAATTTGGCATTAAAATTAACCACCCTCCAACTGGAATTTTGATCGAGTAAAAAGAAATTGATACGACGGTCGCAAAACGCTGGCCGATATCGGTTTGTAATCGAAGATCGATGCTACCCTAAAAAGGCTTGGTGTTTTAAAGGAATTAGCAGTTCTGACGCAGGATTGAAGGTCGATTCTAATGCAGGAGTTACATCTGTAACAAAGCATGAACATTTTAACGTAGGATTAACAAGAAGCGTTATAACATAGGATTAACAAGAAGCGTTATAACCGGTTCGAGATCCAGGTGCATGATATCAAGTTAAGATTTAACTCAATGGTGACATGAGCACGACTAGCACAAATAACATTGCTAACATGGCTTTAGCATCCTATGAGACCAGAACAAGTGAGGAATTGAGGGATGAGCTGTGAAGCAGCTGGATGGAGCACCCAGTAAGGAGCTGCGTGAGCACAGCTAGCACAACTGATCCGAGGCATAATACATAGTGTGTACATCAGATATGAAGCATATTAACACAAGATTAACAAGAATAATTATAACCGGTTCTGTTAAGCAAGGTATTGAGAGCCAGTTGCATGATATCATGTTAAGAATTAAGTAGTTGGTAAGAAGCAGCGTGAGCACAGCTAGCACGACAGACATCGCTAGCATGGCTTTAGCATCCTGTGGGACTAGAACGCATCAACCAAGTATTTAGGTAGAAACTCGAGTTTAAATTCAATCAGCAACATAGAAAGTGTGCCTATCGTGTGAGGTGAGGCTATTTAGGAAAATAGAGTGATAACCTACAATAAGAGTGAATTATCGAGTCCCCGATTCGGGCGTCAGATAATTGATTTATGAAGGCTGCTGCCATCCTCTTCACATCCTTCGAGCCTTTATGGTTAATTATACTCCTATGCACGGTCTTACCATCCCATGATGGATGGGTATCATTTCAATGAATAGTTGGCGAGCATGCATTAACTGCATGGCTCGTTCCCTTAATATAGCAACCTTCCCTCGTAAGTTTTTTTTTCTATCTCTCTGCATTCTGTTTACTTTGCTCTGCTCTGTGGAAGGAGTTCATGACCAGCAAGGAGCTTTGAACCTGCACTCCGACATTCCGCCAAGGTGTCCAGGGTATGTGATGGCCTTTTCCTCAAATCTCTTTTGGGATTCTTCTATGGATAAGTTCTCTGAGTTCGCTACTGTTTGTATGGTTAAAAAGTCTGCTCTACTCTGTTCTTGGGGTTTTGTAGTTTTGCATGTCTCTAAAATCATAGTGGAAGCTCGTATTATCCCCATTTTTCGCAGTCCAGACCATCTTAGTATTCAAATAATGGTATATTATAGGTTAAATGGGACTGTTTATTGGATAAATGGGACTGTCTGTAGGTTAAATGGGACTGTTTATTGGATAAATGGGACTATCTGTAGGTTAAATGGGACTCTCTATTTGTTGTTCTTTCCTGAAGCGGTTACTCATACTTTAATTTCCGCAATTGTTCTAGGCATAGCAAAGGTGTCTATATATCTTTTAATTATAGCTATTATTCGGGTCAATCTAATGTCTCAGGCATTGGGTGTATGTTCAAATACCCTGACTTCGGTTTATCTTGCTAAGTTGCCTCTTATACAGTTGATAAGGTCTGTGTCAAATCCTCTCATATGTTTCCATGATATTACACCCTACTTTCATTGCATGATTCCCAATTATACAGTCAATTCTCCTCGTCCTCTGCAACATTTTCCTCTTATTCTACTGCAGATGAAATTCTACTATTTTCACATCTATAGTTTCACTATTAATGGTATCTATTTCACTAGTCCTCCCCTGTCTCCAGATAGTCTGCGTCAAACAAGAGCAGGTTCTTCTATAGCAACTGATATTCCTCCTAGAAAAAGAGGAAGGAAAACAAATTCAAAGACCTTGGAAACTATGGCTACGATTTATGAAGAAACAACTCCTGAAGATATTAAGAGTTCACTTGAGACATGGGAACATGATTCTGAGGAAGATGATATGGATATCAGTGAGCAACAAGCTAGAATGGAATTCATCTTGGACCCGGCAAGTACAAGGGGGAGAGTCTCCCTATTCCAACAGAGTGTGAAGACCTATTGGAAAATTAAATATGTCCTGGCTAAAGCTTTGATGAGCCTACAGGAAAAGGAGGTTAAATCGCATTCTTCAGTGCTTTTTGAACTCCAGGCTATGAAGCAAGAACTACGGGAGATGGTGAAGGTTCAGCACCAACAAAATGCTTGAATTGGTAACATTGAGCAACAACTCAAATTGCTTCAAGCAGAGGTCTCTGCTATTTCTGCAAAAGCTCCAAAAGAATCTTCTGATGGATAATCAGATTTCTGTGTTACTTCATTTTTGAAAGACTTTAATTAGTTTTTATCTATTTAGTTTAATATGTAATTTCTTTGGACATTGTCGTGATAAACTAGAGGCCACTATAAGATAGAAACAATTTCAATTTTGGTCTGCATTTAACTCTTTAAGGTGGCCAACAGACCTAGTTTCCTTCGGGCAGGTTGAGGCACCTTGACACTGATGTATTTATTTTTGCAACTTGCTCTTATAATAGAAATGGCTAGGTACTATGGAATTTAAAAAAAAAAAAAGAGTGAATTATTGAGGATTGTTAGGTTTCACGCCCCCTCCTAGAAAAGGCTTGTTAGTTTGAGAATTAACCGATGTCCAGCATTAGAAACTAAATGGGTTAGGGTTATTTCCAAAATGAGCCCTTTGGAGCCAGCGTCCGAGATCAAATGTGAGGATGGCGACATTAATAATGGTGTTATCAACAACATTGGAATATATGGCAGCATTAAGAATAATAATAATAATGTTACAAACATTGGAGAATGCGTGAATTATGTTGTTCCTACTTCACAAATTTTCCCATTACTTACTTCTTCCTTACAAGCCACCTACATATTATACTGCTACTACCATTCTTTGGTATATATATAGCCTTTTATGATTATAGGCCTAAGGGTGTGTTGATTTACATGTTGTCCTCAAGAGAGCAAGAGTATATGAAAATGTTGTTCTTACATAAAATGTCTTTGAGGAAATATAGCCTTGTTATGAAAGATCACTGCATTCAAAATGGGCTATGATCAATTCAATGGAAAATGATATGCAAAGTACAAATTACAGAACACATTTGACATTATTGATTTGTTTTTTTGGTTTATTAGCATATAGAGCATACACATCATAATCAATTCGAAGAAGATGGAAATTTTCAATGAAGGTAACTTATCATGAGCCATGATCACAATGGCTTTCCTTGACTAAAATTATTCCTAAGCTCACAAAATCATAAAGGAGCTCTGTGATAGGAAATTATAAGTTTCCTAAAGCTCCTCTTGGTAAGTGATGAACCCAAGTTAGTGCCTATGAGCATTACTAGCATGTTTTTCTACTGATATTTCTTTATTAAAATGCTCCATCTTGAGTTTGTGTAATAGCATTAAGGCCCTCCAAAGCAATACTTTGGCCATCTAGTAACAATTTTTTCTGACCCAATGACAAAGTCACTAGGTTGCCAATGTCATCCATTTTATTTTGAATATTGTCTAATTGAGATGATATAGTGCTAACCACCTTCGTGATTTGTTTTTGTGTCTGTGAAGTATATTTTTGAAGGAACCCTATGCCTTATCCTACTCTTACATAGAACTTTTTAAGATCAACCATACTATTGTCCACAATATTCTACATATAAAACTATTATTCTTGCAACTTAAATTGAGTGCCAATTATCTGATGAGATTGCAAAAGAGAAATGGAATTGAACTAATATATAAAATTTGTGATTTTATCTTCTGGAGCCTTTGATTTTGAGCTAGCATTTCTACCTGAGAATTAATAGAGTCTCGGGAATTATGGTTTTCATTAGAGTTCTGCAATAAGAAATCCAACTGATACTCTATTTTATCCAATTTGTTCACTACTCAATAAGTGGATGACTTCAACTCATTCACAACCCTTTCTGTATTTTATGCTTGAATGCATTTCTCTACAAATTATGACACATAGAACTTTCATTGATTAATAAGGCAAGATACACTTTGTGGGAAAACCCATCTAATCCTTTGAGACATTTGAGCATAAGAGTTGAAGTAGGACACTGTGAAAGTAAGTGGTGGCTAGATTTTCTCTAAAATAAATTAGACATATACCATGCAATTATTTATTTCTTCTCCTCATCATGCATGAAATGTTTTCAACTAAAAAACAATTTATTGCAAGCCTTCTACCAATATGAATTGGACAATAACACTTTATCTTTTTACACCAATGTATTCCTTGCACTATCTACCAACTCCTTTCCCTTGATATTGTTAACTGCCTCAATATCAAAGTCACTACCATATGGATGTTGACATTCATATTGATGTTGATCATCATTTGTTGTAGCACTTTTTCTCTTACTATCAAATTTATCATCATCACTGCAGTATGTTGAAAAGAACCAACCTCATGAATGAGCCTGTAAAATATTGTGTGTGTTATGTTTAATGTTATTGTTGTTCTTATAGATGCAATACATAGAATTTCTAAAAACCTTTGTTATTGTAACAGACCTGGGTTAAATTTTCACGTAATAAAGTTTAAGAAAGGAAAAATAAGACCAAGGTCATGGGACATGTATTCCAAGCTGAAAGTTGGGAAAAAATATATAGTGGGAATCACTTCTTGTTTATTATGGCCAAGGAAATAGGAAAATGCATTGGAAAAGTATTTGTAAAGGAAAAACACATTTATTGGAATTTAATTATGAAAATGAAGGTAAATAGGAGAAAAGCGAGATGAAGGGTCACATATTTGCATGAGAAGGAAACTAAATGAAAATAGAGGAAAATGAAGAAATTAGAGAAATCACTAAAAATAAAGGCTTCTAAGGATGAGTTCACAACTTTTTATGATTTCTAGTATGGTTTTATCATACACTTCCACACTTAGATCTTTCTTGGAACACTGCATTAGAAGAAGAAAAGAGAGATCAATGCTTAGAAATGAGCCACTTCAAGGGGGAAACCTCCTTTACATTACATAAATGAACAATTATTGGATGATACAAATGAATAAACCTCCTTTCTATATATAGGAGTCCATGGGGTCATAATATAATCCTAGCCGACCTAACAATAATAATGTAAGGGCACAACAATAACAATAGTGGCTTTTATGGGGCACAATAATAACAATATGGGGGCTACAGGGGTACAAAAATAACAATAAGGGGGCTACACTAACAACAATAAGTGGATACACTAGTATTATAGGGACCTAACATGCCCCTCTCCTTCAAACAAGTGTTTCCCTCAACCCTTGATTATTTCTGGATACTTCCGTATAAAATTCTCATCCTCCTGTGTGGAATCTTCAACAGGTAAGTTTTTCCACTTGTTGAGATACTATGAAATTGATTGATTTTGTAGTTGTTGAGTTCTTGTTTCTGTGACTGCTTCAGAACTTCTTTCGCTGCAATGTTCATCTTCCTATTGTTTCATTCAATTCTACACCAAATTTAGGTCTTCCTTTGAGAGTTGGAGAACTTGTTGTTGTTGCTCGATGTGATCTTCCACTACTTTATCATCCATATTAACTTTCATTTGATCCTTCAAACTGTCCAAATTAGCCTCCATTTTTTCTTTCAAACAATCTATGTCATCTTTGATTTCTCTTTGTAAGATCGAAATTTTTTGCACTTGGTACTATAATTTTGATATATCATACTGAAATTATTCCTCTTCATGAGTCATAGTAGAGTATTTTGAGATCTTAATGGATGCTGAATTATTTTCAGAGGGCATTTTCGAACCCAATACTAATATCTATAATTCAATATGCCCTTGGAATCACTTCAAACTGAATTTAAAAACAAGAATTATGCAATTTAAAAAAAAAAATACACACCTTTTTATTGCTTTTGAGGAGCTCGATATTGAAACTGATGTATCTCTATAATTTTGGGCCTTCAATAACTGAAATTTGGTCCTATAGTATCTCTCTAAATATTCTTTTGAATGACACAGGTTTGACCTAATTTGGATTCCTCAAGGCAACGTTATGCCCAATCTCCCACCATGACCTAATTATGGACTCGTTCAATAGAGCGCACTTGTACGACATGACACATGTCATTGTTTCCTCCTTTGGCTCTAAAATTGATACATATGAAACTACAGTTCATGTAATTTCGACAACGTTTTACATAATTCAAATCCGATGCTTAGACAGAGAGTTATGACGGGTTTCCCAAGGTCACCTCTTTTAGATGAAATTCAGGAGCCTACAAAAACCCTAACGTCCACAGATCATATCTCCGAAAATATTGCGAACCAAGATTTGAAATTTTTACACGAAGTTCCTCAAGATTTCGACTTCGCATGGTAAAAATTTCTTCTTCTGAACCTTCGTAGAAAAAATGTAATAGCAAAAATTCCATGATGACCTGTTTGGAGTAGTGAAACCCTAGAATCCAAAGGTCTGATACCAAATGTTATGAAACGAGCTCCAAAAATAGAAGAAAAGAGATATAAATGCCTTATAAATGAGTCACTTTGAGGGGAAACCTCCTTTACATTACATAAATGAACAATTTTTGGATGATACAAATGAAGAAACCTCCTTTCTATATATATGAGTCCATGGGGTCATGATATAATCCTAATCGACCTAACAATAATAATGTAAGGGCATAACAATAACAATAGTGGCTTTTATGGGGCAGAATAATAACAATATGGGGGCTACAGGGGTACGGCAATAACAATAAGGGGGCTACACTAACAACAATAAGGGGATACACTAGTGTTATAGGGACCTAACACACTCTAGAATTGGATAGAGCAAGCAAAGGAGAGAAAAGGAAGGAAAATGAAGACAAATGAAAAGAAAACAAGGTTGGATCAAGCAACTTCAACAAGAATATTTTGCAAGTAATAGGTTGCATGTGTCATTTCCTGGCTGAGGTGTGAATGCATGATACATGCATTTTTTTATTTGGTTCATTTTGTTGTTATTGGAATGAGGTTTTGTTTGTTTGACAATGATTTTAGCCCTACCTTACCTTTTCCTGGATAACCATAGTGTGACAATATTCATTTCTTGTTGAGCTTTGGATTTCCATAAGGTTTCATAACTGAGTGAAGTGGTATCACAAAAATTCCAAAGGGTTTTGGGTGGAGATGGTTTAATCTCTAGGAATCCCTCAATATGTGGGTGGAAACATGCAAATTCCTGAAGATACTGGTGAAAAAATTCTGAGGCATCCAAGCTTGTTTTGGGTTTAGTGATCTCTTGACTGATTTTGGTGAGATCACATTTTCTTGAGGGTGGAGGTAGTTTAATCTCCTAGAAGCCATGGTTTTTTATGTCTTGAGATCCCACATTCATGCTTAGAATATGGCACAAGGGTGATTGGCTAAAAGAAATATTTGGTTCAACATCATCTATGGTCCGGTGGTACGTGGAAGTCCCTAACTTGGTTGGATTTTGCATATGTTAATATGATCTATTTTCCTATGGTAATCTATGAGAACATGTACTTGTTATTATGGTGATTTGATGGTTGTTCGGTCATGGTTAATATTATGGTTATTTGTTGGTTAGAAGCATGAATTTGTTATGCCCTCTAGTTATGGATTTGCATAATATTTGATAAGTATTTAATGGTTGATGGATGCATGTGACAACAAGTGTTATTACAGCTATTATGAGAAGAAATTACACTTTCTTGGTGATTCTTGATGAAGTTAAAAATCGTATTATTAGTTATGCATTCATGACCTATAGCTTGCATGTTTACCATGTGTTTGAAAAAATCATTGTTATGGATTAGGAAGTCTAGGCCATGTTTTGACTCCTGTTTGATTGAATGGATTTTTCATCATGTCATTTATTATTCTAGAAATTTTCATTGAGTTATATGAAGTGGTATGGAGACTATGCCCAAAAAGGTGACCCTGATTCTGGGACCACATGTTCAGGACTGGGGAAATTGAGATATAACTACAGGGATGCAGTGTCGTGCATGAGGTTGGAGGCCTATAACCACATGTATTCCTTGTTGTGGATCCAGGGCACAGAAAAAGTGTCCCAACTCAGATTTTGGTCATATAGGGTGGTTTTTCAACCTCTAAGTGATCTGTAGTCCATGTATGATGTCAATATGTGGTTATTTTGTTGACCCCACTTCCTTAATTAGATCTAGGAGGTCGGGACATGTCATAGTAACTCTTCATCTCATGTTTACCCTGGAAGGCCCATTAATAGTGGGTGAATGTGGGAGTGAGTCATTACAAATTGCTATCATAGCCAAGTTTTCATTCTCTTTGGGTGATATCTAATACCAGAGGCTGGTATAAGAGCAGGGCTCAAATACTTGGACTGGATGTGCTATATGCAAGTATTTATGCATGCATTTTCATGGATATGGTTATCGTGCATGAGGTATTTGTATGCAGTTAGTGTTATCATGCATGATTTCAATATATTTATATGATTATGTATATATTTTTTTCATGCTAATCTAAAATATATTTGTAGATGAGATAGCCTCCCATGAACTTCATATGGTATGATTTGATTATGATTTCTATTATTTTATTTGATATGGCATGTTTTAAGGAATAAGAAGATCAAGATGACTAAAAAAATGGTTGACTATAGTTTACGCGACTCTCCCTATAGATCAAATAAGAAACATGGGGAATATTACTCTTCTGACATAGCATATACTTTGAGAAGTTTAAAGGAAAAAATTAGAAGTTGCAAGGAAGCTAATGATAGGAAAAAATGTCCAGAGACCATGAAAATAAAGTTGAGGTAAATGTAGCTATACTTCATACCTTATCAGATTTTTAGAGATAGGGACAACCACAGATTAGTGCTGGATAAGAGGAAGGGGCTAATGAGGTATATGGAAACAGGTCTTGATCATGACACATGTTTGGCAGGGATGACATAGTCATAGGTGGCATATGGTTGGATACACTTGAAAAGATAGGTATTGGTTATGTATTTGATTCTAGTTCTATTTTAAATAAGTATCATGGTAATCATATTTATCATCCTTAAAAGAGGAGTGAAAAAGGGTACTTGTCGGATGAGTTCAAGAGAGCTAATCCTCTTTCATTTGATGGAGAGCTGTAGAAACTGGAAGATGTAGAGGCATGGCTTCTTTGGATGAAAAATATATTTGAGTTGCATGACTATATAGATAACATGATAGTTATTTTCACTCTCAAAGGCAAATCGAACATTTTGTGTGAATATTTGAAGCATGGTAGAGGCATCAAGATAGACGAGTTGAGTTTGCATGAGTTTAAAAGGCTCTTCTGAAAGAAGTTTTTTCCAGAGAGATACTATGATAGAAAGACTAAGGAGTTATATGAGCTGAAGATGGAATTTATGATAGATAAGGTGTACAGGAAAAAAAAAATCGAATTGTTGAGGTATGTGCCTTACCTCAAGGATGAGAAGATGAAGTTTCAAATATTTATCAATGGACTACCATTAAAATTCAAGGACCAGATTGAGTATGATGAGCCTCCGTCACTGGAGGAATTCATTCGGAAGTTGAATAAATTTTATGAGTAGTCAAAGTGAAAATTTGAGTCTAATTGAGATTGGAAAGGGAATTAAAAGACTAAAGGAAAGTGGCCATTGAAGTGGGGAATGCCTCAGGATGTAGGTGAGAAAGAGAATGTTGCTACTTAAAAGAAGTGTATTGCAATAGAGAAGGGACATGGACCTCAGCCTGGAGAGTAGAAGAAAAAAGGAAATGATAGAGAACCATTGCATTGTTGGATATGTGGCAAGGAACATCGCAAGAAGGATTTTCCATTGTATTAGGTTGGTAGGCCTTAGATCTATAGTGCTCAGAAGTCAAAAACAATTGGGGATGTTGGAAAGAGAATTCCTAGGATTTATGCATCATTTTATAACAAGCAGGAAAATCACTAGGTATCTGTTATTGATATGGAAGGTAATCTCTATGATTAATTTTTTTCTATTTTTATTTACCCTCGATCTAATTATAGTTATGTTAATCCTGACCTAGTGGATAACAGTGGGCTGAGAAAATAAGTGCATGCAGAGTCTTGGTTGGTGTTGTTGGCTATATGTACAAAGAAAATAGTTCATCATTGGGTAAGATCATGTGTATTTTAGATAAATGGTATTTCTACATCAACAAATATAAATGTGCTTCCATTGGTTTCATACAACATTCTTTTGGGTATGGAATAGTTGTATCTTCATAGGACTAAGGTAGATTGTTACGAGAATGCCATTGAGTACTTGGATGATGATGGATAAAAGAGTATCTTGCAGGGAAAGAAGAAGCCTACCTCAGTGAGAATGGTTACATATATGAATTAAAAGCGCAGTTGCAGGAAAGGGTGTGTATTATTTGCAATGCACATTCCCAGCGACAAAGGGAAGGATTTTTGGGATGTTGAAGTATTGAAGAGATAGTCGATTTCGTAGTAGTTTTAGGATGTATTTGCTGCATATATATCAGATTTATTTCCTCATAGGGAAGTGGACTTCTCTATTGAATTGGTACTATGAAAATAACCAACATCAAAGGAACATTACAGGATGAGCACTATAGATTTTATAGAACTAAATTTGTAGCTGAAAAAAATGCTTGACAAGGGGTACATTAGGCCAAGTGTATCACCTTGGGGTGCACCAGTATTTTTTGTGAAGAAGAAGGATGGTACTCTCAAGTTATGTATTCATTACAAGCAGCTGAACAAGGTGATAATCAAGAATAGGTATCCACTTCCGAGGATTGATTACTTGTTTGAAGAGTTGAAGGGAGAAACAATGTTCTTGAATATTGATTGGAGATCGGGATATCATTAGGTATTCATCAAAGCATGAGGACATCGACAAAAAAATATTCTAGACTAGGAGTGGGAATTATGAGTTTTTTTTGTTCCTTTTGGTTTGACTAACACTCGAACTACGTTCATGTGTTTAACTAATAATTTGTTGTGTCCTTTTCTGGGCAATTTTTTTATAGTGTTCATTGATGATATAATGATATATTCTAAGAATGAGGAAGAACATGCAAAAAAAATGGAATTAGTGTTAATATTATTGACAGAGCATCAGTTGTATACTAAGTTGAGTAAGTGTAGTTTATTTCATACAAACACTCATTACTTAGGACATGTTGTCTCCAAAGAAGGCATAGTAGTGGAAACGAAAAATATTAGAGTTATCATGGAGTGGCCTACTCTTAGGAACATGGATGAGAGGATATCATTTATGGGATTAGCAGGTTATTATAGGTGGTTCATCATGAACTTCTTGCATATTTCCTATCCTATTAAATCATTGTAAAGAAAAGGAAATCAATTTAAATGGAAAAAGGAATGTGCAACTGTCAAACGAGGAGGTAACTCCTCAAATCAGAATGTGTTATTAGTTGAAGAATCTACATGAATTTATACATGGAGGTGAGGCTATTGGGATTCATCTCCCAATGACTCTTGGCCTTCCTTATTTCCTAATATTAAATAATATACAATATTAAATGTGCACACCCATCCCATAGGATTAGGTGTCAACATTCCCCCCTTTAATCCAAAGGGATGTTGGTGAGTCCAAGCATCAATCTGAACTTTTCAAACTTTTCTCTTCCAAGTGCTTTGGTGAAGATGTCAGCAGTTTGCTCATCTGTGGAACAATGATGTAGATGGATGGTTTTGGCCTGAACATGATGTCGAATTAGATGGTACTTTGTATTGATGTGCTTTGTTCGATCATGGAACTTTGGGTTCTTGGCCAAATTTATTGCAGAAGTGTTGTCGATCATGAGTGGAGTGGAATACATTTGTTTCATCTGCAAATCTTCCAGGATCTTTCGAAGCCACACGATTTCCTTTGTTGCTTCCGCTATTGCCACATATTCTGCCTCGGTCGTGGAATCTGCTGGAACTGACTGTTTGCGTGATCTCCATGAGACAGCTCCTGATCCAAGACTCATGGTGTAACCTGTAGTAGACACCCCTGTTTCTTTGTCGCCATCAAAGTCTGAATCAGAGTATCCGATCAAGTTGAAGTCACCTACCTGTGTATATTTGAGTCCAAAGTCTTGAGTCCCCTTCAAGTACCTTAACACTCTTTTTGCAGCAGACCAATGTCCTTCACAAGGCTTTTGCATGAACCTTGAGAGGATTCCAACAGCAAATGAAATGTCAGGTCTGGTGGTGGTCAGGTAGATAAGACTTCCTACAAGCTGTCTATACTTAGTTGCATCCTCAAATTCCTTCCCTTCAATAGATGTAAGCTTCAAGTTTTGTTCCATTGGAGTGGTTAAGGGATTACAGTCATCCATGCCAAATTTGTTCAAGAGATCTCCAATGTACTTATTTTGAGAAAGAAATATGAATTTAGGATGTTGAATTACTTCAATACCCAAATAGTAATGAACATGACCCAAATTAGTCATTTCAAAACCTTTCTTCAACTCTTTCTTCATGGATGCAATATAGCTCTCATTGTTTCC
Organism: Pinus albicaulis; assembly: GCA_034641835.2. Classification (NCBI taxonomy): domain Eukaryota; kingdom Viridiplantae; phylum Streptophyta; class Pinopsida; order Pinales; family Pinaceae; genus Pinus; species Pinus albicaulis. The sequence goes on along the minus strand of CM076571.1, from coordinate 713,038,224 downwards.
TGTTATCAGATCATCTACATATACCACAAGATATACAACTGTTTTTCCAACTTTCTTAACAAACAAAGTTGCATCATCAAGATCAAAATGTTTGAAGTCAAGTTTCAGAAGATGCTCGGTCAATTTCTCATACCAAGCTCGTGGTGCTTGCTTGAGGCCATACAAGGATTTTACAAGTTTGCAAACTTTGTGTTCTTGACCCATTATCACAAATCCTTCTGGTTGGGACATATAAAATTTCTCCTTTATATATCCATTCATGAAGGCTGTTTTTACATCCATCTGATGGACTTTCCATCCATTCTGAGCTGCTAAGGCAAAGAGAGTCCGGATGGTGGTCCATTTTGCTGTGGGAGAAAAAGTTTCTTCATAATCGACTCCTTATTTTTGTGCAAAACCTTTTGCCACAAGCCTGGCCTTGTGCTTGTCAAGTGAGCCGTTTTCTTTGTACTTGTTCTTGTAGACCCACTTACAGCCAATTGGTTTCGTTCCCAAAGGCGGATCAACCAACTTCCAAGTGCCATTCTTTATCAAGGCATCATACTCCTTTTGCATCGCTTCTTTCCATTCATCATGAGAAGCGGCTTCTTTGAAGGAAGTTGGTTCATGATCTGTAGAAAAACTCAATTCACAGTTATAAGCAATATCCATATCAATAGGAGAATCAGAATTATCTACATCACCTTCGATTTGTTGAGTGGAACTTCTTGTTCCTGTTTTTCCAACCTCATCGGGATGAACATTCTCCAGTGTCTTTGTCAGCCATTTGGGAGGACCTTTCTGAGATGGCCCAGGCTGGTCATTTGACTGAGTTGGGATTGATTCAAGATTCAATCTCCCAATTCTGTCAATCACATCATCCAATGTGTCATTCGTGGTTGTTTCTTCATGTGGGGGAGAGAGTGCTTCAGGACATGATTCCACAGTTTGATTCAATATCGAAATCCCCCCTTCAAGATGTGGAATCTCATTATCAAATTCTTGGAAATACTTTGCATGTGTGAATCTATCCAGGCGATCAAGTTGCCGCTCAACAACCTTGTCACTCTTGGAAGATTCAAGGAATATGACATCTCTTGCTATCACAAACTTCTTATTTGCTTCATCATAGAGACGATATCCTTTGGAGGTATTGGAGTACCCAAAGAAGATACATTTTTGACTTCTAGCACCAAGTTTGTTCCTTTTAGCCTTGGGTATCAAGGCATAACAGGTGGACCCAAAGACCCTGAAATGCTTTACCGAAGGAATGTGTCCATGCCACATTTCAAAAGGAGTTTTGTTTCTAATTGAACTTGAAGGACACCTATTCTTTATGTAAACATCACATAGAACTGCATCAGCCCAAAACATCAATTTTACATTCTTGAAAAATAACATGGAGCGGACCATATTTAAAATGGTTCTGTTCATTCTTTCAGCTACACCGTTCTGTTGTGGATTATATGGCACAGTGGTTTGGTGTTTGATTCCATGTTGACGAAGATAATTTTCAAATTCGTTTGAAGTGTATTCTTTTCCATTATCAGTACGTAGAGAGCCAATATGTGTTTGTGCATCATTTTCAATCCATGCATGAAAATTCTTGAAAGTTTGAAAATCATTAGACTTATTCTTCAGTAAGTAAATCCAACACATTCTGGTGTAGTCATCAATAAATGTCATCATGTATTTGTTTCCATTTGCAGAAGCAATAGGCATAGGGCCACATAAATCTGAATGAACAAGTTCAAGTTTTCTATGTGCTCTGGAGTGTGAATCATGAAATGGTTGTTTGCTATGCTTTCTTAGAATACAAGCATCACATTCCTTAGGGTTTTACAGGAATTGCTGGCGGTCCATTAACACCATTTTCTTCAAAAAAACGAAGGTTTGTCATAGTTTAAGTGTCCAAATCTAGCATGCCATAAAAGACTTGATGGAATGTACCTTCATCATGATGTATTTGAATGCAAAGTTTCTAGCATGAGAAGATAGACCTTGTTTAAAGCGTCTCCCTTCTTCTATTCCCTCCATGACAAGTGAGTGATTTGATGCTTTTCTGACCTCTGCCTTTCCATCAAACAAGTGAATGGAGTGTCCTTGCTGGCAGATTTGGACCAAGGACAACAAGTTTCTCCTCAAATCAAGGAGGTATAGAACCTCATGTAGAATATGATCTGGAAGACCGAGCGGTTTTAAGCCCCTAGCGCACCAAGCACGGTGGCTTGAGTTTGGATTGCTCTGTGAGAAATGTCTTTGCTCATCAGCTTTAATAATTAATTCTTCAAAAAAATCTTTTCTAAATGTCATGTGACATGTTGCTCCTGAATCTAGCAACCAATCATCTCTCCATGAAGTAAATGAAACATCAAATATGTTTTCAGTTACTCCATTGTTACAATGTGCTAGAACAGAATGAGCTGATTTAGCTGGTTTACCTTTGTCTTTGTCACTAGTTTTACCTTTGTCTTGATTTGTTTGCTGCTAAGCTTTAGATTGTCTGCCCCCCTTTTCTCTGAAGTTTCTTCTTTGTCTTCTGCCTTCTCTTCCTATGGATGGACCTGAAGCATGTCTCTTTTCTCTCTGTGCCAAGTAGGCAGTCTCTTTAGAAGATGAAGGGACTGTAATCTTCTTTTGAAGGAGGAGAGAAAAAAAACTTTTCTGGAGAATCTCTTTTGAAGGAGAGAAAACAAAAATACTCTTTGCTAGAAAATATACTGAAAAAAATCTTTGCTGCAAATATACTGAATTTAAAAGGACAGAAATTTTTTTTGCTAAAAGACTGAATTTAAAAGGACAGAAAAGCTCTTGCTAAAAACTGAATTCTGCACCAAAAATACATATATATATATATATATATATATATATATATATATATATATTTTGGAAAAAAATTTGTATGGGAGGTCGATATGGAATGTTATGGGAGGGCGATATTGTGAAGTGGAAGGGCGGTATTATGAATGTGTAGTGATATTAAATATGATAGTGGGAGGGCGGTATTGTGAATGGGAAGGGCGTAAGACAATATGGGGGGCGTAATGCAAAGTGTATTGTATATACAAAGACAGAACTTATTAAATGTACAATGGACAGAACTTATTAGTGGGAGGGTGGTATTGTGAATGGGTTATGGTATTACAAATGTGTGGAGCAATCAACGTATGATGCACAGCGTTGTATGGAGGCAGCGTTGTATTATAACATATGATAGCGTTGATATCATAATACGAATGACGGATTGTATATATGGATGGGAGGGGCTGGAAGGGCCGTGGGGAGATGGCAGACAGTGAGGGCGGAGACCTGAAGTAGGAGTTGTGGGAGTTTGCAGTTTGAAGAAGCGGTATTAAATAGGTAAAAGGCGGTATTAATGGGAGACAACGTGTAAATGGCGTTCATATAAATGGAGTATATATTCGATGCAATATACAGGTCGGGAGGGTCAACAGGGAGGTGGGGTCTGCGTTTATGCAGGTGGTGTGCGCAGTCTGCGTGAGGGGAGGCACTGAGAACGAATTCACTGTTATATATCCCAACGCAGTGGTGCAGTGGTGGTGTTAATAACAGCGCGGGGAGGGCATATTGTAATAGACAACGCTGTGTTTTATTGTGAATATGGAAAAGCGCTATATGGAAATATATGAATGCTGGACAGACAGTGGTATAAATGCTGGTCGAGGCGGGTAGACAGCGTGGTGCTTGCGGGTAGACCAGGCTCGAGCGTGGAGTGTTATAATATGAAGTGGAGCGGAAATATATGTGGCTCACCAACAACGTATTATGAAATGGGAGGAGCGGAAATATATGGGACAGTATAGGACGAGGGGAACGTTGTTATGAAATGCGTTATATATCAATTGTATAGCATATGACAGGTTGTATGTTATGAAGGGAGCGCAAGTCGATGAGGGAGATAGCGTAGGGAAAATGGGTGAGGGTGAACGATGTGCAGAGAAGGTGCGAGTGGAAAGAGGGAAGGCGATAGGTATGGAAAATGGAGGAGGCCAAAAGGCCGTTACAAAAATTTTGGAATGGAATCTTTGCAGGACTGCAAAGGGGCCTGCAATTTGCAGTGTTTCAGGAACTGCAAGATTGCAGAGTCTTCAGGAGCTGCAGGAGCTGGAGCTACAAATGTCAGGGCTATACAGAGAAAAAAAAATGCAGAATAACAGTCTAGCAATAAGGAGCAGCAAAAACTATTAATAAAAATTTACTGAGCAAAGGAGAGGGAGTTACACCACAGGCAGAAATGCCAATAGTGGGATTGGCTCTGATACCATGTCAAACCAGGAGGTAACTCCTCAAATCAGAATGTGTTGTTAGCTGAAGAATCTACATGCATTTATACATGGAGGTGAGGCTATTAGGATTCATCTCCCAATGACTCTTGGCCTTCCTTATTCCCTAATATTAAATAATATACAATATTAAATGTGCACACCCATCCCATAGGATTAGGTGTCAACAGCAACTAATTTTGAGCGGTTGAAGAAATTTCTTAAAAATGCTCTAGTTTTAAAGATTACAAATCCAGATAAAAAGTTTTTGGTGTGTACAGATGCTTGCAAGAGAGGACTTGGTGTAGTCCTGATGCAGGAGGGACAGGTGGTATGCTATGAGTCAAGAAAAATAAATGATCACAAATAGAACTATGGGACTCATGATATTGAGTTTTCAGTGATCATTCATGGATTGAATACGTGGAGACATTACCTTATTGGCATGAGGATTGTACTAATGAGCGGTCACAATGGAATGAGGTACTTGTTTGACCAACCTAATTGAAGTGCTAGGAAAACTAGATGGTTGGCTACACTTAATGAATTTGACTTTGTGATCAGGGAAATCAAGGGTAAGGGGAATAAGGTTGTAGATCCTATTAGAAAATGAGTGCAAGTAAATGACATTGCAACTATGATTTCATATTGGACAGAATTACAAGACCAAATCATAAAATTAGGGAAGTAGCATGACAAGTACCAATAACTTAAGCATGAGTTACAATAATAGGGCACAAGTGATTAGGATGTGCATTATCATCTCACAACATATCACTTGGTAATATTTAGGGACATGATCTATGTGTTAGACTACAATGAACTCAAGAATATTATCTTGAGGGATTTTCATGTTAATCCATATTTAGGTCACCCAAGATATCATAAGACATTGAAAACCATTAAGAAGTTTTACTATTGGTAGAACTTGACAAATGACATGGCTAAGTTTGTTACGATATGTTTGGACTTTCAACAGGAAAAAGAAGAGTGAAAGAATCCAGGTGGTTCATTACAACCAATTTTAATTCCATAATGGAATTGGGAGGACATTTCCATGGATTTCATTACATGTTTACCAAATACATCTAGAAAAAATGATTCCATTTGAGATATCCTCACATATGCTTTATGGTTGTGGGTATTTTCCATTCCTGAATGGCTTTCATTTTGTTAGGGTCTACCTTTACACCCTCATGAGATACAATATGAACAAGATATTCCAACTCCTATACTCCAAAGAAAAATTTGGAGGTTTTTTCATATAATTTTTTCTCCTCCAATAGTTTGAGCACACTTTCAACATGTTGAACATGATCCTTCCAAGAATTTGTGTAGATTAGTATATCATTAAAAAATACTAACACAAATTTTCTAAGGGTTTGAAATAGGAATTTATCAAACCTTGAAATGTAAAAGGTGCATTGCATTGGTAAGGCCAAAAGCCATGATCAAAAATTCATACTGACCCTCATGAGTTCTAAATGTTGTTTTACAATGTCTTCAGTCTTCATTCTTATTTGATGATATCCAGAATGAAGATCCAACTTGGTGAAGTAAATTTATCCATGTAATTCGTCCAATAATTCATCAATGACAGGAATGGGAAATTTATCTTTAATATCGAGCTTTTTGAGCTCCCTATAATCCATACACATGCGCCATGATCCATCCTTCTTGTGAACTAATATTACTAAAGCTGAAAATTAACTTTGACTAGGTTAAATTATACTAGCCTCTAACATTTATGCAACCATACTTTCAATTTAACTTTTTTCAGTATAGGGATATCTATAAGGCCATATATTTGGAGGAACGGTTCCTAGAATAAAATGAATAGCATGATCATGATCACGAATAGGTGGGAGGCCATTGGGAGTCTTAAATACCTTGGAATGATTTTCCAAGACATTTTGCGAATCTGGAGAAATGTATGATTTCGATGTTTGAACCTCTATTGAACATAATTCTGCAATTATACTCCATTGTTATTTCTTTATAATAATTTTCATTCCATTAGAGATGATTATATTTCCCGGTTTCCCTCTTATACCTCTTATTTCAACTTCCTTTCCTTCCCAAAAAAAAATCAAGAAAAATCCTTGAAAATTAAAATCTACCGTACCCAAAGATTGTAACCATTGGACTCTTAGTACAACATCAACACCACCCATTGTAATGGAGAGAATTGTACTATTCATTACATATTCCCCAATGGTTAGCTTGATATTATGGTACTTTTCAGAGCCATTTATAGTTCCTCCATTTGCAGCCATCACTTGACAATATGGTGCAGGGTATAGGAATCAATTCAATTCCTTGGTTATCTTACAATGAATAAAATTATGGGTACTACCTGAATTAATCAGCACTATTACCTTTTTCTTCTTTATATGTCCTTCTATATTAAGATTTTCTGGAGTGGTAATTCATTCCCATGAATTACAAGATATGGTCGGATTAATTTCTTCTTTCTATAGGTTTGGTTCCTAGTGTATATCTTCTTCTTCTGATTTTTTTTCCCCTTTTCTTCCTCCTCTTCAAAATATATGTAAAATCATTTATTCTCAGAATTTTTTTGAACTTTAGTTTATTTTCTATCACAAATGTAGCAAAGCCCCTTTTCTCTTTTCTCTTCCAATTCCTGTTGCATCAACCTTGTAGGTTGTGGAAGACTAGGCACAACAACACTTCCATCTTTATAGTTGTGATTGGTAGGCTTCCTTGTTGCGATAATTTTTCTCTCAATTTTTCTTGCCAACCTAACTTCCTTCTCCAATGCATAAATTTCCCAAAGACGAACCTAATGTTGGATTTTATCATTTAAATTCCCCATGAAGAAATCAATCCTATGCTCCTATGGAATATCATTTACCCTTATAATCAATTTTTGGAAGTCCTAAATGTGCTCTTCCATTGAACCCTTTTGTTTGAGATTTATGAATTGGCTAAAATGTGTTCTAAAGATACCATAAAAACTTATTGGGTTCTAAAGATAAAGTTGCAATGCATACCTTTTGTGTGTGTTGCACATTATGGAGATGAAAATATTGATCCATCTGTAGTATCCATGTTACTGGATCCTTTCCATCAAAATTCCTCATATCGATATTTGGAATATGATGGGTATTTAATATAACATTATTTTCTATGAAATCATGATTAACATTTATTTTTTTCTCAACATGAGTTTCAACTAATACCTTTTTTCCATGAGGAAGTGTTTCTTGTAGCAACTTTGTCAAACCTTCCCTAAAACCTTCCATGTCTTATTTTAAACCAATCATGTCACCTTTTAAACCATCCATATCACCTTTTAAACCATCCATATCACCTTTTAAACCATCCATATCACCTTTTAGTTCATCTTTGGTTTCTCTTTGTGAGAGAGAAATTTGTTGCACTTGGTCCCATAATTTTGATATATCATGCTACAATTCTTCCTCTTCATGCATCATAGTAGATATGTTTGAGGGCTTGATGGGTGTCGAATTTTTTTTTTTGGGGAGGAATTTTAGAACCCAATACTAATATATATGCTTCAATATGCCCTTGGAATTACTTCAAACCGATTTTTCAAACAAAAGTTATGCATTTAAAAAAAAAATACAGACCTTTTTCATTATTTTTAGTAGTTCGATATTGAAACTATTATATCTATGTGGTATAAAATCTCCAAGATCTGAAATTAAGTCTTGTGGTATCCCTTTAAGTCTTCTTTCCAATGCCACTAGTAAGACCAAATTTAGATTCTTCACAAAAAATTTATGACAGATATCCCACGATGTCTTGATGATGGATTGGTTCATTAGAGAAAAGTTGTAAGGGATGTCACGTGTGACAGTTTGAACATTCAACTCTGAAAAGGATACATGAAAAACCTATAGTATGTTAAATTTTGGCTATTTTTTACAGAATTCAAATGAGATGTTTGAAACAAAAGTTATGACGATTTTACCTCCGTCACGTGTTTGAGATAAAATTTTGGAGCCTAAAAAACCTTAACTTCCCAAGATCATATATACGAAAATATAGTGAACCAAGCTTTTAAATTCATACACGAGGTTCAACAGTATTTCAAATCCATGTGGTTTCAATTTTAGCTTTTTAAGCTTCGTAGAAAACAAGTTAAATCTAATATTCCAAGATGACATGTTTGCAGAAGTGAAACCATAGAATCCAAAGCCCTGATACCAAATGTTATGCAACTAGCTCACAAAAAAATAGAAATAATAGATCAACGACTCAAAAATATTCTCTTCGAGGGGGAAACCTCCTTTAGATTACACAAATGAACAATTTTTGGATGAATCAGACGAAAAAACCTCCTTTCTATATATAGGAGTCTAAGGGGTCACATTATAATCAGAGTCAACATAACAATGATAATGTAAGGGCACAAAATTAACAATATTGGGATTCTATGGGGCACAATAAAAAAAATATGGGGACTACATGAGCACAACAATAAAGATAATTGGACTACACTAACAATAAAGATAAGGGGATGCACAGTATTATAGGGTCCTGACACATTTTTTCAGGACGTTCATCAAGATTTCAGCTCCATGTGGTTAAAATTTTGGCTTTTGAACCTTGATAGAAAAATAAAGTTATAGCAAAAATTTCAAGATGACCTATTTGAAGCAAAGAAACCCTATAATTCCAAGCTCTTATACCAAATGTTATGCAACCAAATCAGAAAATAGAAGAAAATTATATATCAACGACTTGAAAATTAGCCTCTTTGAGGGAGAAAATTCCTTTACATCACATAAATGAACAATTCTTGGATGATTTAAATTAGAAGACTTCCTTGTTATATATAGTATTCTAAGGGGTAACATTATAATCAAATCCTACATAACAATACAAATGTAAGGAAACAAAAATAGCAATAGTGGGCTTCTATGGGCCACAACAATAATGATATGGGGACTACATTGGAACAACAATAACAATAGGGGTTAAATTAACAATAAAAATAAGAGGGATACTCAAGTATTATAGGGACCTAAGAATCGACAAGCCTATGAGGATCAGTAGAAATTATGAGAGCCAACAAAGTAACAAGAGATGAAACCATTAGATTCTCAAAAGGACCCAAATATAACAAAATATTAATTTTTGAAAGACAAAAAACCCAAACTATGTTTATCATTACACAATCTAGTTGTTTGGTGTTTGTAAACATAAATAAAATATTGAGAAATTACTAAAATTCAACTGGAACGAGACATTCCCAAACTATGAGATCAACATTGTTTTGGGCCATAACACGTTATTTTACATTACCAAGTTTAGATGATTCCACCAATTATTATTCAATAAACTTAGGAACCCCCTCAACATAAATATGATGTTTAACAATATCCAACAAGTGATTCATATTTTACTTCCAAAGACTTTCTGTGATTAAGATATCTCACAAGATTTTGGATGAGACCAATCTCCTTAACTTGAGAATTATTTGGACTAGAAACATACCTTCCAGAATTAAGGGGCTTTTGAAACACTTTCAATCTCATAAAAGCGAAAAAACCCAAATAATATCTATTTCCTTTTCTCGACCAATAATTCAGAGTATATTTTCTCTAGTCACTAAAAGTCTCTCATTTACGAGCTACATACTTTCATTTACAAATACAAATTATCGAATTCATGCAGAAGAGTATCCTCTATTCTCAGCAATAGCATAAAAATATGAATTCTTAAGTAAGCCCTCATTTATAAACTTGATATTTGTCATGTGGATATTTTTTTTTTCTAAGCAAGATTAATTTCTATTAGTGTAACATAGTGTACATGGAGGCACAGGCCTCTGCAGCTCTAGCCTGATTCAAAGGCATAGTTCGCAAAAAATAGCAAAAATGGGACTGCCCACGTAGGGGAAACCAGTCCAATAAGAGTATGATTCACTGCCTCGTGAGAGGAAACCAACGTTATACAGATAAAAATGTTATTTTTTTGCATATTGTGGCAAACATAGATACCAGAAATTAACAAAACCTTGTGACCAAGGACCTTGACACTAAAAATGATAAAACACAAATAATATGAGAGCCTAGGTGTCATGAGGAGTAGGAGGAGTCTCTTCTACAATGAGACACCTGTATTCATTGGTTTCGTTGGCCTGGGTGTCCTGGGTGGTGGGTGCTACATGTTGGGGCTCCTTGGTCTCTCTAGCTTTTCCCGGAGCCTGTTTTCCATGCTTCCTATCATCCCTGCTGCTTCCAGAGCTTCTACTGTTGTCCGAGTGCATACTTTGGCCTCCAGAACCAAGGTCACCCTTAACGTCTGTAGAGGAGGCGTCACGGTGGGGGAGTTTCTGCGTTTTGGGTGGGCGGAAGCTAGAAACCTCGGTGGACTCCTCCTTGAAGGAAATTGTAATGGTGGTGATGAAACAAGGGCGGTCCATGGAGCAATAGAAGTGGAATTGAGATGAGTGGGTGGACTGCGGGGTGGCTATGGAGTCCAGATGAGGCAAAGGCAGAGGATTGGTCGCGGCATCAGAGGGCTGAGTAGAGGAGCGAGACTGACCAACGGAGCGGCCACGCCCACTACGGGTAGTAGGATACCGGCCATGGAATTGCTCCAGGGAGGAAGGCGAAGTATTGGAATGGGAAGAGGGTGACAAACCAGTGGCCCACCCTCTGTTGTTACCACGCCTGCAACACATGCAATGCCAGAGACGAGGCATGGTGGCGCAGTGAGGGTGGTGGGTGCTCTGGACCGAAGAAGAAGTAGGGTGGTGGCACCACAGAGCCGGATGCACAGTGGTGGAGGTGAAGCAATTCTCTAGGGAGAAATTCAAATGACAGAGGATGCTCTGCAAATAGTGGTGGCCAGGGAGAATCTCTATACAACAGAGAATGCTACAACGTCTCCCTGTTGGTGTGCAAGAGCTCGACTCCGTGACTCCATGGGGGAAGTAGCTTCTCAGGGGTTGAGACAGTGGAGGCACATGACCAGGCGGATGGAAAACATAACCAGGCGGAGGAGGAATGGTCTCCATTTTGAAATGATGGCAACCTCGACTTCTGCATAGAATTAAATGGTGAATGGGGTGACGGATAGAGAAATTTAATGCTCATCGTTGGGGCCTGTGCGTGGCCATGTGGCCATGCCACTTGCCAACCCAACAGCCTGTCTCCAAAGTACCATCATTAATCACCCGCATCTGGGAGTCATGTAGATATTAACATACACATACTTTTGAGATTTTCTAGTTTTCGTAGATCAATAAATAAAATTCACATGGAAATCACTATTCAATGGATCAAATTATAATATTTGGAAAGTATATAAAGTCAGAAAAAATTTGGTGAACAAAGTAGTGGAAGAATATCCTCGTCTTATAATTTGAGAGGGAATTATATTCGTCATTGTATTGTGTTTTTGCTAATATTACTTAGTATTTTGTTAGTTTTTCCTTTCCTACATTAATTTCTATAATTTCTACATAAAAAATGAATTCAATAAATGTATTTCCATATAGAATTTCCAAGCATTTCAACATGATCTTATTGGAATTGCTTACATTACAAAGATGTTGATTGACATGAGAATTGTATAAAAATCATTGTTACCATTTCAGCATGAAATTTATCCTAAAAATAGTTTTAGATAAATCAGTGTAAGTGCTCTCACACATGACCAATAACCTTGCAGCTAAAATTTTATCTACAAAAATATTTACTTTAAAGATGATTCATTTTGACATATAAAATTTGCAATTTTGATAATAGTTATGAACTATTATCTATATATTAGCTAATTGGGAGGAATAAATTCACATAATAGCCAAAAATACATAGTTATTAACCATGGAAAATAAACAACATTGTTTTTCAACACATTTAATAGATGTCATTTTCTTTTCATTTTTTCATGAAAAGTTCACACGAAAACGAAGGGATACTTCCTCACATTCGTGTATGGCTCCCTAGTAAATTGATCAGCATAGAAGAGTGCACCTCCCCAGAGAGAATAAAATTAGGCACTTGATAGGAAAAAACTAACCAAATACCTAAAAATAGTGAGGACAGTCAATTCAGTGAAACCATTGTGATATCTGATAAATAACATTTTGCAAGGGGGTTTCCAGATTATTCAAGTGAGTCAACAACTTAGAGTTTTACAAGTCAATAATTCTTCTAAATATATGTATTGACCTTTATGGCACCTGTGCCAATTTTTCCTTAACCATAACCATTTCTATTGTGCACCTTGGGATTTATATTAGTTGCATTAGCTTTCCCTAGCAAGATTCTAACATGATAGGGAAATTACACCATTAAATAATCAAAATAAGAAAATAATGTTCACAGTTATGAGATAACCAATGATAATCAATGCTACTAGAATTTATTTGTAATATCCCTAGGTTAAAGTTTAATGTAATAAAGGATAATAAAAGTAAAAAAAATAAGACAAAGGTCATGGGACATGTATTCCAAGTTGAACGTTGGGTGAACATTATAGTGGGAATCACTTTTGGTTTAATACTGGCTAACAAAATTGGCAAATAAATTGGAAAAGACAAATAGGAAATAAATGGTATTTAATTATGAGAAATAAAAGAAAATATGAGAAAAGGAAGGTGAAGAGTTGAAAATTTTCATGCAAGGAAAATTACAGGAAAATTAAATAAAAATGATACATCAATAATAAAAAGGCACTAGAGAAATAGTTCACAGCTTTAGTCAGTTTTGGCTTGGATCAATTTTCAGAGAGAGAGAGAGAGCTAAAGGAGGAGGAAGAAAGCATGGAAAGGAAATCAAAGGAATGAAAGGGAGCATGAGGATAAAGTTGGATCAAATATAATAGGAAGATCTTGTAGGTAACTTGTTGCATGTGTGATTTCCTTGTTGGGATGTGATAGCATGGTACATGAATTTGTTTATTTGGTTCATTTGTTGTCATTGGCATGGGTTTTCCTTGTTTTTACAGTGGCTTCAGCCTCACCTTTCCATTTCTTGGATATTTATGGTGTGATGGGATTCATTCTTGGTTGAGCTTTAGATTTCCAGAAGGCTTTGGATCCAGGTGAGGTAGTCTCAAGAAAATCCCAAGGGTTTTGAGTGGAGATGGTTTTATTCAGGATTCTCTTGACATATGTGTGGATGTACGAAAATTACCCAAGGCATGGTGAAGAAATTCTGAGGCATCCAAGATTGCTTTGGTTTTATGATATTAATATCGTTTCTAGTGAGATCACGAAGGCTTGAGGGTGTAGGTGGTTTAACATCTAGATTCCATGTTGATTATGTTTTAGTTTATCCCATGAAATCCCACATTCATGCGTGGAATATGGCATGGGGGTGATTGGATGAAATAATGATTTGGTTGAGCCCAATATATGGTAGGGTGCTACATGGAAGTCCTTGACTTGGTTGGATTTTATGTATGTTATTATGAGCTATTTTCTTTACGTGATTAATGAGCACAAGTAATTGTTATTATGTTGATTTTATGCCATATTTGTAATGGTTCTTATTTGGTTATATGTTGGTTCAATGAATGGTTCTATGATGTCATCAAGATATGGCTCTTGTTAATGATTTGATAAGTATTTGAATGGTTAATGAATGGATGGGATAACAAGTGTTAATGCATATATATTGAGAGGAAATTAGACATTCTTGGTGATTCTCAAATCGATGTTACAGGAAGTTATGGGAAGTGATTTGGATGCTAGCCTGGAAAAGTGGCTTATATCCCATAACCACTAGCATATAACTATATTTTTTGGGTTATAACCACATGGAAACAAGCTTGTGAGTGTGGTTATATGCTTCCAACTGCATGGAGGAAAATTTAAGGGTGCATTTAAGGATCTAGGTATAGAAAAATGGTCCCATATTGGGGATTAGTCACATGGGGTGGTTGTTCAACCTCTAAGAGATTTGTAGTCCTTGAGGGAACTCAATAAGTTATCAGATGGTTGGCCCCACTTTCTTAACTAGAACTGAGAAGTCAAGTCATGTTATAGTAGCGTTACAGATTAATATCAGAGCTTCCAGGTTTAACTACTTCGACTCGATGGGATAAATTCTTATGGTCATGCATGCATGTCAGTTCTAATATGTTCATCATGTGTTCATGTATGTTGCTTATTGTTATAAACCTCATGACCTAGTTCATGTATGTAGTTAGTGTTATCATTTATGATGTTGATATGTTTATGCAATTGTGTGTGTGTGTGTGTGTGTGTATTGTGCTAATATGGATTGATTGTGCAGACGCGATAGTATCTCCTGAGATACACTGAGGTATGATTTTTATTATGTCTATATTTTTTTATCTAACATGACATGTTTGTAGGAGAAGGGAGATCGGAGATGATGAGCAGGATGGTGGATTAAATTTCACGTGACTCTCCTTATATATCAACTGAGGAGCAAGGAGATGAGTATTCTCCTGATATAACAATCACAACAATACATTTAAAGGAAGAAATCAGAAGTTTTTTTTGGAAAAAAAGGAGGTCTCTGGGAGAGAACCAGGTTCAGGATAAAGGCAAACAAGGTTTCTGTAGTAGTCTAGCACAACGTCGGTATTGTCACCCTACTCCAGAGAGCAGAATTTCTCACCCAAGGCATGTTGTGACCTTAGTAAGATTAGGAGATAGATATTGTATAAGACAAATACAACCATGAAGAACAGTTATGGAAACCTGGAAACAACATAAATATCTAGCCACTCTGTATGAACTATCATTCATCAAGCATGTTCAGAACGCTGAATTAAAATTTAAAAGTGGGAACACATTCATGGTAAGCAAAGGAATGACAATCAACTCACAACATTACACACAACAACAACTATTTCATTATCAATATCAGAACATCATACATCTACTCCGCAGAGTCTATTACAGTTTGGTTCAGTACAACAGAGTTCTCCCAGAGCTCTCCTACAGCTCTGCTCTCCCCATCGGCCTTCTGTCGCACTGACTAACTAACTCTTCTATGTTGGCTGACTGCTTATTTTTTCTTCCGCCAACGTGACTGTTATTCTTTCCTATTTTCCTGCTTAATTGCTTGCCACTTCTTCTTGATTATTGGGAGTTTTGTTGATTTTCCTTGTCTCCCATATCTGCCATCTGCACTGTTCTTCGCAACTACCGCGCCACCTATATTTCGACTTTCCACAACCATGACAGCTCCATGTCTACCTTGATTGCGTTCTGCCATCTATCCGCCAGCATTTCACAACTCAAAACTATTTCTTTTTCAAAACAAAGGCCCCAACAGGCCCTGACCACACGCTATTGAATCATCTCAAGTGAATCTTTTCCTGTTGTTGCGACTTATATTGGTCTGTCAGCTTCACAGATTGAATTTTTCTTTTCTGCTTCTTCGATTTGTACAAACAAAGGCCCCAACTATGGAACCTTTTTTAGTGTTGAGATCTTGAGTTCTGTGAACTCAGTGATTTCCAGTTGCCACTCTTTAACCAGCTGTTTTGTTTGGGTGGCAACTCTTTAAGCCTAGGTTTCACTTGGTACTAACGAAAGCTTGCTAAATACCTCCTGTATCTTTGGCTCTGCTTCAGCGGCCATTTGTTGTATTGCCTCTACTTTCTGCTTGACCGGTTGACTTAGCTCTCTCAAGACCTGCTTTGTGGCAGCAGAGTGTTCTTCTATTTTCTGGATTTAGATTTCCATCACTTCTTCTTGGTTGTATAGTTGGGTTATACCGACCGGATCAGTGGCCCCTTTTATCTCTTGAGAAATTTTTTGAAGTTGTGCTAATATTGGGTGGGCTTTCATTGTTAACGAGTTGGAGAATTCATGTAAATGCTTTAGTAGGCTATAAGCCTCTTTGACTGTTGTCCCTATGGTTTCCTTCATATTGTTTACCTGCTTCTATCTCTCTGTGTCTTTCTTAGCATATACCGTGGCAAGGTCTGGTAATGTTGGTCCAGCTGCTAGCGCTTCCCTGAGGTCCTAGTTTGCTTGACTCAAATTTTTGCATACAAATTTTACCCTGATATATTGTTCAACCATTGAGTAGGCCGATATGTCTTCTCACATTTTTCTATCCTAGGAAATTATTATCGGCCAAAGGTCTTGGAAGATTTTTGTTACCTTTTCCAGTTGCTCCTGTAAATTATCCTTTTTCACCTTTAATCTGATTGCGCTCTTTAGTAGGCACGATGACCTGTTGTTTTTGCTGCTCAAACCTCTATTGGAGGTCATTGTGCAGTCCCTCTACCTATTGTGCTATCAACTGGATGAACTTGTATAATTGTCCAGCCCCCCACCTATGCATGTTCTCGACGCCTTACATCTCCTGGGATGGCTATCATTCTCTAAGGGTTTCCCACTGGAGATTGACCTTTCTGAGTGCTCTTGTGGGGATGTTGGTTAGTTTTGTTGTGGAAGAAGAGGTTCTAGGTTGTTCATACTATTAGGTTGTCTTGCTGAAATGGGTTAAGATATATAGTTGAGGGCATTGTATCCGAAGTAAAATACCCTCCTTGAACTAATAATTCTAGGAAAATACCATATCCCACCGAAGGTTTGTTAACCTCTGGTACTCCAAGTGTACTTGAGGTAACTTCTAACTCGGTGTCACCATTTGTCTTTTTGGTTAGCTTTATTAGATCTGATATAGTCGCTGAGGTGGACAGAGTGTGAATGGAATGGTATTTAGAAGTAAATGAAGTATGCGGTGATAAGTTATGAGTATGAGGTTGAGACGATGTTTGAATGTTTAGAACCAAGGATGGATCAAACACAGATAGCGTGGAGGTTACTTGGGCGGTAACATCTGGCTCTTCTTGAACTGGTACTCCTATATTCATAGGTTGGGTTTGATCTTCCCCAGTAAGATCAACTATTTGCTTGGGCACCATAATTCATGCTTTCTTGGGCTTGGGTGTAGCTATTGGAGGCTTGGGTACCTTAATTTTACGGATTGGGGTGACTGTGGTTGCTGGAGGGGAGTTGAACATGGTGGAAGGTAGAGCGGTAACCATAGGTGTTGTGGTGGCTGGTGATGCAAAATTTGAAGACTGGAAATCACAAAAATAAGGAAACATAGTAGAAGCACTTGTGAGGGTTTGTATTACCAGATTGAATCCCTTCACCCTCGTGTCCAGCTGGTCCAGTAAAGTTCATAGCTATAGTTGAGAAATTCTCCTCGTTGTTTCCTGTGGTGTCTCCCCTGGGAGTGATTTCGGTAGCATCACCTTGAACGAATAGTGGGGTATTTCGCTTCTAACCTCCATCGAAGCTCCTGGCCATGAATAGACTTCGGTGTGGAAGGATTTTTCTTCTACTTGAAACTTTAACGACCGCATTTGAAATGTGTTTTCATCCACACAACTAGGTCTGATATATGTCATCTTGTGGGTTACCCCGAACCATATCTGCGAAGAATATATGTCCAACAGCTCCCTCGGAACCCTTTGCTGGCTCCTCGCCACATCTACCATTTTATTTTACCAGAATGAGAAAGCCTCCTCATTGACCTCCTTGGTGTTGGGTTCTCTCAAAAGTTTCCAAGGCGTAAATATCATCGCCATTGGCTAGTCTTGAAGGATCTCGGTGAGTTTCCTTATTGCCGGATGATTCCATTTCAACATCAAAAATTCCATAATAAGATAGCCATAAATGAATCATGTGACTCGCCTGTAGTTATCCTCAGAAGCCTCAAAAAGTTCGTTCATTAGGAAGGTACACCAGTTAAGCTGGGCTCCCTGGATGCAGTGTTACGTGACTGAAATGGTGTCGAGGGTGCATTCGCCTTTTGTGTAACGCCTCATCGTTTTACTCACTATTAGGTAACAGGAAAATTTCACTATTGGATTGTTGATGAGGTCTATCTTCGCTCCCTTCCCTCCTTTTCTGGTCTCATACTTCTTATAATAATCACAGTCCCCTGACTTCTTGGCTCTCTTGTACACGTTTTGGAAAGCCGTTGAGACATCATTCCCATCTGCTGATAATCCAGTAAATATACTGTTGTCTTCTACATGTATAGTTATTTCTCTCCCGAACCACAATGATCTGTTTTGGACTCTGCTCAGCAGGAATTTCGTACACTGAATTGCCGCTCCCATTGTTCCAAACACTGGGAGGTTCCTGAGGTTCAATATTTTTGATCTTTGGATACCTTTGAACTCCAGATTCATCCTTGCTGCTTCCCCTCCTCCCTCTGTGGCTTTTTTTTCTATGTATACTTTTCACTTCATAGCTGGGAATTGTTAGGAGTCTGTGAAATCTGTATCAATTAGTGAAGAATTGTCATCCTTGCCAATCAATGATTTTATCTTCTGAATTCTCTCATCGAGCTCGAGCTCGACGACTGCTGTTGCTACCTTTGTCATCTTCGTTCTTCTTCCACATACTTGGAGTATTGTTTCTGATTTATTGCTGTGAGTTCCTTCTGCTATTTTGTTCCTTTGAGCTTCCTCTAATGAAATTTCACTTGTTGTTGTAGCTATTTCTGTTTGTTCAAAATCGGAATTTTCTAGCATTCTGGTGCTTTTCTTATTTCATGTGTGTTAATTAATGTAACCGGCATGAATGAGGTTGATATGAACCCATAAATAATTAATTTCTCTCTATCTCTCTCGTGGCTATAATCGTGTGATTAGTTACCGTGGTGATGTGCATTCTGACATTGCTGGTTGTGGCTTCAGGATTTGGGCAGACATAATGGTAATAATTATGGCTTAATATGGAAAATTTATTACAGTATGGGTGTTACTAATTATGGCATTTAATTTTCAAATTCGGGTGATCCTACGGACTAACAACGGTATGATGGGTTATTATGATGGAATGATACTTGACACGATGGGATTTTTGGTACAGATGACACGTTAGACGCTACCCACACTGACCACAATTGGTTGTGATGTGGTCTCCACATCGCAACAGGTGGAATTCCTTTCTGCGTTATTTTGATGTATTTTTATTGGGATTCCTATTCTATTCCTCATCTCAGGTGCGAGAGAGTTATTTACTCTATATATTTCTATTCTACCCTACTAACTGCTCTCAGTTGTGAGAGTTATTTGAAAAATTTAATTGTGGAACTTACTCGTGATAGGGCTTCAAGTGTGTGACATTCACCCATCCTTGCAGTATTTGGACATATAGTTGTACCAATCGAATCGTGCCTGAATATTTAATTTCTATGACATGGTATGGTCCCATCCAGTGCATTCTGAGTTTACCTAGGAACTTTTGAAATTTTATGTTGTACAATAGAACTTTCCCTCCAATAGTGAATGTTTTATGCTTGATGTGACGGTCGTGCCAAGCCTTCTATCTTTCCTTCTACACTTTCTGATGGAATTCTGCTAGGAATATCTCTTCTTCAAGCTCTTGTAGCTCATGGAGGCATTCAATGATTGAGTATTCATCTTCCATATGTATTGTTGAAGCGATTAATAGACTTGGTATGATAAATTCAGTAGGTACCATCACCTCTCTGCCATACACCAGCTGGAATGGAGTTTTATTGTGTATGTACTTTACAGTTTTCCTGTATGCCCATGATGTCATCAGTATCCTCTCATCCCAGTCATCTCGGTTGGAATTGCATATCTCAGATAGTCCTTTTTCTAAGATCTTGTTTAATGCCTCAATTGTTCCATTCGCTTGAGGGTGATATGGGCTGCTTTTATGATGTTGTACAATAAAATTATCTAGCAGAGATTTGATTGTTGTATTAATGAAGTGTGTACCTTGAACACTTGTTAGGATTCTGGGGCAGCCAAATATGCTAATGATATTCTCGAAAATAAACTTGGCTGCTGTGTCTTCTGTGTAGTCTTTTAATGGTGCTACCTCTGCCCATCTTGTGAGATAATTTGTTGCAGTTATTATATACGTTTCCTGTGAATGTCGTTCCATTGGTGAAATTGGTCCTACGAAATCAACAACCCATTTTTCAAATGGTTATAGTGCTCTTACAGGTTGTAGTGGCAACTCATCCCGGTGTGACGGACATCCTGTTCTTTGATAGACATCACATTTCTTTACATAAACTTTACTATCTTTATGAACTGTGGGCCACCATAACCATGCTTGTAATATTTTTCTTGTGGTGGGTTTTGCGCCGACATGCCCTACCGCAAATCTGCTATGACACTCCCATAATATATCCTCTCTTTCATGGTCCATGACACATCTCCACAAGACATGGTCCAACCCCATATTATATAGTTGTACTGCTATCAATTGATACTCAACTTCTTTCACGACCAAATTCCTTCTTTGAGTTGTCGTGTATTTTGATGGGCCCTGTCCTATGGTCAAATACACTGCTATCTACTCTAGGTAATCTGGGATGGCTTCTACTCTTAAGAGATCAGCATCTGACAACTGATCATAAAGGGATCCCCTGTTATCGCCATTCTCCAACCTTGATAAATTGTCAGTACCCACATTTAACCTCCTTGGTTTCACTATCACTTCGAAGGTGAATTCCTGGAATAATAGGAGCCATCTACATATTCTTCCTTAAGCATTGGTTTGTTCACCAAGTATTTCAATGCTGAGTGATCTGTGAAGAACTTGAATGTACCCCCTAGTGGGTAATGATGAAACTTCTGAAGAGAGTACACCATCGCAAGAGCTTCTCGTTCTGTTGTTATGTAATTCCTTTTAGCTGTAGATAAATTCCTGCATGCAAAGTATACCAGATGATCAACATAAGTCTCTCCTAGCTGAGTTAACATCTCTCCTAATGCAATGTTGTAGGCATCAATATGGACATGGATCTGTTTGTCCCAGTTAAGATGAACCAAGATGGGTGCACTAGCTAACTTTTCTTTCAATGTATTGAGGGCATTAGTACATTCATCGCTCCACATGAATCGCTCTGACTTCTGCAAATTTTTTTCCAATGGTGCTATAATCTTTGCATAGTTGAGGATGAATCTTCTATAGTACCCGGTATGCCTGAGTAGTGATATCAATTGTTTCACAATTTCTGGTGCTTCTATATTAACAATGACTACTACTTTTGCTAGACCTACACAAACACCCTGCTTACAAACAACATGTCCCAGAAGTGTCCCAAAAGGTACTAAAAAGATTGATTTCTTAAGGTTGAGGGAGATTTGGAGTTGTCTGCATCTGTCAAACATGATTCTCAGTAAAGTTGCATGGTTCTTCAATAAGCTGTAAATTGTCCAATCATCCATGTATACCTCTAGGAACTTATGGATATAGTCCCTAAATGTTGTTGTCACTATTCGTGAAAACACTGTTGGTGCATTCTTTAGTCCAAAGGGCATGACATGGTATTCAAATGATCCCCATTGGGTTGTGAAAGTGGTCTTCCTTTTGTCTTCTTCTTCTATCCTCACTTGATGATATCATGAGAATCCATCTATGAATGAATAGGCTTCATTTCCTACTACATTGTCAAGAACCTCATCACTAAATGGAGTGGGAAATGGATCATGTATGCATGCGTTGTTGAGGCTTCTATAATCCACACAGACTCTAATCTTGGATTTCTCTGTTTTTCTTTGTATTATGATGGGACTGACCCACTTTTCTTCCTCTATTGGAAAATTCAGGCCTGCTTTCAGCATCTTATCTATCTCTGCTTTGACTTTTTCCTTTACTCTTGGATTTAGGTGGTTAGTGCTCTGTTTTACCGGTATTGCATATGTTTTTAATACTATGTGCATTTGCCCCATGTCCCCTTTTATTCCCTTTAGCTCTGCTATCGAAGATGGAAATAAATCTTCATATTCCTGTAGTAGGTCGAATATTTCCTTGGTTGTTTTTGTATCCTAGTAATCTCTGATAGACGCAATGTTGGGTTTCTCAGTGCTTCCAATGTTCAGCTTCTTAGTCTTCAAGGGTAACAGGTGCAGTACTTATGTGGTTGGTTCCTCCTATATGTCTCACTCCCCCTCTTTCTCTTCAAAGTATAAGTGTCAAAGATTCTCTAGTCGTAATCATCCATCTCATGAACTATCCGTTTGCATGCTACTGATTTTTTGGTTTTCTACTTTGAGAGCGGTATTTCTTCATCTTCCTAAATATCTAGGAAAAATAGTACCCTTCTGATAGCTTGGAGTGCATATGTGACTGGTTCTATTTCTCCCTTGAAAGTAAAACTTTGCGCAAACTTTTCCACAACTGCTTGCCAAGTGATAGTTCCTCTCTTCTTTTCCTCTGTCAAATACTAGGCCTGTGGAACTGTGTCTAGTGAATGTATGAAACTGTATATCCACAGAGATTCTAGATACCCTTCTTTCTTCCAGTTATACTCACAATTTCTTAAATTTTCTATGGGGTCAGAATCCACTTGGTAATTTTCAATGGGTTGTGGTCCTGAAGCTTCTCAGAATCTAGCTCTTAATGCTATTGCAAAATCTTCCCATTGCGGAAGTGAGTTGCGATGGTTGACCCACCATCTTGCTAACGTGGATTGCAATGCTGCATCCATAAGAGGGACTCTATGTTATATTGGTACTTTTTCTTCTACTTTTTCAATAAATGTATTTACAACATGCATATTTGATAGAGTCGGATATCCTCTTACCTTGATTCCAATCCAGTCGACTCCCTAAATATTAGCACATCTTCTAGTGTTGGTCTCATATCCTCCCTTTTTCCAATCATCCCAAGCTATCTTTGAGCCCAAATATGAACTATGAACACTTCTCCAGCTTACGGTCCCTCCCATTGTTGGATTGATGTAGTCTTCTCTCTTCCCTGTCGTCATCTGGTAAAGGTGATCGAGAAGTTGAGAATATTCTCTGTTGTCAACAATCTCTGTATATCAGGGTCCTTGATAAGGTTCAAGTGGCTAAGTTACCCTGACTTCCCCGTCTTCAAATATCATCAATTAATTTTTCAATTCAATCACTGCATAATTCTCGAATGCCCAATATATCCCCAATAAATCAGGATATGGATCCTTGTCCCCCATGATATCTATCACCTCAAAATCTGTATGTGTTTTCACTCCAGCAACATAAACCTTGACCTCTTCTAGCCTTCCTATGGGTACAATACAATACTGGTTTGCCATTCGGAGCTGTATTGGCGAGTATGTCAGTTTTGGCCTCCCCAGTGCTTCCCATGTCTTTCTAGGTAGAATGTTGACATCTGATCCTAGATCGAGCATTGTGTCTTTGATTTGGAATCCCGCGACTTGGGTGTTCACACATAATTTCTTTCCGGTTATTCACTTGTTTCTTTTTATCCTTATTTTTTTTTTTTTGGATTTATTGACTCTCTCAGTTTTGCATTTTATTGCACCACCAACTCTAGATTTTGATTTAGTTGTTCCAGCATTGGTGCATTGATTACAATTTTTAGGAACATTCGAAATCATTCCTCAATCAATATGCTTGTATGAGCCTCATTCTCTTTTTCAAAGGTTGGTTGTGGAAGCTCAATGCCTTTACTCCCCCCTATTTGGGAAAATGTTTCCACTGCCTCCTTAAAATATATCTTCTGTCTATCCAATCTGAAAGCGTTCTTTGGAGATGTGGGCTTGATGAGATTTACCGGGTCCATACTCTGTGCATCCTCCCCTGTTTTCTTTCCTCCCTAGGTTATTATGGCTACTCTTTGCATGGGTTGAGCATTTACTATTCTTGGTTCTATATTGACCAGATTTTCTCCCCTTTGTCTAACTCTTTCCTCCCATCTCTTAATCAGTTCTGGATAATCTTTAGTTGCATGTGCATTGACTCTACACTGGGAGCACCATGGTCTTCTTGGTAGCAGACATTCCCTTGCTACATGCCCTTCTTGATCACAATTATTGCACCTTACTAGTCCTCTTCCTCCTGTTCTTCCACCTCTCATTCCTCCTCCTCGGCCCCTTGGAGTTTCATTCACTCTATAAGATGGTCTGTATAGTCGTTCTGCCAATGCATCAAGGGCTCTACACTGTTCTGTATTATGCATTGTAGAAGCGTAAAATTCACAATATGTGTTTTTTGGAACATTGGAATATTTCTGAAAAATTAGACACATTCCTGGAGGATGACCAATGCCTTTGCATATTTCACAGTAGTCAGTTGCAGTCTGATTTTGTTGAGTGGGGAACCTTGGGAAGTGGGGTTGCAGTTGATATAATCCTTGAGTATTTATCTATGCAACTCCCCTGACTAGTGGAGCTCCCTATCTCCCTGTTACTGAAGTTCTTGCATTTTTCCCCCGAAACCTCGGGCATTCTGTGGCCACATGTCCTTCCATCAGGCAATGTGTACACCACACATTAGGCCTTGTAGGTCGTATTGGTTGAATGTCTTTCAACTTCTCCGTTAAATTGGGTATCTGATGTTGTAGCCCTAATATAGAAGGATCTTGTACTGCTTCTCCTCCTCTGAACTCTTTCAGATACCCTGCCATAGCTTCTATTTTAATGGCTTTCTCAAGGGCATCTTTGTAGGGTATCGATCTTCTGTTGTGTCAGTGGAGTTCTTGTCAATGGGAGGAATGCTTTAATAAACCAATCTCGTTGGTGGTTTGGGTCGATTGGGTAACTCAGCTTCCCAATCACATCCTTGAACCTTATCACCTAGTCCCAAGTCCTTTCTCCTTCCCATTATTTGATTTCCCGCAACTCGGGAAACCCTTGCTAATCTGTTTGAGGAAATTTAAATTATTTAACAAATTATTTCTTCACATCATCTATCGCTAGGTTTGGATGAGCTTCTGACCATTTAATGAACTATCGAAGAGCTCTCTCTCTTATATTAGTCTATAAATTAATCAACTTAACTTCCTCTGGTGTCTGTCGAGCCTCCCATGTCACTTCATAGAGATACCAGTGTCACTTTGCATCATCGTTACCTCTCCCGGAGAATTATGGGTATCAGGTGAACGATCCCGCCATATTTCCTTGTATGGGTGGTACCAAAATAAAGCCTCTACTTCCTGGCTGAGAGATTGTATTACTAGCACTGTAGCTAGTAGATATCTGTACTATAGACTTAACACTATTCAACTTGCTAAATTCCCGTAACTTAATAAAATTTTGATCAGGTGGATGATAGAGTACCAGGGGAAGGTTGGTACTAGAGCTACTTGAACTTTGGGGAATAGGATTACCTTGTGTTACGGGTGTTGGCCTCTCTCTAAATAGTTGATACATCGCAACATGCAGCTCCGCATCAGATATCTCCTCGAGGCGTGCGTCCTCCACATTGGACATTTCTCCCTTTTCTCTTCGGGCTAGACTCCTATACACTTGCCTAACTTCTTTGATGGTCCCTCCTATTCCTTGGGATTCCATCTGACCTTCCCTTTACTTTTTCATCTGAAGTGAATTTTCCTTGTCCTGTCTACTACTCTCATGCTTCTCAAACTCTTTCATCATCCTTTCCCGCCACTTCTCAGAAATCTACGCTCTCCAATGTGCTCATCTCTATCTCAATATACTGGAGGTTCTGGCATCCATATCCCTATTCCCCCTTCTTACTTACTTTTAGCATCTTTCCCTCAGCTCCTTCCCCCAGTACTAGAGGTTTAAGTCTCCATCTCAGAACTTTGAAATGCCATTAAACCCTCGTCCACTATCAAGGCTTTGATCCACAATGGGATTTCCTTCAACAGCTTTCCCTACAATCTAGATCTGAATATATCTTTGGCTTTTTTAAAGGATTGGTAACACTCAGATTCAAATTCCACAATGTATCCTTCCAAGGTAGATTGTACCAAAAAATCTACTGCTTGGGTCAAATTGGTATCTAATCGATGGAGTGCTACTAGATCCGCGTGTGTCCACTTGCGACAGACTCTATGCGATCCTCTTGGGAATGACTTGATTTCAAGTCTCCACAACAAATTTTAAAGTTATTAAGGAAAATTTCCCCAGAAAATTTCATACATGTCACTTGCAGATTCAGAAAACAAGATCTGATCTTTAACAATATTTTCCCTCTGTTGTCGCAGCTCTTCTTGTTGTGATATGAACTGGTCTAAGTGGTTATACCACCAACTTCGTAGGTCACTCTTAGAGATCCATGATGCCATGATATAACTCCTAAATTAATTTTTAGGGTCCCTACAATAGAACCATTTGTTGGCGAAAAAGGAGGTCTATGGGCAAGACCCAGGTTCAGGATAGAGGGCAACAAGGTTTCCATAGTAGTCTAGCACAACGCCAGTATTTTCACCCTACTCTAGAGAGCAGAGCGTCTCACCCGAGGCATGTCGTGACCTTAGTAATATTAGGAGATATGTCTTGTATAAGGCAAATACAACCATGAAGAACAGTTATGGAAACCTGAAACAAACATACATATCTGGCCGCTTTGTATGAACTATCATTCATCAAGCATGTTCAAAATGTTGGATTAAAATTTAAAATTGGGCACAAATTCATGGTAAGCAAAGCACTAAAAATCAACTCACAACATTACACACAGCAACAACTATATTTCATTATAAATATTAGAAAAACATACATATGCTCTGCAGAGTCTATTACAGTTTGGTTCAGTACAACAGAGTTCTCACAGAGATCTCCTACGGCTCTGCTCTCCCCATCAGCCTTCTGCCACACTGACTAACTAACTCTTCTATGCTAGCTGAATGCTTATTTGTTCTTCCGCCAGCATGACTGTTAGTCTTTCCTCTTTTCCTGCTCCGCTGCTTGCCGCTTCTTCTTGATTACTGGGATTTCTACTGACTACCCTTGTCTCCCATATCTTCCATCTACACTATTCTCTTTAAATACTGTGTCACCTATCTTTCAACTTTTTGCAACCGTGACAACTCCCTATCTACCTTGGTTTCATTCCGCCATCTATCCGTTAGCATTTCGCAACTCAAAATTGTTTCTTTTTCAGAAAAAAAGGCCCCAAAAGTTGTAAAGAAGACAATAGAAAATATATTGAGGCACAAAAACTATTTACAAAGGCTGAATAAATGTAGGTAGAGGTTAATGTAGAAGTTATATGTTCTTTTAGAGTTGCATAAGAAAGGGCATATGAGGATCAGTGATGGATAGGAGGAAAAGACTACTAGTGCATATGGTAGCAGGTTTTGATCAGGACGCATGTTGGACAGGGAGGATATAATGAATTGTGGAAGACTCTTGGATACACCTGATGGAGGATTGATATGTTTGGGTTTTATTCTAGTTACTCTTACAAGAGACATAGTCATCATCACTAGCACCATAGGAGGAATGAAAAACAATATTATCCAAAGTATTTCAAGAAGGTGAAACCCACAACTTTTGATGGAGAGATGAAGAAGTCAGAAGATGCAGAAGCATGGCTACTTGGGATGAAGAAGCTCTTCAGATTGCATAACTATTTAGAGAATATGAAATACAAGATAGTTAGTTTTAGTCTCAAAGGGAAAGGAGACATCTAGTGGGAAGATATGAAGAATGTCAATGGAATCAGAGAATAGGAGTTGAAGTCGAATGAGTTTGAGATATTATTCAAGAAGAAATACTTTTCTAAGATATACTATGATGACAGGGCAAAGGATTTATATGAGCTGAGGATGGGCTTTATGATAGATGATGAGTATATTAGCATTAGGGGAATTCTGAGGTCTAAAATGGGCCTCTTAAAGAAATTAAAAAATAATAGTGGAAATAATAAAATAAGATTAGATTATATCATCAAATTTTAGAAGAAAAAAAAGAAGAAAAAACTACTTTTACAACTCGTATTTTCAACTTATATGCCTATGGGTTTACTCCAATCTCGAGGAGCAACACTCATTGGATGCAGAATTTGATTCCTCATACAAGGATTACCCATGTTGCATACTTTAAATGGACCATGCTACATAAAGAATGAGAAATACATGAAAAACAGGATTGCAATCATGTTTTTTCATGTATTCCTCATGTTTCATGTAGTAGGGTCCATCAGAAGTATGAAACATGGGTACTCCTTGGATGAGGAATTAAATTTTTCATCCAACGAGTACTCCCACTCGAAATTTGAGTAAACCTTTAGGGAGATAAGTTGAAAAAGTAGTTTTATTATTTTATTATTTTTTAATATTTTTACTTTTTGACCCCAAAAATGGTGAATCAGCCCCCAACATTGACATAATTATCTTGAATCCTGTTGGTTTTTATAAATTTTATTTTGGTTGTACATTTTTCTTAGGAGGCCCATTTTAGACCTCAAATGTTTTCTAATGAAATTTTATGGATCTATTGACATATATGCCTTACCTCAAGGATTAGAAGGTGAAGATTCAAAGTTTCATTAGTGGGTTTCCAGTATCATTCAAAGACCAGATTGATTTTGATGAGCCTATGTCATTATAGGAAGCTATCATAAAATTGAATCAATGTTATGAGTAGCTGAAATGAAAATTTGAGCCTAAGAGGGACTGGAAAAGAAATTAGAAGAGTAAAGGGATGTGGCCTCATAAGCAAGGAATACCTTAGGATACATGTGAGAAAGAGAATGTGGCTCCTTGAAAAAGGTTTAATGTAGCTGAGAAAGGACATGGGTCTCATCCTGGAGAGTAGTGAGTACCAGAAAAAAGGTAATGATGCGAGGGCATTGAAATGTTGGATTTATGGCATATACCATAACAATAAGGATTTTTCTTTGTATCGGGGTGGTAAGCCTAAAATCTACAATTCTCAGGAGGCACAAATAGTTGGGGATGTTTGTAAGAGCATTCCTCGAATCTATGCAACACTACATAATAAGCATGAATATCATCGGGCATCCATTATTGATATGGAAGGTAATATTTGTTACCGAGTTGTTTCCAGTTTGATTGATTCTTAGATCTAATTATATCTATGTTAGTCCCGACCTAGTCGATGAGTATCATTTGATTAAATAAGTGCATGTATAATCTTAGTTGGTGTAGTTCGATACAGCTACCAAGGGAAGAGTAATTTATTGGGTGAGAGATTTTTAAATTGGGCTTAATGGTATGCCTACATAAACAAATCTAAATGTGATTCCTTTGGGTTCATGCATTTTAATATTCTGTATGTACTACTTTTTCATTCACAGGACTAAAGTGGACTGCTATGACAAAGCTATTTAGTGGCTGGATGATGATGAAGAAATAAGAATATTGTATGGAAATAAGAATCCCAGATCAATAAAATGGTTACAGTTATGTAGGCCAAGTGGAGTTGCAAGCAGGGAAAATTTTAAGGATAGAAAATGATCTTGAAGTTTAAAACATTGGCGAATCTCACTAGTCCTTAATATGAAAACTATAAAATGTTGATTAGTGTATTTGTAAAATCGTTCAAATTTATAATGATTTTATATATACTCTCTATATAATATTGGCTAATTTTAAGGTACAATAATTTTATATTGTAAAATTTGGGCAAATCATTTTTATAAAAAATGGAAATTGGCGAATATTTTTTTTGAAGAAATCATCAAAAATCAGCCCACTTGTGAATATTAGCCCCTAAAATTTTCCATGGTTGCAGGAAGGGGTGTGTGTTGTTTGCAGTTCATATTTCCAGTGGTAAGGGGAAGGATGTTGAAGTTTATGAAGTCTTGAATAAGTATCCTATTTTGCAGAAGTTTTAGGATGTGTTTCCCACATATATTTCATAGATAGGGAATTGTATTTCTATATTGAATTGGTATCAGGATCAACACTAACATCAAAGGTACCTTACAAAATGAGCAATCCAAAATTAGTGGAATTGAAGTTGCAGCTTATGGAAATGATTGAGAAGGGATACATAAGGCCAAGTGTGTCATCTTGGGGTGCATTAGTGTTGTTTGTAAATAAGAATGATTGTACTCTCCGATTGTGCATTGATTATAGGTACTTGAAAAAGGTGACGATCAAGAAAAAGTACCCATTATCGTGGAATAATGACTTGTTTAATAATTTAAAGTGAGTAGCTATGTTCTCAAATATTGGTTTTATATTTGGATATCATTAGGTGCACATTAAAGAACAGGACATATGCAATACTGCATTATGTACAAGGTATGGGAATTATGAGTTTGTGGTGGTTCCTTTTGGTCTTACTAATGCTTTAGCTATTTTCATGTTCTTGATGAAAAAATTGTTGACTCGTTACCTTGACAAGTTTTTGATAGTGTTTATTTATCACATATTTATATACTCCAATAATGAGGAGCATGCAAAGCACTTGACAACATTGTTGAGATTTTTGAGAAAGGATCAATTATATTCCAAGCTTAGTAAGTGAAATTTATTTCACACTCGAGTTCATTTCTTGGGACATGTTGTCCCCAACGAAGGGATAGCAATGGATCTGGAAAATATTAGAGCTATCATGGAATGGCCAACTCCTAGGAATGTGGATCAAGTTAGATCATTCATGATTAGAGGCTCAGTATTTTAGCTCAAAAATCAAAGTGCTCAGAATTGAATAAAACCAGAATTATAGCAACCTTATCGTTTCAAGTAATCCAACCCAATTAGTTTCATTGAAAACCGAGTTTGGATATTTGACTTTGATTATTTATATTTTATCACAATTCTGATGATAAATAAATTTATAAATATCTCACATGTAAGGAAGAGAATGAGTCCTCATTGGATTCTTGGGATGAGTACACCAAAAGAAGCTTTTTCAGGTAAGACATCAGATGTGGCACACTTCAGTATGTTTGGTTCATTAGTTTCATGTCATGTTTCCAAGGATTAAAGGGAAAATCTATAACTGACATCAGAGTTGGGAATATTTGTTGGGTACACTGATACACCTCACAACTATCGGGTGTGTCTGCCATCTCACGGGATGATAGTTGTTCACAGAGATGTGAATTTCAATGAAGAGAAGGCCGTGAGATATTCCCTTGAGAGGGAAATTTAGTTGCATGCATATGAGGATATTTTAGCTCCAAAGGAAGAACCTCAGGATGTTTTGTAGAAACCACAAGATGATGATAAGAGAGTGGAAGCACCCACTCATGCAGAGACATCCAAGAAATATTCTAATTTCATTCTCCCTTGAATTAAATTAGAAGAAAAATGTAATTCCACATCACATGAAAACTTATACAAGTTAACTAAGTTAGTTTTACTTATTTAGTTTAGTTAATTCGAGTTGAAGGCCTAATTTGAGTCATGTAGAGTGGCTCCTACTTTATAGGAGCCCTGGTTGAGTTTATCTTGAGTTGTAATTAATTAATTCAGTTAAACTGAGTTAAAGTCAGTTAAACTAATTCTAACTATTGGTGGAAATAGTAGGAGTTCTAGCAGTAGAGTTCAACTTCAGCGTTCAACTAGTTAACTGATAAATCGGTCATAAATAACTCATGATGTGTGATCTACAAGTTACCGAGTTGATATTGGAGTTCAAGGGAAGTGTAATATCAGTTGTATAATCATGCAAATTGTACAGGTGGTGCATGCAGTCAAAGGAAGGCCTATGATGGATTGTGAAGTTATGGATGAGGAATTTACCTAAATAATGGGGGTGAATTCCCAAGGAAAAATCACAAAGAAATAGGGACTTGAGAAGAAAAAAATTGGTTAAGTATTAGCCAAGGTGTTACGGGATGAATTACCCTAGGGTCTAGGTTGAGGACCCCAACAGAGAAAAAGGCATACAACAGCAAGAAGCAAGCAAACTAATGGTCCTAATTCTTAAACTAGAAAACTTGGGAGAAGTGACCTTACCCGTATGTCCTACATTTGAGGTTGTTCCCGCAGGGTTCAAACCCTTTCTCCACGTGCTTCAAAACCTGCAACATGCACATGAAAATTTTTCTTCAATGAAAATGGATTTCTACACATGTTCTACGAAAAAATAATGAAAGAAAGAAATTTTCTTTTATTTTCAAGATTCGCGCTCACAGACTCAAAATATAACAAAAGAATAAAAAATTCTTAACAGTGCAACTACACTAATGCAAAACTACCAATGCCAAAGGTACGATTCGAGGACTACTACAAACGAACAAGAAAATGAGTTTCTCAATGGAGAGGTTTGAACACATGACACAAAATCAAAGACATTTCCAAAACAAGAACTTCTCTCAACAAAAATGCCAAAAAAAACCTGATAGAAGAAGAGACAAATTCAATCAAGAACTTCTTTCTAAACTAATCAATCCGACCAATTGCAAAACTACAAAATTGCTCGAAAAATAATGAAAAACTGTAAAACAAAACCAAAAGAAAAATCAAATGGAAACAACAATGTTTTTTGAGTCTTTTTCTTTTTAAGGAAGCAACAAAATTTCTTTGAGAAAGAAAAAACTGTTGAAAACATCAAAACACCAGATTGACCAAAAAGAGACCTCAAATTCCTTAAGCCAACAATGTCACTTTTGTGACAGGACCTAACAAATGGAATGAGATAAATAAATCAACCAAATGACTTGAACAACATTATGCAACTCCAACGATCAAAGAAACTTCAAGAAAATAAAGAAGATAATTCATGATTTGCTAGAAAAGCTCTTCTCAAGAAACCAACAAAACCAAGAAAGCCAACAAGAAAAAATCCAAAAGTGAAGCAATGGCAAGGCTAAGCATGAGAAAACTGACACAAACTCATTGTCTTGAAATGTCAGAACAACCAAGAAACTCAAAAAGAAGCCTTGGTGCAAAACCCAAAACTGAAACTTCACAAAGCAAGGTAAAGCCCAGGTTGACTAGGTTTTCAATCAAGAAAGAGATAAATTGATACACAAAAGACAGAAACACTACCCAAACACATCAAAGGTTCCATGATAGTGGCCAAGAACAGGGAAAAATACCTTGCAAGACTCCAAAAATCAATTTTTCCTTTCAAACTAGCCATACACAGCTTGGTAGTGAACAACCAGCGTGCATACGTGACTATGTACAAGGAAATCAGTGTATACACGTGTTTATTTGGACCAAATTTCACATATATCTGACTCTGTAGACTAAAAAATCCATATAATAGAGGAAGCAAAGAAATAATAAAAAATCCAAGCCTGATCCAAAAGATCAGGATTTTTGCCTGGATGGATAAAGAACCAATAAGACTGGAAAAGTGATCATACCAATCAGAGAACCCAAACTAGGAATTTCATAGATGTAATTCCTAGTGGAGTTTCCAATTCTGTTACGAGATGAATTACCCTAGGGCTTGGGTTTAGGTCCCCAACATAGCAAGAGGCATACAACAACAATAAGTAAGCAAAGTAATGGTCATAATGCTTAAACTAGCAAACTTGGGAGAAGTGACCATACCCATATGTCTTACATTTGAGTTCATTCCCAAAGGTTTCAAACCATCTTCTTCTCCACTTGCTTCAAAACCTACAACTCATTCAAGAAAATCACATAGACTAGTAGTAACAACATATATACATGTTCCAGATGTCAGTGGTTAGATCATATAAGATTATAGAAAATAACATGAAATCAACTAAAACAAGATCATTAACATGTATAACAGAATTAAAGATCACAACATTAGGAATGGGACATAGCTTCTTTATTTTTGTATGCAATATATGTGGAAGAATACCACTTGATTCAGCCACAAATCCAAGCGAAATGTTCCTTAGGATCGGTCCATCCCAAGCCTCAAAAATCTTCTTCCATAAAGGTGCACAACGATATCACTTGAAGGATGTGAACATTACAAAGAGGGAAACAAAGGTTTCCTCAACCTAGGAAGTGCGGGAGTCATAGGGATAATCAGACTTGATCTAGGACAAACAAGTTATAGTATCAATACGTATCTCTCCCCCTCCCATTAGGCCTTCCAATGAGGTGTATTTATACTTACTCAAAACAGTTTTTTCAGTTGGGAAACAGTTTAGCAATGGGCTCTTGTAGGTAGGCTTCCAGTGTAACCCGTAAACCTCACCCATAAAATAGGGAGTTTTACATTTTTTTCATACTTTAATTTATATACACGGGTAGGAATTAGATCGACCCATGTCTGCACGTGCTTTTGAAAGAGAAAAGTCGCGTATGAAATTCAAAATATTGTTTTTTAGGTAAAGGACCAAGTCTGAATGGAAAGGATTGCCCAAGGCCAATACATAGATCATCAAGTATATAGAGGTGATAAATGATGCTATAACACAAGGCTTGTTTAGGAAGTAGTGAAATAGATAGAGATAGTGCAGAGGTTTCTTGGGATTGAGAAAATAATTGTAATCTTCTCATATTTTTCTGACTAATGCAATATACAGATAGGATGGGTTTTTAGTTGTGCATTTCCCCAGGACATAATAGTGTAATGTTTTTATTGAATTCTTTCTCTTGTACGATTCATTATTTTGTGATTGTTTGATTATTTCTACAATTGGTAGAGTAGATTCAAGTCTATTATTTTAGTAAATTACAATTACCAGTTTGAATCTACAAGCAATTTCTACATGGTATCAGAGATGAAATCACAATAGAAGAGAAGAATTTGAAGTTGTCTTTGCAGGATCAAATTTGCAAAATCAAATCTTTAAAGCTAGCAGGATGGCCTTCTATGGATTGAGACTCAAATATTCCCTTGAGGTAGTTTGAATTATATTTATTGGAAGGAAAGGATGGAGGCAGTTTTGGAAGATAGCGGGTTGAAGGAATTCGTAGATACTAATATTCCTAAACCTCCAACACCTTATGCTCAGGATCTAGCAGATTGGAAGAAGTGTGTTGCAAAAGAGAGGAGGATCATATTGGTAGTTCGAGATCATATTGCCTCAAACCTCCACTAGAAGGAGATTCCATATACAATGTGGAAAGCCTTGATATACTTGTTTCATAACATGAGTGGCCAAAACAAGCTAGAATTTAAGGGAAAGATTTTGAAAATCAAGATGGAAAATGGCGACACAATACCATAGTACTTGAGCAAGTTCACCTAATGTCGGGATCAGCTTGGGAGTGTTGATATTATAGTTGATGAAGATGATCAGGTTAGCCTAGCACTTCTAGGCCTTCCCAAGACCTAGAAAAAATACCAAGATTCCGTAAATGGGATGGATAAGTTACCAAAGTGGGAGCGTTTGTGGTTTGACTTAATGTAGGAAAAGATAAGATGGAACACCAGAGATGGAACCTCATCCAAGCATGATGATGAGGATAAATGTGCCTTGGATAGAAATGCAAATAAATGGAAAGGGAAGAAACCCCAATCCAAAATAAACTTTGGTCAAGCAGGCAAGAATAAGGACCTGTTCGAGATTAAATTTTTTCATTGTCATGAGCTGGGACACTATGCCACGAAGTATCTACACAAGAAGCCCAGAAAGAATCCATTAGGAGAGCGAGAGGTGAAGCTCTTGCTCCACAATTCGAGTTGGATTTCACCCTCATTCAATGCAATGTTACATCAATTATGGGTACCGTGTGGTATCTAGATAATTGAGCCTTATTCCATATGATCGAAAACAAATAATTTTCAGTGACTTGGAGGAGAAGGACCTCTAGATGCACATCGATATGGGATATGATGGAATGTATAACAAGGCCGACATCAGTACTATTACTTTTCAGAGGGAGTTTGGTTCTCCTATCACATTAAAATATATCATGTATTTTCTAGGTTTGAATAATAATTTAGTTCATTTGCTATGTTAGAATATTGTGGCTATGATGTGATATTTAGCAAAGGAAAGGCTTTCCTTCATCACATAGCCACAATAAGATTGAAGTGGATTGGGGTTCAGGTGAAGAACCTCTACAAATTGGATGTATAAGTTTGTGTTGCTTTAAGTATGAAAGAAGAGATGACGCATGGCCAATAAATTAGTGAATTATGACATAGGTGACTTAGCCATTTGCACCATGGAGCTTTGAAGATAATGTAGCATATTTCTATAGGAATTCCCAAGGGTGCACTAAGTAATGAATACATGCAAAGGGTGTAAAATGGGGAAGTACACCAAAGCCACCATTCATGATAAGGATAGTCGAGTGCAATCAGTCCTTCAAAGAGTTAACTCAGATGTTTGTGGACCTTTCTCGACAACCTCCACAACCAAGCATGTGTATCATGTTATATTTGTAGTTTATTTCTAATGTAAGTGTTGGATATAATTCATGCAAAATAAATACCATACATTCTCATTTTATTTTTTTAATTAAAGGTACTTATGGATAAAGACACAGGTAGGAAAGTGAAGGCTATAAGGAGCGATAATTATTGAGAATATGTGTTGAATAAGGTCAATAAATTTTGTGCATCATAACTCATTCGATAGGATTTGAAAACACCCCATAATCCACAATAGAATGTGGTTTTTAAGAGGAACAACAGGAGAATTGAGGGAGCTATATGGATCATGTTGCATTTTCAGGGCCTACCATTTCAATTGTGAGCTGAATCATCCACACAATGGTATATTTGTAGAGCATGAGTCCTCATTGGATTCTCAGGATGAGTACACCAGAAGAATCTTTTTCAGGTAAGACACCAAATGTGGCACAGATCAGTATGTATGGTTCATCAGTTTCATGTCATGTTTCGAAGGATTAAATGGAAAATCTATAACTGAAAACAATGTTGGGAATATTTTTGGGGTAGACTGATACACCTCACAACAATCGGGCATGCCTTCCATATCACGGGATGATGGTTGTTCGTAGATATGTGAATTTCAATGAAGAGAAGGCCATGAGATATTCCCTTGAGAGGGAGATTTAGTTGCATATATATGAGGATATTTTAGCTCCAAAGGAAGAACCTTAGGATTTTGTGGAGCAACCACAATATGAGGATAAGAGAGTGGAATCACCCACTCATGTAGAGAAATATAGAGATGGAAGGAAGCACACCAAAGCGGTTGATATATTGATGCATGATGCTAGAGAGAAGGTGGGAGTGCCCACATCACAACATAGGAAAAGGAGGTCACTAGATAGATAAACTGGCTACATTGCTATAATGAGAGAGAGTGTAGAGACTGAGCCATCCTCATTCTAAGAAGCAGTGCAAAAACCATTATGGGTTGATTCCAGGGTTGAGGAACATGATTACATTATTAGGAATAGTTCTTGGGAAGTGGTCCCAAGGCCATAGGACAAGTCAATGTTAGGTTTTATATGGATCTACAAGGTGAAGCAAGAAATGTATGGGAGTGTTGAGAAACACAAGGAAATATTTGTGGCCAAGGGGTTCTCTTAAGTCTAAGGAATTGATTACGAAGAGAATTTTTCTCTACTAGAAAGGTACTCTTCAATAAGATCAATTATATCACTTTCATCATAGATGGGATGAAAGATACATTAGATTGATATGAAGAAAAATTTACTCAATGGACTGATTGAGGAAGAGATGTACATAGAGTAGCCAGAAGGATTTGAGATCTTCGACAGAGATTCACATGTGTGCAAACTCAAGCGAGCATTGTATGGATTGAAAAAAGCACCCCCTGCTTGGTAAACCAGGATCGTCAACTATTTCATTGGGTTGGACTTCACTAAAAGTGAAGTTGATGAAAACATTTACCATATTGTGGTTGAAGGTAGATTATTGATTATAGTATTATATTTTTCTGATTTAATTCTAAAAATCGATGAGAACATGATAAAATATTGCAAAGATTATTTGGGAAGATAATTTGAGATGAAATACATGGGGCTCATGCCTTATTTCCTTAGTTTGGAAATCTGGCAAGGAGATGGGGAACTATTTGTTTCTCAGGGAAAGTATTCCAACATGATACTGAAGAAGTTTCACATGGAGAAAAACAAACACATGGAGACTCCTCTAAAAGGGAATTAGAGGAAGGAAGATGATACTTCAGGTGAAATGATAGAGGCTACCATTTATAGGAATCTTGTGGGTTCACTTATGTGCTTGGTGAAGACACAACCAAATGTGTGTTATGAAATTAACCATCTTAGTCAAGAAATGGTTAAGCCAACCAAACTCTATTGGAAGGAAGCCAAACATGTGTTTAGATACCTCAGAGGCACCACATAATTTATTCTTTGGTAAAAACCTACAGAGGGAGTGAAGCTTCAAGGATTCACAGATGCAGATTGGGTGAGGAATCCATTAGACTGGAAGAGAAAATTAGTAGGAATCTTTAGTATTAGGTCAACAATAGTTTCCTCATACAACAAGAAGCAGATATCAATTGCACTCAATTCAGTAGAAGAAGAGTACACGGATTCTAGTCAAGAAACTTGTGAGATGTCTGTATGAGGAAGATCCAAGTTGGGTTATTTGGTTAGCAAATGGATCCTATAGTGATTTACTATGACAATCGGAGTTGTATCAAACTCTTTGAGAATCCAATTTTTCATGATCTTTCCAAGCATATCGACATCTAGTACCACCATATACAAGATCATATGCAGACGCAAATCATGTTGCTACAGTACATTCTAATAGAGGAATAGGATATGGATATCTTGATGAAGGCATTATCAAGATGACAATTTGAGTTCCATAGAAGAAAAATTGGGATATCTGATAATCCATTTCTTGCTAATAGGGAGTGTTGAAAATGGAACCAAGAATGTTTCTAATTTATTTTCTCTTGAATTAAATTAGAAGAAAACTATAATTCCACATCATATGACAATTTATACAAGTTAACTAAGCTAGTTTGACTTATTTGGTTCATTTAATTCGATTTGAGGGTCTAACTTGATTCATGTAGAGTTTCTCCTACTTGATAGGATCCCTGGTTGAGTTTATTTTGAGTTTTAATTAATTAATTCAGTTAAATTGATTTAAAGTGAGTTAAACTAGTTCCAACTATTGTAGGAACTAGTAGGAGGTCTAGCAATGGAGTGCAACTTCAATGTTCAACTAGTTAACTAATAAATAAGTCATAAATAACTCATGCATGTGTGATCTATGAGTTACCCAGTTGAGATTGTAGTTCAAGGGAAGTGTACTATCATTTGTATAATCATCCAAATTGTATAGGTGGTGCATGCAG
Organism: Pinus albicaulis; assembly: GCA_034641835.2. Classification (NCBI taxonomy): domain Eukaryota; kingdom Viridiplantae; phylum Streptophyta; class Pinopsida; order Pinales; family Pinaceae; genus Pinus; species Pinus albicaulis. Next base: position 712,999,180 of record CM076571.1, on the reverse strand, counting down.
TTAGAGGAAATCCTATGATGAATTTCATAGTTATGGATGAGGAGTTTCCCTAAATAATAGGGGATAATTCTCAAGGAAACATCGCAAGGAAATAATGACTTGGGAAAGTATAAAATTGGTTAAGTGTTGGAAAAAGCTTTCTTAGGAAGCAGTAAGATAGATATAGATAGTGTAGAGGTTACTTGGGCTTGAGAAAAGCATTGTAATATTCTCATATTTTTCTAACTAATGAAATATAATGATAGGAGGGATTTTTAGTTGTACATTTCCTTGGGAAATCATTGTGTAATGTGTTGATTGAATTGTTTCTCTTGTATGATTCGTGATTTCATGATCGTTTAATTTTTTCCATAGTTGGTAGAGTAGATTCAAGTCTATTGTTTTATTAAATTACAATTATCATTTTGAATCTACAAGGAATTTCTACACTTAGATAGTGTTACATCCATTCAATGACCTGAGATTCTCCAACAAAAATATTTCTAAGTTTCTATTTTATTCCTGGTTATGGGTCAATGCTTTCAAATATAGAAGAAGAGAGACATAATTAGAATCATAAAAATGAAATAAACATACATAAAAAAAAAAAAATTATTTTTGGAAAATGTGGGTGAAACACATTTATGTTTTTCCTAGGATTAAGCAGTTCAATTATAAAAAAGCATCCCAACAAATTATATATAAATCATGAAGATGCAAGTTCCATGGGTTTTTTTCTTGGATGAATATCACTAATTATATGAAGACACACACTTTCAAAGAGAGACCTTATTCAAATGTCACCCGACACTACTCTTGGTGTGCTAATATGTGGAATTTAATATTGAACAAATATTAAATTTCATGTTTATAACTACTACTCTTTATAATCTACTACAACATTTCTTTACACCCTTTGGACCAATTTAAAAGTTAAATCATGGTAATAAGGAAGAAAATTTAGCTCTTGAAATAATTAAACAAAATCACTTTTATTAAACATTAAAATCCTATGGATCTTAAGTCGGTGACTATGATAGGTGTGTCTATTTTTTCAATCTAAATTTGGATTTTAAGTACATATGTGTTAATATCGTGCAAATTCCATTGATATGTATTTTGTGTAAGCTTCCTATTAATATCATAACATGTCTAATATATTGTATATTAGATATTTTTCATTATATCTTCCAGAACTACAATGTGATGTTCACGACAATCATTGTCACCCCATTTTAGTAGAAATTGCAATGTGAGGTTGAGGGGTGTACATTTGGTGTGATGGTTTAGGATTCATATATGTATAGGTAAGCATATGATTTAAAGAAACAAAGGTGATAGAAGATAACTCACATTTCATAGGAGGCCACTGGGCATAGAGAAATCAGTGATAAGGTGTTTTGTTAAGGCACTCCATGGTAGGGAAAATTTTAGGGATGGAATTTATCTTAAATATTATAAATATTGGTGAATATTAATAATCCATAATATGAAAACTATAAAATGCTTGTTGGTATTTTAGTGAGAATATTCAAACTTATAATGATTTTATATAGTCTCTATAAAAATTTGGCAATTTTCAAGGTAAAATGATTTTTTATTATAAAATCTTGGCAAATATTTTTTAGGAAAAAATGGGAATCAACTAATATTTTTTTTGGAAAAAGCATGGAAAATTAACCCATATGCAGATATTAGCCCCTAAAATTTTCCCTGCTACATGGTGAAAATGTCATTGGTTTGATACCTCACAAGAACAAAGAAATCCATGAGCATGGGTTGGTGTGGCAAGGGCCAAGTGTGATCGTCACATGATTTTTTGATGGTTTATATGCCCTTGGGTTGAATTTTCTAAAGCCACAAGTTATTCATGCCGTTTTGTGAAGAAAATAACAAAAGAAAAAAAAAACATCACATTTCATACAATGTATGATATAATGGAGAGAATTAATTTATTTCTAAACCTAATACTTAGATTGGGATCACAAGTTGTATTTTTGATGTTAACTATTCTCCCTTAGAGATGGATTCCATAAATAAATAAATAAATCTCAATGTATCCACCCCATCCACAAGAAACAAGTTTGAGAAAATTATATTTTGTAAAAGAATGTTATAATTATTGGAATTCACACATTTGTAAATGAATAAATTGAAAAAAAATAAGAAAAACACACATTAGTAAATTTAATATGAAGACACAGTAACTAGGAAAAAACATTTTAAATCTAATGGTGATGGAAATTAGCTGAATGATTAAAAAATTCCGTAGCAGCCATTCATGGTATTGTTTTGTATCATTTTTATAATGATAAAATATACGTAAATAATTTCATATAGATTTCAATGATGTAATATTCCACAGATTCAAAGGGATATTAGGAAGCAATACCCAAACTAGAGTGGTATAAATTGTAGTTGAAAAGGGGTGAAAAGAGGGGAACCACGGTTGCATAGACAACCCTGCACTTCCCCAAAACCACAAACCAGAATGGAATATAAACTCCTAATCTTCAACTTTATTATATATTGATACAAAATAATATATGGCCAAAGCATAAATATTTAGCTCATCTGAAGCTAGCAGTTTCGAGTGCTAAAAAATCAAAGAGTGAATATCTACTAAATGTTGCCATAAACCATTAAATATTCATATCAAACCACACTATGAGAACACATTTCCATCCAAAAATTCTTCATCCACCAAAGGAACCTAAAAAACAAGGGGCTTCATGAACTTATGTCCTTAAGAAAGGAATGTCAATTGCACATTTTGGGACATCATGAAAAGGTAGGGGGAACCGAGTTTTACATGAGCCCTTTAGGATTAAGGAAGGAATGACACTCTTTTCAACATGTTATAAAGAAAAGGGTTTATTCAAGCAAGTTTCCTTGAATCCATAGGATGGAGCAACACACTTCCCAACAATATTTCTTGTAGCAAAGGGAAAAAATGGGGTTTTCACCATGGAGAAGGGTGAGCTCATCCCCTTAGTTAAGGTCCTGATCTTAAATCTAGCCACCGAGGAAGGTAGTTTTGATGATATTAGAATAATAGAGGACGAAGTCACATAAGAGTTCAAGTTTCTAGTTTCAATGGAAGCTATAAATTCCATTAGTAGACTAGGGTCATCGATAGATAAAGAGGAGGGAGATGGTACTGTGGAGGAAGATGTGTCTGAAATATACAAATATAGGAGAGATAGGGATGAGAATTGATCATCAAGGTGAAAACCCTATTTTTCACAGTAGATAAACCCCACTCCAACATTAACACATAATTTTTTTACTCATATAATTTATGTTATGTGATGTAAAGTGTGTAACATATATTTTAGTTTGTTTTGGGAATTATGTGCATCCACGTCAGGCCCTACCCCCTCATAGTTTTGACCAATTGAATTTTATTCTTCCAATGTTTGAGGTTCTCATGACCATCCATCACATGTTACATATCACTAATAATTCTCAAGCAATGTTGCTAGCATGCCAATTTACCATATCATTGTTTTATTAGTTTATCAATATCACACATGCTCCATTCCCAATGCCAATTCAGCACTAATTATTTAAGAAAATGCTGACTAATTAGTTTAACCCATGTGCGTCACTATGCTTACATATTTTACTTCATCTTATCATTATATTTCTTTCCCATTCCACTTGACCCTTGGATCCTGTATTCTTAAACTAATCACTTTTCTTCAAAATGACCCATAATGTCTTTAATGTAACATTAGTACTGAAATTGGGTGTCATTATGTATTTATTGGTATTTTCATTGGATTTCAATTCCACCATTTGGGTTAAGAGAGAATTTTTTTTGTTGGATATCTTTGTTGCTTAGAATTAATTTGAGCCATGAAAATTCCATATAGTGAATGTGGTACAAAAATGGAGAAACATCCTTCATCGCATGTGATTATTCAAATTATTTCTAGTCGTGGAGGATTGCATTATACTTTTTATCATGTCTTTTTTCAATGCACATGCATCCATATTGTGCCATAACACATAATTAATTATCTTTCAAGATATCTAATGCAGGAATATATAATAGGGAAATATAGATTATTGATCCAATATAAAAAACACCCACTTAGGTATGTATAGTGAATCATACGTCGTTGTTTTGTAAAAACTAAGTGATTGCAGATGGACTTATGATTTTTTTCTTTTAACTCTCTGTGCAACAAAGATTTATATGTTGCTATAAATATGAGGGTAGTTGATGTTCCCTTGCATTTTTTTTTGAGTGAAAATGAAATTGTCTGATTGGAAATAAAATTTTTATTTTAAGAAAGGTTTCATGGTGGAATTTATAAGTACCAATAACAACAAAAGAATCGTAAGGTAACACATGGGCCAAAATGACAACTAGAAAAAATAAATAGGTAGTTTTAAACCATCAAAAACCCATGCATGAAGCAAGATTATAGCTACCAAGAATGGATGGATGACCAAGTATGAACTTGAAGTCATCCAATACAAATTAACTCTCTTGCTTGTGAAAACTTACATAAAGACATACACTCTACATAGGGGAAATGATTTACAATGTAATCAATCAAGCTAGAAGGATACACATGGAAGGGTCAGTTCAAATTAGGGGAATTTTGAGCTCTAAAATGGGCTTCCTAAGGAAATTATAAAATAATAGTGGAAATAATTAAATAATATTAGATTACATCAAAAAAATTTAGAGGGAAGAAAAAAACTATTTTTTCAACTCATATTTTCAACTTATCTCCCTATGGGTTTACTCAAATTTCGAGCGGGAACACTCGTTGGATGCATAATTTGATTCCTCATCCAAGGAGTACCCATGTTGCATACTTTAGATGGACTCTTTTATAAAAAAAAATGAGAAAAACATGAAAAACATGATTGCAATCACGTTTTTCGTGTATTTCTCATTTTTCATGTAGCAGGGTCCATCAAAAGTATGCAACATGGGTACTCCTTGGATGAGGAATTGAATTTTGCATCCAACGAGTACTCCCACTTGAAATTTGAGTAAAACCTTAGGGATATAAGTACAAAATACAAGTTGAAAAAGTAGTTGTATTATTTTATTATTTTTTAATCTTTTTACTTTTTTACCCCAAAAATGGTGAATCATCTCCCATGGTTTACATCATCATCTTGAATCTTATTGGTTCTATAAAGTTTAAATTTTGGTTGTACATTTTTCTTAGGAGGCCCATTTTAGACTTCAAAAGTTCTCTAATGGTAAATTGATGAAATTAATATTATTTCAACCTTACTTTTAGGTAAGGATGGTTTGGAGAAGACCTATGTTTGATTATGGTGTAAGTGTGCTCATACATGTACAAATGTAAGATGAAGGAGAACTACATGAATATTATAAGAGCATAATGTTGTTATTGCTATAATTTTTGTACAATCACTATGGTTTTAGAGATTGATTAGTTTGGAATGGGATATTTTTCATATACCTCCTATTTTAATCCATATGAAGCCCACATGTGTTTTATATTTACATAAAGAACACGATTACTATTATTTTCTGGTAAGGAATTCAACATCATAAGCATACACACTCTTCTGAATCCATTGGAATGTTTATAGTTGTGTGGTAGTTTTTATGTTATTATTATAGTTATATAAATATTTAAATTGAAATAAATTAATTAACTTGAAAAACATAGTTTGTTAAATTAATTAAAATCTATCATTGATGTCTATGAGTCAAAATATTCATCCTTATCTCATTGTTCCTTAGATTTCCATGTTCACATTGTTTCAAATAGAATCATTTTCAACTCTCACTTTTAGGAATGTATTCATAATTCTCTCAATGTGCTATCCCAAAAATATATTCTTTCAAGACATCCTCTATGTTTTTCTTTTAGAGATATTCAACCCTTCCCCAATGTGAGATTATAGGAAAAAGAAAACGTCAATATTTATCTTCAAATTGGCATTATTCACAAGTTAATTACAAACAATACTTATAATATAAAAATTACATCAATAATACATTACATATAAAAGGATATAAAAATCTATCGATGCAAATATTTGTTATCTTGACATTGACTCTTACAAGTATCTGTTTTACATAGAGAAATTTAGGAGGTTGTCAAGGGTACGTATAAATAATTTTTGTCCATTTGAAAAGACATAGGAAGGAAGAACACTTTGATTCTCTAGGAATGCCTCAAGATAAAGGTATCCTCTAAAATTGATAGCTCCAATAAAAATAATATTAACAATTTCTTCTTGCTACTAATAATAATATTTGCTTCTCATTATTTCATATATAAAGAGGATATATATATATATATAACATAAATTTGAAATACATTTAAATTTTTCAGTTATCATTGATTTAGTTTTTATTAAATTACTATTATATTTTAGATTTTCCAATTACCTTTTATTAGCTATTTGATATGTTTATCATATATCTACACACATGAAAAAAATATTTTCATTTAGAAACAATAAAAAATAACTTTAAAACACATCATAACCATAGTTTTCAAAATTATCATTTAAAAACAAAGTTGAAAGCACATGGCAGGTCAGTTTTAAAAACTATCACAAATTATAAAATAGTAATACTTAGTGAAAATATGGTTTAAGGAATGGTAATTAAAATATTGGTTTAATATTTTAGTAGGATTCTTGTGTGAAAAGCTAAATTTAATTTATTCCCCATGCCACTTGACCCTAAGGTCTTGTATTCTTAAACATATCACTTTTCTTCAAAATGATCCACAATGCCTTTAATGTTAAACATTGACTGAACTTTAGTGTCATTGTGTATTTATTTTTATTTTTAAATGGATTCAAAGACCACCATTTGGGTTAAGAGAGAAATTTTTACCTTGGATATCTTTGTTTCTTAGACTTCATTTGAGCCATCAAAATTCCATATAGTGAATGTGGTACAAAAATGGAGAAAAAACCTTTGTCGCAAGTGACTATCCAACTTACTTCTAGTGATGGGGGATTGCATTGTATTTGTCATCATGTCATTTATGCAATGCACATGCACTAATAATGTGTGAAAACATAGAATCCAATGTCTCTTAAGATATCCAAAGCAGGAATATAAAATATGCCAATATGGGTTTTTGCTCCAATATAAGAAACACCCACTTAGGTATGTATAATAAATCTTACTTCTCTATTGGTTTTTAAAAAACATCAGTATTAAGTGGTTGTGAAGGGACTTATGATTTTGTGATTTTAACTGTATGTGCATCAAAGATTGCTATGTTGTTGGAAATATAAGGGTAGTTGATGTTCCCTTGCATTTTTGTTGAGTGAAAATTAACTTGGTTGATTGGAAACAAAGTGCTTGTTTTAAGCAATATGGTTTCAAGGTAGAATTTATAAGTATCAATAACTAAAAAAAAATCATAAACTAACACATGGGCTAAGATGATAACTAGTAAAAATTGATAAGAAGTTGTAAGCCATCACAAACCAGAAGAAATATTATAACTACCAATAATGGATGGATGGATAAGTACAAAGTGGAAGTCATCCAAATACTAATTAGATATCTTTCTTATGACAACCCATACCAAGGTGTACACTCTGCAGAGAGGGGAATGGTTTACAATGTAATCAAGAAATATAGCAAGATACACATGAAAGGATGGGTTGTAATCAATTCATGAAATGAATATAATTTCAAGCTTAATCATAGGAAAAAATGATTTGGAGAATATCTATGCTCAATTATGGTATGAGCATGTCATACATTTAAAAATTTAATATGAAGGGGGAATACATTAACATTATAAGAGTATAACATTTTTATTGCTAGAATTTATCTACAATCACTATGGTTTTATAATTCCATTAGCTTGGAATGGGAGATTTTTCTAATACCTCCTATTTTACTCAATCCCAAGCCCATATGTGTTTTATATTTACATAAAGAACAAGATCACTAGTATTTTCTTGTAAGGAATTCAACAACATAAGCATACACATTTTTCTAACTCCATTGGAATAGGTATAGTTATGTGGAAGTTTTTATGTTGTTATTATAGTTGTATAAATATGTAAGTTGAAATAAATAAATTAGTTAAAAAACATAGTTTGTTAAATTTGTTGGGTGTGTGTTATATTTTTTCCACGGCTAGCCCCACGCGTTGTACGTTGCGCCGGTCGCAGCAGGGGGGTCACAGGGGGGGCGGTAGCCCCCCCTGTTGGGGTCCGGGGCAGCGCCCTGACGAATTTTTTTTTGGTATGCGGTCCCACTCATAGGCGGACCCACCCATGTTTTGTGCATGATTTTGCACATGGTTTTGGGGTACGATGGTTTTCGGCCCCTGGTATTTTGTAGATCCGGTCAAGGGAACTACGGTTATGTTCTAATCCAGGGTTAATGGATTGGGGTTTATGAATGCTTCGACATGTATATATATGTGTTGTAACACTAAAAGGAATATAATGAAAAATCAAGCTGGTTATCCCAATTTGGGATCCAGGGGAAAATCTCTGTGTTTATCTGTTTTATGTTTTATGCTCTCGCTATTGTTTATTTTTTGTTATAAGATTCGTGTGTAGATAATTTCTGTTCAAGGTTAAAACCTACAAAATTAATTAAAATATATATTTGATGTTCATGATTCAACATATTCATCCATATCAAATTCGAAGTTATATTTCCATGTTTTTTTCATTCCCACAATACAGTTTTTGGAAGCTTACATTGTTTCAAAAAGAATCATATTAGAGTCTCACTTTAGGAGTTTATTCATAGTGTTCTCAATGTGCTCTCCCAAAAATATATTCTTTGAAGACATCCTCTATGTTCTTATTTGAGATATATTCAACCATTACCCAATGTGAGCTTCTAGGAAAAAAAAATCCAATCTTTACCTTCAAACTCACAAATTAATTACAAATAATACTTTTAATATAAAAAATACATAAATAATACATTACAAAGAAAAGGATCTAAAAATATATCAATGCAAATATTTGTTAGCTTGACATTGACTCTTACAAGTATATATTTTATGTAGAGAAATTTGCATGGTTACCAAGGGTATGTATAAACAATTGTTGTCCATTTAAAAATATGTAGGGAGGAAGAAGACTTTTGATTCTCTAATCATGCATTAAGATAAAGTATTCCTCTACTAATAAAATTGATTTATGCAATAAAATAAATATTAACAATGTCTTTTTACTACCAATAATAATAGTTGGTTCTCATTATTTCATAGATAAAGAAGACTAACTATTTTCAAAATTGAATATATATATATATATATATATATATATATATATATATATATTAAAAATATTATGTAAGTTTTAAATAGATTTAAATTTTACAATTATCATTAGTTTATTTTTTATTAATTTATTATTGTATTTAATATTGTATACTTACCTTTTTAAAATGAAAAAATATTTAATATTTCTTTGGGAAGAAATATCTTCCAAGACACAGTGTGCCTTTGTGAACCATAAATGAAATGGTTTATACGATGAAAACATTTTTGGTCATTGGATTCGTGGAAGGTAGTTACATTCATTAGTGGGTACTATGCCTTAACTAACTTACTCATCTTTAATTTTTTTATTTTTGGTTGTTGCATTCTGATGGAATTATGTTCATTTCTCTTCCCATCATTCCTAGGGTACCCTATGTTCCCAACCCACACAACCCCAATGTTTCTATGGAACTTCACTTAAACTCAAGAATAGCCCCACTGCTCTTTTATACCTTCTCTTAAGCCCACACAACCCCACTACTACTACGGACATTTTGTAAGTGAGCAAAGAAATTATTTCTACAGGAAAATTCAAGTTTCAACATAGAAAATTCAAATAAATGTTGAATGATATATAAAAGGAAATGTAAAAGGGTTTATCATGGGTCCACCATTTATAGACCTCGGCATGCATTTTTGAAGCATACATCAAAAATTTATTACTAAATAATGAATGTGTTTTCCATGGAAATGGTATTTTTTTGTCACTTTTCGTTGGATCTGCTGGACTTCCTTTCAAATATGTAATAATAGGCATTTTTATTATGTTTAAGATTTTGTTTTGGGTACTCTTGAGAGCATGGAAAAATTGGCTACTAGATCAAGAAGGGTTGCACTGTTTCTAACCTAGCTCCAACAACAAAGGGTAAGTTGGTATCTTAAAACCTTACAATGGGCATTTTATATTATATTTCCTTGGTTTTATTTTCTCAAGGTGATGCATGAAAAATAGTAGGCCCTAGAATGGAAGTGCCAAACCAGAAGCCACTTTTAGCTAACATCAATGATATGAGGGCCTTAAGAGACATTGTCAATCTTCTAGGAGCTTTGAATACTAATGCAATGTAAAAAGTTGGTTTCTTAAAGAATTTTTTTCGATTTTATTAACTCAAAACTAGTAGAGATATTTTTTATGAGGGTTGAGGTAGTGTGAGGAGAAGAAAAATAGGCATAGTTAGAAGGAAGGCTAAAACATTTCACTGCTTACATAGGATGATACCACAATTCCCCTCAGTCGTAACAAATATTCAAGTGCACAATATGGGGTATTAACACCTAGTAAACTCACAACAAGGAAATCCAATGGCTATCCTAACCCCAATCAAGTCTTTAGGGATGAAATAAATAAAGGTCGAGGTCCTTATGTATATGGAGTCAATTCAACTTCCAATGATGGTATCCCATCATAGAATGGGAAAAATCAATAGTATGGAGCAATGAGAAGATAAGGAAGGAGGATTTTTCAAATAAATAATTACAATAGAGGCTACTACAATGGGAGGAATCAAATATCCTATCCTCATTATAATTATGTTGCAAAAGAGAGCATAATTCAGCCAATGAATGTCAATGAGGTATGCACCCTAGGAATAAGCACTACAAATGAGGAATTTAGTGGAAATTTTTATGCAAATAAGGAATTCATTGGTCAATCCAATCATGAAAATCACCCACCCATAACAAAAAATTAAAAAAATTAAAAATAAAAAAAAAAGGAAAGAAAAAAAAGAAAAAAACTATTCTCTAAAGAAAATGGATTTGAGGGATGCTAGGAACAAATCTAATGTTAGTACATTAGTCATCCTACCATCTTAAGCATGTTTGTCAACAAGCAGTCTCAATTTTCTTAGAGAGAAACCGAATAATTTTGACCACCTACCTATAAAATAATTTGTTTAAAACTCCAAAAGTATTAACAAATGAAGCATAATTAAAGTATCTACATAATAATAATAATAATAAACCACCAACGAACGTTTCAAAAGATAGGAATCATAAGAGGTATTAGGTGTCATATCCTTAGTAGTAGATGTTGAAGTAGCTGAAGTAGTTATAATACACTAAATTTGTAACTGAATATGAACCACCCAAGTTTCCCTTCTCTCAAGACAGATCCATTGGTTTCTCTGGATACGTTTTCCATCCTCGAGAGTTGTAAATCATTATATCTTTCAGCTTTTTTTTCAGTAAAGACCCTTCCTGATAGGGTTTTTATTTTCCATTATTGTGATAAGGCGTTGAAGTAATTATTTTTCCTTCCCTTGGTATGAATAGGGTTAGGAAACCATTTCCAAATTTCGTCCATTATCTCTAAATTTGAGAAGGGTTAATTATCTCTAGCTGCTAGGGTCTCTAATTGCTAAATTTCATTACAGGTTTCTAGGGGTACAAACGAATGAAAGGTTTTAGCAGCCTCTTAGACATGTTTTTGGGCTTAGTCTCAACCTTGTGGGTTGTGTCCTCCTCCCCAAGCCTACTTCTCATACATTGGCACTGCATATAGTCAAATAGGAATATCCTTTTGGTATCAACAGATAAATGGCCTAGAACAAAATTTTGAGTGTAGAGATAAATCAAAGCCACATTTTTCGACAATATTGGGATGATAAAACACAGAAGTAGCCATACCAAACTCCAAAGTGTGAAAAAACAGTAATGTATATTAAAAAAATACTAGTACATGTAAGGTTTGGAAAAAGTAAAAGGAAAGCCACCACAATGCATGGATATAGTCCCACTACTATAACTACATAAATGAGACAACGACCAAACCCATATAAAAACCAACATAAGAAAAAACAATTGAAGGCAAGGAAAATACTATAAACTAAATTATAAATATAAGACGTCTTAAGAAATACCAAATATGGAGTGACCTTTGTGCGTCAAGGGAAGATTGGTGAGGGTCCCTACATACCAATTACATTGAGAGTAACTGGAAGGTAGTGTTCTGCAGTCAAAATATGGTATGAACTCCCAATATACTTCCTTAGCCCTAAGATGCATAGAAATAATGCCCAATTTACCGCTACAAAACATAAATATAGCTTCACTCTCATATCCTCACCCTTTAGAGCTAATCACAAGAATACAAAGAAATTATACTCGCATATTATTTTTTACCAGTTGCCTCAATCTAACCTAGATTTCTCCCAAAAGGTAGGCCATACCTCATTTCCAAGGATTCAATATTTTTCACTCAAATAATGCTTCTTAGAGAGACCCTCCAACCCGCTTTCCTCCTTTGAATGTTAATTATCATGGTTGATTAGATGTAGTACACACACATTCTTCTGCATTCACGGAGGTGGCCACACCACCTCATTCATTTAATGTAATCCCCTCCACAAGGTGGTAGGCATAACCACCAATTCCACCAATATCCTCGATACACACCCCCAAAAGGGAGCCCCCATGGGCTATAGTTATTAACATATTGCTACATATCAATATTATTATGTTATATATTTTTAAATTAATAATATTATGAAATATTACAATAATAATCTTCATGCATTTATTAATATAAAAATATTTAATAAATATGTATGTAGACTTTCATAAACTTTGGCAGACAAATCGTTGTGTTGAGGCAAGTCCATTGGCACACAATTAAGATGGTATCATACACCAATTTTGTGTCTAGCTTGGTTGTGACATTAAAGTTAAATTATTATTATTATTATTACTAAAAACTTAATAATTATATTTATTATTTATTGTGTATTTTATATTTAGAAATATGTTGATATGATATTGTATAATTTAAATCCTAATACATAGTAATATTATTATAAATAACGAAAATGTTTTATAAATAAATGATGAATTAGAATAACATACATAATAAAATATTATATCACATTGTGAGGTGTGAAAAAATCGATTATGAGGGTTTGGTTGAGTAAAATATTAAGGAAAAATTAACAAAATCTAATATGAGCATGTATAGGATTGTGGGGGACATACTAAAGAAAATCATAATCAGGGTCAGGGAGAGGGTGTGGGGAGACATTAGGGAAACATAATGTGAGGGGATTGTATGGGTGGGAGTAGGTGTTAGGGAAAATGTAATATGTGGGGAATATGGGGTTGGGGATGATAATAGATAAAATTCATAATGAATGTGATTATGAGGGGATATATTAAGAAAACCTTAATATGATGAGGCTATGGGGGAAAGAGAAGATATTAAAGAAAAAGTATTAATATTTCCCTAATATATACTCCCACCCCATAAAGTTTTCTCTAAAATCGACCTCCAACCCCACATCTTTATTCGGGAAATAATATCTCCCCAAACCTTCACCTAATATGTTTTGCCTGATATGTCTCTCTCTCACCTCATATTATGTTTTCTCTAACATATTCCCCAAACTTCACTTTCATGATTAATATCCACGACCGCTTCCAACATTATTATGAGCATAATAATTTCTCCCTAATATATTCCCCACCATATATTTCGTTTTCCCCAACATCTCCCCACAACCTCACCTAATAAGTTCACATTAATATCTTCTCCAACCCTATTATCCTAATTAATATCTACCCCCATCTCCACCCTCATAATAATTTTTCCCTATTATCTCCATGCCCACACCCTCATTATGAGGGTAATAATTTTTCCTTAATATCTCCCCCCAACCCCACCCTCATTATCAGGTTAATAATTTTTCCTTAATATCTCCTCCCAACCCCACACCCCCATTCATATTAATTTTTCCTTGATATTTTCCCTCACCCCCACATACTGTGTTTTCCCTAATATCTCCCCCTATCCACACAACCCCCCCACCATATTAAGATTTCCATAATACCTCCCTACACACCCTCATAATTAATATCTCTCCCCACCTACATTATCATTACGAGAGTGATGGTGGAGGAAGATTATGAGACTGAGGATGTGGGGAGATATTAGGGAAAACTTTATATATCCCAACTTTTAATTCAATGAAAGAAGATATCGCAAGAAAAATCACTAGTGAATATACCATGATAGAAATTTATAATGATTTCAATTAGTTGATTGGGTTATAAAACTATTTATATATAAGTTTAATTATTTTAGAATTAAGTAACTATTATAATTATACGAGAATCATTATTTTTGTGAGTATTTTCCCCCATCTTCGCCATTATTATAAGTAAATATTGGGGTGAGATATTAGGGAAAACTTATGAGGGCAGAGATGGGATTAAGAAGAGATAATTAGGAAACAAATTTCATAGTTTTCCCCAATATCTCCATTGCCCACCCTTATTATGGAAAATATTATAACGATGAAGATGAAGAATAATATTTGTAAAAACTCAATATCATTTTAATTTTGATTTCATGAAATAAAATATGGTAAACATAAATCGCTAATAAATATAGTATGCAATAAATTTAGAACAAATTAAATTCATTGATTGAATTTTAAATTATTTATAAATTAACTTAAATATTTTAAAGTGATTAACTATTATATTAATAAAAACATGATAATTTTTATGAACGTTCATTGAATAAAGATTTTCAATACTAATATGAAATTGAGGGAGTAAGAAATTACATACCAAAATAAACATACACACTAAATAATAATTTATCATCTTAATAGAGTTTTTATATTTCTTCTTCTAAGTAAATATTTATGAGATTTTCTTCCTTTTTGGAATGTTTATAATAAGATAATTTATTAGGGTTCTTATATTTCTTCTTCTAAGGAAATATTTATGAGTTTTTCTTCCTTTTATTGGAATGTTTGTAATACAATTTAAAATATTTATCGAACTTTGAACTAGCAATTTAAGATTTCCCTTATTGTAAAAAGTTTTGGATTGATAATAATTAAATGTTTGAAAAGATTTGTTATTAAATTTTTTGATTGATAATAATTAAATGCTTGAAAATGATTTGTCATTCTTTAAATAATTTTAAAAATAATGTGATTAAGTACTTTATTAGCATCAATCAACTTACAAAAATAAAAAATATAAGAAGTAAGAGTTAAACTTGAAAAAGAATAATAAAAATGAAATTTTCAATTATCCAAACTAGCCTCAATTAAAAATAAAATTCTACTTATATAAATGCTTATATCAAGATAAGTTACATATACTTCATTAAACCATTTACCATTTAATTTTGAAAAAAATAATACTGAATTAATCCAAATGAAAGTTACAGTATTTTTTTCCTTTTTCAAATAATTTTGATGTTTTATAACTTTAATAAAATTCACTTTCTTTGGGTTCAATATTTGATTTTATATGTGATATTAAGGTTAGATATTACAATCAAGCATATATCAGTCATTTTGTTTTGGATAATATTTAAGCTAGAATTGATAGTCTATATATTTATCATATATAAACAAACGTGAAAGAATGCTTTTTCATTTAAAAACAATAAAAAACAAAATTAAAAACGCATGAAAGCAGGGTTTTCAAAAAAATCATTTAAAAAGAAACTTGAAAGCACATGGAAACTCAACTAATTTAAAATGATAATTAAAATATAGGTTTAAGGAATGGTAATTAAATGTGGGTTTAAAATTTTAAAAGGATTTTCCAATAAAACCTAGCTAACGATCTAAAAATGCCTAAAACTAGAATTTTCGTTTTACGAATGCATTGAATATAGTCGTGTTTAGTGAATGAATCATGACTGGTAATGGTGATTAAGAGGAGGTTCTACATAGGAGCAATAAATTCAAAGGTTTTTTTCCACAGTATGAAAATGAGAGGGAAAGGAAGCAAGAGATTGAGTTGATTACTCATGGGCACAACAATTTTCAATTTCCTCAATTGTTTTCCTATTTAATCCATTCCACAAAGAATTTTTAGTAACCTAAAAAAATTATTTTTTTTGTTTGTTCAATAGGTTAATCAAGGAAAGGAAGTTGGCAATAGAGTAATTTTTTGTTCCCTTAATTTCTGTGTGTGTTCAACTCATTCTACAAGGACATTTGTGTAACCTAACAAAATTTATTTATGTCTTCAACGCATATATTAAGCATGGATGTCAGGTCTTTCTTTCTGTCTCAATCACTGTCATGTAAATTTGTTTATCTTCTGGGGCACTCCATAAATGTACTGTATCGTGTAGTTTTGTATGCATCAATGTATTGGGTAGTGCTATCATATGCTTGCAATGTGTATTGTGCAGTTGTATGAAGTGTGTGTGAAAATGTTTTCATTATGTGTCTATGGATTTGTGTTAGTTGAGAGAGAAAGTCATGGCTAAGGAGAATATGCAATCACTAGTTGAAGGGCTAACTGTATTCATGTTGATATTTTCTTCAATTATTTTTAAATTCATTCCTTGCCCTATTTTTTGTTTCCTTTTATGATGATCTGGAATTTTATATAAAGAATCTAGATCAATGTTTCCATCATTTTTTCAACAATGAATGAGGCGTTTCTAGCTCCTTTGCAACCACCGATTTCCAAATTTCCAACTACAAAAGAAAGATTCCCAGGAAGCAAGGTTAATATTCTTTTTTGATGGCATTGTTCTTCTTCTCATATGTTATTTTTTCACATTTGGTTAGTTGACCTACAAAATGGATCAATAAACATCATTTTACCCCTTGACATCATCATAGCACAAAGCCCTATGCATGAAACTTTCTTATCCCAAATTTTCTGCCCAAAAACACCTTTTTTAGTCATTTTAAGGACCAATGTTCCCTGGCCTCCTATTGGACAAGGTTGATTTATAGATTGTTCCAATTTGGCTTGCGTTGATCACCTACAGGTTGCTCCACTATGCACTTGTGTTGGTTCTAGAAATTTGGGAAAAAGAGAGAAATTCCATAAGTATTTTTTTCCATAATGTTCTAGAATTTGTTACAACCATTTACCTTAGATAAAACATTTAGATTGTATCCTATATTACTTTGAAGTTTCCATACCTTATCCTTTGATCCCATCCTCCCATCAAGAGTAGATCTCAAACCTTAGGTTGGCAATTGGATAGGAACTCCCAACTTACTCCCCTAACGTATATATTTGTAACCATCCACAATATAGGGGTTTGATTTTGGAGATAGAGTTCTACCCTCATGTTGTTATTGTAAAGAGTTAACATTCCATCCATTAGGGTGATTAGAGGTGCACTTTGTGACAAAGAAGGAACACGTTTTCCTGGAGGATATCTTCTACAAGATTGACTTCTATTTATGGTTGTAGCTCCTTCCATTTATATTAATGCAAATATTTATTTGTTTTCCTATATGCGATGTTATTATTTCATGTATTTTGATGCCATTTTGATCCATTGAATGAAGTATTTGGATCATGCCACATAGATTTCGTAGATCATTGGCTTGTGTTGTTTGATTTTGTAGGTTCTAATTTTGGCGACGGGAGTTGGGATTGGAGCATTCAAGCCAAGAAAAGAGTGAATAATTGTAATGTTCCCAACTTGGCTCATAGCTAAGTGGAATGTTAATTTTTGTCAATAAATTCAAATGCATGAATAAGTGAGCAAGGCTCATACAACTACTCAAGCATGAATAAAAACCCCTCACAATGTGAAAAGGGGCCATGAAATAACCAGCTTAAGCACCCACATGTGTGAACAAGGTTAATTTGACCAAGTCAACTCAACTTGTATTTAAAAGAATGGATCCATAAATAATATAGCTTAATGTGAATAGAGGGCAAGCCCATTTGAATATTCCTTGAGTATGAAAAGGGACAAGGCATGGAGGCTCAATCAAGGAAGGTTCCAAGAAGATGTACTAGCCTAAAATCCAACCACGCAGAATCTAGAATATTCCCACTTAATGAGACAGTGTAATCCTAGAGGAGGGAAGCTTGGTAAGGAAGAAAACCCTAGTGGAGTGGGGCCCTTGGAGGAGAAGCACATTGTCTATATAATGAAGGAATGGAAACCATTTGGGTTTAGATTGGAGATTATACTTTCATGAGGTCTACTTATACTTCCTGCATACTTAGCTGTTTAGCTAAGTTGCTGCACCTTTTAGTGCAAGGGTTTTCTCATGCGGGAATGCCGAGCTTTTCTTGGACATCTTGTAGCAAGAGATATAAGGGGAGGTTCTAATATAAATTTTCCAATTTAAGGTGTTAGGAAAAGCACTTTTTATCCATGTCTACACAGTCCCTTGAGGATACTATGTTAGTTTCCAGAGGTGCAGTGGAAGGGGTTAAAACCCCATTGTTTTTTAGCTAGTTTCCCAAAGGGAAGCTCAATTCTTCTTCTGGGAGCTAATTAATAGCATTGCAGCCATTTCTCATTTATATTAATCCATTTCATGTAGAGATATAATCATACTGCATTATTCGAGTTTATATATGTAGCTGCTTCATTGTGTTTTCATTGCATGTGGGAAAACCCTTGCCGAGTGATCATAGTTTCATTGTAAAGGAGATTAGATCTATGTTTCTTTGCCTAATTGAGTAATATAATATGAATATCAAATTTATTTCTCCATTTTCTAATTGTTTACTTCAATAGACTGTGCATTTTCTTTTGTAGCAGCTTTGACATTTGCATGTTTTTGGGTTTTTGTCCATTTTCAGCTATTTGAGCATGGGAGGCCTGTTTAACTTTGTTGTTGATATTTTTTTCTGAAATCCTCTTGCATGAAGCTCATATATTGTCTACTTTAAATGAAAAATCTACTATTTTATACTTTTGTAACTCAATACTCAGTAAAGCAGCATTTCTGGGTCACTAGTGGTGCTTTTCCCCACTTGGTTGTCTTTCTGGAGTGATGTTTGTTGTAGTTTTTGTCAAATGAAGAGATATTAATCTAACATAACCTCTGATATGATAATTTTCTAATTCCTCTTGAGTTTCTAAAGAAGTTAAGCAAGTTTTTAAGTAGGATTTCCATTTGGCTGCAACATTCCTCTTTCAGTAGTTTTCAGCGAGTCTAGTTTGTGGGAGATCTATTTAAGGTCTCTAAGTTCATTTGTTTCAGCTGAAATTCTGTACATAAGTCACATATAGCCCATATGAGAGGAAACAAGCATTAATCTGCATTTCTATTGCATATTTTTTCTTATACAATGTTTTCCTTGAGCTGCTTGGCAATAGTCCTAAAAGGGAGATATTAGCCTTCGATATAGTTCTATAGACAAAGTCTGCTAGTGGGCCAGCTAGCCTCTAGATCTCACCCTCTCTTCAAAGGTGACATGTCTAGTAAATTCCCCTACAGTCAATCTCTGGAATACATCCAGTTCTTGATTGTTAATGTTTTCTTGAAAAAGGATTTCCATTTGCCGGATTCATGAGAATTTCCTGATTTGGAACATTACAGTGGTATCATAACATGATCTCTGGCCCAGCCTGTGAGATAAATCTATCAGATAAGTGCTGAGGAGAAGCAGCAAGCAGAAAGTAGAAATTATGGAGAGGATGAGATTACTCTCATCAATATTCAGATCCAAGAAGAATCTCTTAAAAGGGGTTGAACAGATCGAAGCAGAAAGATGCAGTGAAACTCCAAGAGGGTTTCAAGGAGAAGAGGACTGCATTGAAACCTTTATGAGGTTTCAATAAGAATAAAAAGAAGACATGGGAATTCCTCCTTCAATGGAAGACCAAGATCTAGGGTTTCCTGTTGAGGACGGGACATTTCCTACATTCAGAGAAAGAGCTGGGGGTGACAGCACAGTCATAATAGAGGCACCTCTAGCATCTCAAGAAGAATAAGTGGTGATGGTAGTTGCACCAAGGAGAGAAGCTCTTGCACCTTTGCAAGGAGTTTTAGAGAATCTCACATATAGAGATTGTGGCACAATCCATGTGTAGTATGTGCCATCATCATCAAATGGTGAGATCTAGAATATTGCAGAGTTTCATAGGGTGAGCAATATCTACCCCTCTTTATTTCTGAAGAGTGCTGCAAAAGAAAGGCAGGAAGATCTATGCACATCAGTTCATCCATCTCTCCATTATGATCTATGCCTTGATGCTTCCTTATTTTGAGAAGGTCCATTAGCGAAATCCCCTAATGAGAAGAAAAACAAAGTGTTCCCTCAACATGATACAATGAAGACACCAGGGGTCAGAGGAGACACTGTCACAGTGCTAGAAGTTGTGGGTAAGAAGCATATTTATGAGAATAAAATTTTATTTTATGATTGCATGTGCTCTCTTACCTTATATGTGTAGGCCATAACTCCCAAGGGGAGTGTTCTACTTTATAAGCTTCATGGAAAACTATGGGCCAAGATTGTTTTCAAATATGGCCACCTCCTTGATGAGTTGAAGGGGGTGATGCACTATGATGGGTGCTTCACTAAAGCCCCAAATATACATTTCACCTTCAGCCATGGTGAAGTGATAAGAGCAGCAAGTAAGTGGCATGCAAACCACTTACCATGTCTTGATATGAAGCAGGGAGAAGGAAACCTATGTTGGGTTCTGTTGGGTGAGTGTGGATACTCCCCAAAATTTCTGATTCTCATTACTCATGCCTCATAGTCCAAGAGAAGGTTGCATAATGGGAAGGCATGGTTGTTATGGTTGTCACAAGGAGGGTTTGGACACTATATGCTAAATCTTATGTCCAAATACTTGCCCATGTTTGAGGTATGTCTCATGCATTCACATGTATTTTGGGTTGAGATGTATTTCAAGTATGTATCTTGGTTTGGGAGGAGGAACAATTCCCATATGGTGTGGAATGGGAGAGCTAGCTTGCACTATGTTTATGGAGCATCCCACATATCCATCATTACATCATTTCTCCATGATCCACACATTGATAATGTAAGGAAGAAAAAAGAACCCTTTTTTCTATGGTTACTTTTGGGAGAGTGTGGGCTGAAAACTCTCCATACTCAACACAACATTCCAAGAGGAATGCATGGCACATCCCAAGTGCAAGAAGGCTAACTTTCAGCAATCATGGAAGGGAGGGAGATCCTCTCACATAGCAGCACAAGGGTGAATGGTTTTGACATGTGGAATGTCAAGGGGAAGAGTCATGGAGTGAAAAGGGCATTGCCACTTAACCCTACAATGTTGTCCACTAAGAGAAAGTTTCTGATGATGGAGTATTTCTAAAGAAGTGTGCATCCTTTCATATTGCATAAAGTTATGAGAATATTGTTGTGGGAGGGCTCACTCATAGATCACATCTTTAGCTCACACATGAGGCATGGTAAGAAATACATTTATGTGCCTATTGATTATTCCATTAAGAATTTGTATCTTCTCACCAATTATAAGCAATCCATTGCTCTGCAAGAGAGCAAGATTATTCGTGGGTGTTATGGTCACTTTAGGGCCACATTTTGTAATGATTTTAACCCATCTCAACATTACTTGGAGCAAGTTCTTTGTTGTCTTGATTGTATGCAACTGATATATATTGTTGGTGCTCACTACTTTCTAGTAGATGTGTTGACATGCTTGGCTGAAAATTCTTTGGCAAACAACTTGCCACTTGATGTTTTAAATCAGCAGTTGGGAAAACTGCATTATACCCACCATGGAAGCCATATGTATCATCTTCACTTGCACATAAACTTCAGCAACTTTCAGATTTGAATGACATATGGTGGTGATGTTCCATTCACTTTGAATGGAATGATATGGGCCAGCAGGATCCATGACTTTGGAGGGAGGATATTTGGAGATCCAACCCTTCTTTTTCCATCAAAGGGCACCCTTATTTCAGCCCAAAATCAGTATGTGCTCTACTCTTGCCATGAGTGGAGAGGGAGACAACATGGGGTAGGCCATTTTGCCTATCATGTTCAGCCATTCAGCCCACCTTCTTTGAAATAGCTCAAGGTGGAGAAGATTTTCCATGAGTTGCCATCTTGGGAGGCAACAAATTTTTCTTGGATGATAGCATGGGGAGGAGAGTCTTTCATTGATGATCAAGTGCTCCATGATTGTCACCACTCCTATCTTGAGGAGGTATTGGATCAGTAAGGAAGTTCCCACATCAAGCTTCCATTCTTCCAGGAAAATAGCCATTGGGCTTATGCACCACAAGCCAACTTGTACACTTGGGAAGAACCATTGGAAGACAAACACTTTGGCAGAAAATATGATGCAGGGATGGAGGCTATGGATGAGAAGGTCACAAAGGAAGGAGAAGAAATATTGCAGCCCCCTTACAGTTTCTTGAGGACAAGAAACATTTGGGAGAGGAAGACTGTAATGTTCCCAACTTGGCTCATAGCTAAGTGGAATGTTAATTTTTTTCAATAAATTCAAATGCATGAATAATTGAGCAAGAAGGCTCATACAACTACTCAAGCATGAATAAAAACCCCTCACAATGTGAAAAGGGGCCATGAAATAACCAGCTTAAGCACCCACATGTGTGAACAAGGTTAAGTTGACCAAGTCAACTCAACTTGTCTTTAAAAGAATGGATCCACAAATAATATAGCTCAATGTGAATAGAGGGAAAGACCAGTTCAAGATTCCTTCAGTATGAAAAGGGACAAGGCATGGAGGCTCAATCAAGGAAGGTTCCAAGAATATTTACTAGCCTAAAATCCAACCTTGCAGCATCTAGAAGATTCCCACTTAATGAGACAGCGTAATCCTAGAGGAGGGAAGCTTGGTAAGGAAGCAAACCCTAGTGGAGTGGGGCCCTTGGAGAAGAAGCACAATGTCATATAATGAAGGAAGGGAAAAAATTTGGGTTTATATTGGAGATTATACTTTCATGAGGTCTACTTATACTTCCTACATACTTAGTTGTTTAGCTAAGTTTCTGCACCTTTTAGTGCAAGGGTTTTCTCATGTGGGAATGCCTAGCTTTTCTTGGAGATCTTGTAGCAAGAGATCTAAGGGGAGGTTCTGATCTGAAATTTCCACTTTTAGGTGTTATTCCAAGCACTTTTTCTCCATTTCTACATATTCCCTTGAGGATACTGCATTATTTTCTAGAGGTGCAGTGGAAGGGGTTAAAACCCCATTGTTTTTGAGCTAGTTTCCCAAAGGGAAGCTCAATTCTTCTTCTGGGAGCTGATTAATAGCATTGCAGCCATTTCTCATGTATATTCAGCCATTTCATGCAGAGCTATAGTCATATTTCATTATTCCAATTTATATATGTAGCTGCTTCATTGTGTTTTCATTGCATGTGGGAAAACCATTGTAGGGTGATCATAGTTTCATTGTAAAGGAGATTAGATCTCTGTTTCTTTGCCTCATTTAGTAATATAATATGAATATCAGATTTATTTCTCCATTTTCTGAGTGTTTACTTCAATATACTGCACATTTTCTTTTGCAGCAGCTCCAGCATTTGCATGTTTTGGGGTTTTTGTCCATTTTCAGCTATTTGAGCATGGGAGGCCTGTTTAACTTTGTTGTTGATATTTTTTTCTGAAATAATCTTTCATGCAGCTCATATATTGTCTAATGTAAAGGAAAAAACCATTATTTTATACTGTTGTAACTCAGTACTCAGTAAAGCAGCGTTTTTGGGTCACTAGTGGTGCTTTTCCCCACTTGGTTGTCTTTCTAGAGTGATGTTTGTTGTATTTTTTGTCAAATGAAGAGTATGCATCTGATATAACCTCTGATATGATAATTTTCTGATTCCTCTTTAGTTTATGAAGAAGTTAAGAAAATTCTGAAGTAGGATTTCCATTTGGCTGCAACCTTCCTCTTTCAGTAGTTTTCAACTAGTTTAGTTTGTGGGAGATCTGTTTAAGGTCTCTAAGTTCATTTGTCTCAGCTGAAATTTCATACATAAGTTAGATACATCCCATATGAGAGGAACCAAGAATTAATCTACGTTTATATTTCATATTTTTGCTTATACAACTTTTTCCTTGAGCTGCTTGTTAATAGTCCTAAAAGGGAGATATTAGCCTTCGACATAGTTCTATAGACAGAGTCTGCTAGTGGGCCAGCTAACCTTTGGATCTCACCCTCTCTTCAGGAGTGACATATCCAGTAAATTCCCCTACATTCAATCTTTGGAATAGATCCAGTTGTTGATTGTTAATGTTTTCTTGAAAAAGGATTTCCATTTGCCGGATTCATGAGAATTTCCTAATTTGGAACATTATAATAATACGTCTGATTATAGGTAGGATTCATCCCATTATATATTTACTTTAAGGAAAAAAATAGCTACTTTTTCCTTCTTTTTTTCTAGACTAAGCCACCCAATCTAGGGAAGACACTTTTGTCCACAGTTGTATATTTTGTATAACAAATTAGTGACTCCATTGGAGATGGGTATATTCGTTTGGTGGTTTAATTGTATTTAATGTTTATTTCACCTCTTCATACCTTCACTATGATCTTCAAACAATAAAATAACTAGGATGACCTTTCATTGAGACTCAATTGAAACACTTGTGTCGAAACTCCCTTATTCTTCACCAATGCTCCATTTGGTCAAGGGACAAAGTGTTGCACCTCGGCAAAGCTCTCTCTATGACTGCATTGTAAGGAACTAGTTCCTCTTTTGCACCTACATTGGCCCCTATTCTTGCATGAATTTTCATTTTTCTTCATTTTTTTCTTGGATAAACCTGCTTCCAGCTCCCCTTCCTTGAGTCTTGAGTGTCTTGTGGTCCCTCTGAAGCCTCTATTTGGTTTGCATTTGTGTTTTATTTCCTTTGATAAGGATTTATTAATATTTTCCTTTGTTCTTATCATTAGGTTGCTTGGATGAATTGTTGTTTGAGTCCTCATTCTTAAAATTTTATTTGAATTAGTGATTAAACTTTGCAAGTTAATTTTCTTCTTTTTTGAAAATTAAGAGACCTGAAAAGAAGAATATTTACATTGGCATTTATGGTTTTGTATGTGCATTGAAATTGGAATAGTTGCATTAGAAAGGGATTTTATTTTTCATATTTGTTTGTTGCATATTTTTTTCTACACACTCTTTGTCTATTCCCTTCCATAGGTATATTTTCATTGAATGAGAAAGATTCCATTTCCTCATGCTAGTTTTCATTTTAGGATATTCAGGTGACATTCATGGTGAGAGACAAAACTGAAAATTAATCGAAGATAAACTGTAAAATTTATTGAATCAATCTAAGGAGCATTTGTAAAATTAACACAAAAATTAAGAGGTCTAGGCTAGAGACGTGTTCTGACATCGTTAAACATAGGATCTTTCATTGTTTTCTAGTGTTGCATCCTAGGGGTGAAATATTGTTCCATGTACGTGAATGTATAGGATCATTCTCTGTAATATTTCAAAATTTTCATTTGTTTATTGGAATATTAGAGTTCTTACTTATCTTAATTAACTAAGTAAATAAATGGGTGGAGGGACCCATAACCCCTTAAGATGAATAAATCCACTCCAAAGAGTGTGAACATGGTTAATTAGCTAATAATCCTACATCATGGAATAGTGGAGAATATTATTAATGAATTAAAGAGTGGGGATCAAACATCATTAATAAGAAATAACATGGAGAGATGAAGGAGTCAAATAAGATCAAGGAGGAATAAAAGTAACATCATAGAGAAATAAATGATGAGATGATGGAGGAAATGGTGCATTAGTGAGCACATGATGGAGAGGGTGAACATTAAATGCAGATATCATGGAGATCATTGAGAGACAATGCAATCAACATGGAGACCTATGTCTACATGTGCAGCGCAGTTATGAGGTGGGCCAAGGCATGGGAAGGCTCAAAAAGCATATAAGGAAGATGAAGCAGCAATGGAAGGAGTATTTTTAAATTGTTGATTTGAGATTTATTTATATCTGGAATTGTCATTTGACATTCCAAAGCATGCTTAAGATGCTTAGCTAAGTCTGCAGTGTTGTTTAGCACATGGTGTTCTCGAGCGGGAATCCCACCCTTACCCACAAGGGATTTTGAGTGCCTAATCTGGGAAGGTTAGTCTGAGCTACCATTCATCATCAGGCATTGGTATCACATTGTTCCTCCTCTCTGCAGCCAATAAATCTTCATGAATTATGCATTCCTTCATTAGGGTTTGAGAAGAGGAGGTTGTCCTTCAGTATTTCAGCTGAGGAACTGGTGGAGGATTCATCCTTTCACCTTCAGCTTCAATATCAGCCTTCCAGTGCTTCGCATCCATATCATGCATTAGGCCAAGCATATCATACCTCCATGCAGCAGCAGTCCCATCAAGGTTTGCACAGTCTAGTCCTGTAGATCCAAAGGAGGAGGGATATTTCCAGTATTTCAGCTAGAAATCCTCTGAGGGATCTTCCCCTCACTTTGTACTTATTGTTTCCATAATTCTTGAGCTGATCAGACATATCTTGTAGCGGGAATCAGCCTCTCCCTCCCAGATAGCACAGTTTTTCCAGCTATTGTGTATGCAAAAATTGTCATCTTAAGAGGAGGAAGAAAAAGCTAGATCTCAAGCTTCTACCTTGGAGATCTGAAGGAGGGATCAACCATCAAAGCATAGATCTGATCTGTAACACATTGTAGCCATATTACATCAGTTTATGCTTCATATATGCATAACCCAACAGTCAAGGGATCAAACCCTAGGAGGGTGAATTTCTGATCTTCTTAGATCTGGATTTCCTTTCTAGGTTATCTTTGGTTTCCATAATAGTGCCCAGATCTGAAATCTTGGCATCATCAGAGCTCCAAAGCACCATAGATATATGTTTTTACTTTCAACCAGCAGCTGTAAGATCATCATCAACAGAAGGGATAACACAGTATATAGCTTCCAGCAACTTCAGTTACGCAGTGCCTGCTTTGGCATGATTTCAAGGTCATATTAGGCCATTTATTTGGCTTGATTGATTTTATTTTATGCACTATTGTATCTGCAATCCATATCTTACATAATAAAATGGCTCACCTATTATGTATATTTCCGTGTTCATAATTTATGTGTACATAATCTATTGTTTCAAATATTGTGTTTGTGTATTACTGAATTCTCGCTTTTGGGATATTACATTCGCCACGTACCTTTGGGTGTATGAGATGGAAAACCACACATGTAAATTATATGGGAATGCTCTAATTGAAAAAAAAAAACACATTGGAAAACACTACTATAGACTTCACTTCCAAGTACCGTCGAGTATATTTTGGAAGTCCCCTATAGGGTTTTATCCTCACCATAGGTAACCGATTCGGCCAACTTATATACCGTGATAAACCGAACATAAAATTTGGGGATATTTCTTGCATGTACATTAAGTGCTTGGTTTTCCAATGTATATATTCAAATTCATGGTTGCTTGGTAAACCCTTTTGCCTAGATGCCCCTTTTTTATCTATTTGTGTTAATTTATAAAATAAATTAATTGACCATAGAAATGCATCGTTACCATGGAATAACTCCTTAGTAGATCTTAAGTTGAGACTAATGGAAACAATTCCCAAGTCTACCAATCAAGGAATCTCTTTTTACGGGAATCTTGGTCCTTTTCCTTCTTTTTGAAATATTGGTTCTCCTTATATGGAAACATTGTCTCTTGCCGGATTTATAATTGGTTTGTCGGTTTGGTTTTTTCCGACCACTATGGTGTCGAATGTCAAAACTTCTCCTCAACCAAGTTCTCCTCCACCTGAAAAATATCAACCTCATGTTCATCATAAACTTGACCCTTTTCCTTCTTCGCTTGTTGTTTCTTCATCCCTTTCTTCCTCCTTTCCTAGTGAAAGTATTGATTCTAGTAACTAGGAAGCTAAGAATAAGATGATGAGGACGACGAAGAAGAATAAAAATAAGCAAGGGAGAAACCAAGAAACATTTTTTATCCATGTGACTAGTATGGAAAAATATTCCAATAAACCCCACAAAGTTAAATTACCTTGCAAGTTACATAAGGGAGACCACCTTATTAGAGATTTTACTAGTATTCTCAAGGTATTGGAAGTGTGGTCCACATGCTCACATCAGCCTCTGGAAATCATGCTGGTGATAAACCATCACCTAGTGATAGTAATGCCCATGGGAAAAAGGGTAAAGTTAAATTTCCCTGTAATTTATGTGAAGGGAATCATCCTATTCACCTTTTTCCTTATCTGGATGAAGCCTCAAAAGTGTTGGACAACCTTACAACTTCTCATCCTCGTATTTCGGCTTGTTATCAAAATATTTATTCAAATACTCCATTAGTTGATGAAGTGATTGATCATAATATTATCCACTCAATCCCACTCTCTCTTAACGTGAATCTAATGATTCTGCTCCCGACCAGACATTGGTTGAGAAAATGGTTGAATCGATTCCACCTTCATTTGATCGTACCTTTCTCGTTGAGATTTAACTTCATACTACCCAAATTCTTCTCATTTCATCAGGTTCTAATGAAATTGGGGATATTTCTCCCTCTCCCACGTCACAAGGGGGAATCCTCCCATTCCCATAACACTCGAGAGTATTTCTCCCATTCCCATAACACTGGAAAGTATTTATCCCATTCTCACACCATTGGAGAGAATTTCTCCCTTTCCCATGACACTCCCTACAAGTAGTATGGTCACTTCCTTTGATTGGAATTGACTAGAATGATATCATATTCCTCCTTACGTGCCCTTCCATATCATAGTACAAGCTTATAGTATGGTTGTACCTAGCACAATCATAGACAAAGGCACATCAGTTAGTGTTTTGTAACACCCTCTTCCCACATCAACCCTAGTAATTGGTCAACCGAGGTAAAAATGTGGCGAGAGAGTACTAATATGAGATTCAACCTCATATATGACTTTGAGGAAGTGGAACCAATGTAAACATGGAAAACAAACCTTACACTACATCATAATATCCCCAAGAGGTAACCCAACCTTTTAGGGCCATGTTCCCTGATGGGGGAACTAACTTTTAACCCATTTGAGGCTTAGTCACGGGCATGTAAGGGAATGGTAGCAGTTACAAACCCTTAGCGATGGGCTTGACTTGATAATACTGTGGCTATGGCATCAAAAGGTCAATATTGTACCTACAGCTCCGAGATTCGTGCCACATGTTCAACCCCTGAACCCAGGTCACTACCCAGAACTTCTTGTAACTTTAGGAGAGGATAAATAAAATTAAAAAAAATATATTGAAGCAACCACATCATCAAGAATTCATCCGACCCCACCTGGCCATGATAGGAATTTCATCAAACATGTCATAAAGATTGCATCTATAGGTGTCAACATTAGAATTAAACATGGGGTTCTAATACTTATCTGAGAATCGCTAAGAAGCATTTATCCCTTACATCATAAGATGAAATACAATCTATTTTACCATAGATACATTGTATATTCATTTACAAGAAAAACATAGATAGATCAATACATCATCATTGATAAAATGCAAGCCTATAACCAACATAATAGAAACATAAATACAATGGATAAAATGGAAAATAAATCCATACATAAACAAATACATTTTCATACCAAATACCATAGGAATTAGCTCTTCATTACTGAATGTAAAAACCAATCGGAAATGGGACTTCCACGTTCCACCCGACCATAGACTGGTTGAACCAAGTCTGATTTCATCTAATCACCCTCGTTCCATATTCCAAGCATGAATGTGGGACTTTATAAAACACATCAATCAACACCAAACCATGGCTCTAGAGACCAAACCGTCTCAACCAAAAAACCAGTGATTCCAACTCACGATCGGACATCACTAACCATCACGGATTGATCTCTATCCAAGATGTTCTAGGGATCCATAGTGTTTGTTCCAACCAGGTCTTCCAGTACTAGTAACTCAACCCCATCTGTTACAGGGCTTCGAGAGTATTTTTCCAATCAGGGCTTCCAGGACTAATAACTCAACCCTAGCTATTTCTGAGCTCCGGCGCATTTGTCCAACCAAGTCTCCATGACTAGTAACTCAACCCACCTGGGGCTCTAGAGAATTTACCCAACCAAGTCTCCAAGACTAGTAACTAAACCCAACACCTGTCCACCGAGCTCCAGAGAAATTTTCCAACCAAGGCTTCCATGATTAGTAACTCAACCCACAGTTGTCCATTGGGCTCCAGAGAATTTGTCCAATCAAGGCTCTAGGAACTAATAACTCAACCCACAAATAAAGGAATCATGAGAACGTAATGTTCCAAAATTTTCATGAATAAATTGGAACATTAATTTTTTCTCCTTTTACGTAGTAGGTGAATAAAAAGGAAGAGGAGGCCTCTTGACATGAATAAAATTCTTCCTAATGTGAAAATGGAACCTTTGAGCAGCTTATTTTTCACCTCCTAGTGTGAAAGGGGCCAATTGCATGAGGACAAGGTCAAGTTGACCAAGTCAACCAGCGCAGCCTAAGGAGGAGTAACTTGCTTAAGAACACAACGCAGTTTTCGAGGGAAGAGATTTAAATGAAGATGGAAACCCTAAGGGGTGGGACCCAAGGTGAAGGAGCTCACAACTTCATAAGGAGGAGAAGGGAAGCATTGTGGGGTTAGCTTGTGTATTTCGATTTCATGTCTGCCTAGACATTTTCTGCAAACTCCTGCTTCTCAGCAGAGTTTGGAGGAATTCTTGTTTAGGAATTCACTCTCCTTCATTGAGTGATCTCTTGAAGGGATTGTGCTTCATTTCTCCCACATCTGGATTGTAGGCCAAGAATTTCTCACAGTTGCAGCGTTATTTCTGTAGCAGAGGACGCTATGTTGCTGGGTAGTGTAGTGGGAGGGTTCTTTCTTCTACTCTTGTGAATTTCTATTCAGTGGAGGGAGTTTATCTTACATTGAGCAGGTTGTATAGGAGATTTTAGAGCTGATTTCAGATCTTGGAATGTGGCCAACTCATGTTCCATCCATTATATTGCATTTCACTAGGTAAACTGCATTATTCTGGTGATAGCAGCAACTGCGGGGTTTGATCCCTTGCTTGAGGGCTTATTCTTTGGAGAAAGGGCCAACCCTTCTCCCGGAAAACTCTATATTACATTCCTCTTCTGTATTTTCATATTCTCAGGTATATTTATGTTCATTGTTGTAGTGATTGCGTTTTCCAGCTACATATATTTGCAGATCTACACTTGTACACTTTGTATCTTCATGAACCCCCTTGTGGGTGATCTTTATTGTGTATAAAGAGGAAAGGAACCTCATTTTCTTAGCCATTGGATGCTTGTCCATTTCAGATATGATATGTCATGTTATTCTCTGCATAGACCCTAGATAAATAACGTTGTTCTTGATTCAGTACTTTCTGCATAAGCTAGGTTATGGGATTTAAGCTCATTTGAGGCACATAGAAATAGGGAGATCTATTTATATGAGCTAGAATAATTTGTTTCACCTCAAATTCTACATGTGAGTTTTATATCATGTCTAATAAGGGAAATAAGTCCCATTTCTCACTTGTATAGCGTTATTTTCTGAAGACAGTTGTTTGGTGCTCATATGTTGCTAAAATTTTCAGCTAGTTCATCTTGGGAGAACTGAATAACCTGCTTAAGGTTATTTCTTTGGGCTTAAATTCTGCAAGGAGGTTGAATTATATATTTTCTAAGGCATTCCAACAGTGTTTGGCCTTATTTTCACATCTGCTTTCTTATACAGCGTCCCTAAGGAGCTTGCTGCAGCAATTCCTGAATAGGAATAATTACATATCTGTAGATAGAGACTGTAAAAGGCCAGGTAGCCTCTGGTTCTGTCCCTTCTTTAGAAGGAGACATAACCAGTAAATTCCTTAGCAGTCCATCTCTGGCATAGACTTGTGATTTTTCTAAAAACGAGACATTACAGTGGTATCAGAGCATGATCTCTAGCACTGCCTGTGAGATCAAGCTTTCAAGAAACTAAAGAGGAGAGCAAGGAGAAGCTATCTTGGCTCAACCTGTGGATTTCAGATCCACCCAGAGAATACAAAGAAGAGGAGAACAAATATGGAGAGAATGAGGTTAATCTCATCCATTTTTTAGATGAGAAAGGAGCCTCTCCAAAGGGGTTCAACCAATGGGAAAGAAAGGTGCAATGAAACTCCAAGAGGGTTTCCAGATGATAAAATATATAGTGAAACCTATAGAGGGTTTAAAGAGGTAGGAGAAGATGAAATCACTTCCTATGCTCATGAAGGAAGTGAAGAATATGAAGGGCTACAAGAGGAAGTGGATAGATGGCCAGAGGAGGAGAAGCATCCTTCTCCACTTGAGGAAGCTTCTACCAGCGCTGTCCAGTTCATAGAGGAGCAGCCCACCATATCAATAGTTGGATCAACCTACAAACCAGAGAGAGATACTCTTGCAGCCATACAAGATTTCTCAAATATCCACAAAGGTATGCAAAAATTTCCATGCAGTGATATTTCAGAAAAGGTCATAGAGGGCTTGGAAAATTTTCATTCACATGGCCCAGTATCGAAACTTCATGCTGATAAAGAGGAGAAAGTTTATACAACACTATACAAGAGGGGTTTTATCCAAGAAGGGATCAGCACTCATTCCTTTGCACCCTTATTTAGTTTCATGCAGCGTGAGGAGTTATGGTGCAAGGATTTGGAGAGCATCATGCGTGATGTGCCATCTCTTAAGGATGTCTTGTCCTTAGCACTCTTGGATTCTTGTGGATTCAAGGGTTTGATTGATGAGAGGCCTTTGCTACAAATTATTCAAGGGGTTACATCTCAACATCCCATGAGGTGTAAGGAGGGACACTTTCGTTGGGATAATGGCAGTATTCATTGGGAATATGCCAAAGGAGAGAAGGATTGGGGACAACCACACATTGATGAAGGAGAGCAGGTGGAGAGCAAGAGGCTTTTGAGCCACTTGAATATCTATGACACAGGGCAGTAAGAGGCAAAGCTGCATTGGCTACTAAGGAGAGAGTTTGGCCATCATGAGACATGTCCTTTTCTCAAAGGTATGTGGATGGGAAGAGTTTGGCAGGATACTTTCATCATGGGACAACAAGAAGTGTGGATGCATTATGGTGGTAGGGTAATTTTGTTTCCACCACATATGATGAGTGATGAAGGTGTGAAGAGGCAGCAAGGATATTTGTTGCTTCAGAGGATTGGGAGAGAGCAAGGGAAAAATTGCTCTCCCATTTGGCATAGTGTTGCAAGGGTGAAGTATGACACTATCATGGTGCAAGAGGTGTTTTCTTCATGGAGGAGACCCCTCATATATGGCAGCATTATGGAGAATATCTTTGACAAGCCACATGTCAAAGAATGGAGCTTGGTAGGGATGAGAGCCTATGTGTATAGGCCAACAACGTTATCTCTTTGGAGCAGAAATCTATGGATGAATTATGCCCAGCAGAAGTGTGGTGGATCCATAACCCACAGGTCCCAAGAACATTTCATATTTTTTGCACTAGATGAGGAAAGAGGAGGTGATATGGATGAGGTGGTAGATGGATTCATCTATTACTATGCTACATTCTTCTTGACTTGGATCCCCAAGCATAAGAAGAAGGATCTTCTTGCAGCC
Source organism: Pinus albicaulis (assembly GCA_034641835.2). Lineage (NCBI taxonomy): Eukaryota > Viridiplantae > Streptophyta > Pinopsida > Pinales > Pinaceae > Pinus > Pinus albicaulis. The sequence continues at coordinate 712,965,586 of CM076571.1, read as the reverse complement.
CTTAGTCCATTCCTCTTCATGGGAGCATGCCAAACAACTATGGAGGGTTCATTCATGAATCTATACATAATTTTACTCCCAGCATATGTTAATAAATCTATTTTTACATTGCCTGATTTGTATACTCTTACCATTATCTTGCAGTGTAGGGCTCTACAAGAGGGCAAGCCTATCAGATTTCTCCATGGGCAAGATTGGGCCAAATTATATGATGGAGGCATCCATCTCTCACATGGCCTTTGGTAGATTTTTTTCCATTACATACATTCTCAGCTAATTTACATTATCAGCCATGAGACACAAGGCATTTTTCCATGTAAATTTTTGAAGCAGCAACTTGGAAAACTACGTTGCCACTTTTGGAGAAACTGTTGGTACTTCCTGGCATCACATTAAACCTTCATCATTTCCCTCATTTTGTTTTTTATCATGACTTCCTTGGCTGATGTGGATCTGATTTACGTTGGGAGCATGATTGTAAGGTTGACACATGAGTTGGGAGTGTCCTTAAAAGGGAAGGATTCCCACATTTTCTGCATTGCATGCTCTAAGGGGAGAATGAGAAAAAATGTGGCCACCACAACTAAGTATTTGTTACCTCTTGAGGTGGACCATAATTTTGATGATCATTCATTGTATAATCATGGGCAAGTGATAAAATATGACTTGTATTTTCAGCTGACCCATTCAGCCATTTACTTTTTACTAGTGAATGTGAGAATTTTCACCACTAGCCATTTAGCAACATACCACTTGCCATGCCAATTTCTGAAGAAGCAATGGATGAGATTGTGTTGTGTCCTTTTGAGACTTTTTTGGTATCATACAGTAGCTTTCAAAGCCTACAGCAAACATCTCACTTGGACATTCTATGATGACCATGTCTTATTCATCATGGAAGGAATGTTTTGGGGTAGCTTGTTCTTCAATGTTGGAGGGGAAATCTTTGGTGGATTGCTCTACATTTTCCACTTGAGGGCAATACCTTTGCAGCCCATGAGCAGAACATACTCTGCACTATTCATAATTGGAGAGGAGGATAGCATGGGATAGGCCTTCTTGCCTATCATGTTCAGTCATTCAGCCCACCTACACTTCAGGAGCCAGTGATGGAAGGAATTCTTCATGAGTTACCATGCTGGAGGGTGACTCATATAATATGGATGATAGCTTGGGGGTCGAGGTTTCACTTTGGGGGAATAATATTTCCCATGCATCTCACACTCCATGCCTTGAGACTACCTCTAGACCACACATGGTTGTCTCTTGAACACTTTCATTCTCATGATCATAGTCATTTGGGGAGTTTCACCAAGTGCAAATCAATATGCTTGGAAGAGGCACTATGGAGTTTCATGGATGAGATGGCATCATATTATTTGGAGGATTCCATCATATGTTGATGCTGCTAGAGGAGGTAAGGAGATTCACTCAGTTCTATCCTTGCATTTGCTTGAGGACAAGCAACATTTGGGAGGGGAGGACTGTAATGTTCAAGAATTTTCATGAATAAATTGAAACATTAATTTTTTCTCCTTTTATGTAGTAGGTGAATAAAAAGGAAGAGGAGGCCCCTTGACATGAATAAAATCCTTCCTAATGTGAAAAGGGAACCTTTGAGCAGTTTATTTTTCACCTCCTAGTGTGAAAGGGGCCAATTGCATGAGGACAAGATCAAGTTGACCAAGTCAACCAGCACAGCCTAAGGAGGAGTAGCTTGCTTAAGAAGACAGCGCAGTTTTGAAGGGAAGAGATTCAAATGAAGATGGAAACCCTATGGGGTGGGACCCAAGGGGAAGGAGCTTACAACTTCATAAGGAGGAGAAGGGTAGCATTGTGGGGTTAGCTTGTGTATTTCGATTTCATGTCTGCCTAGACATTTTCTGCAAACTCCTGCTACTCGGCAGAGTTTGGAGGAATTCCTGTTTAGGAATTCCCTATCCTTCATTGAGTGATCTCTTGAAGGGGTTTTGCTTCATTTCTCCCACATCTAGATTGTAGGCCAAGAATTTCTCACAATTGCAGCGTTATTTCTGTAGCATAGGACACTGTGTTGCTGGGTAGTGCAGTGGGAGGGTTCTTTCTTCTACTCTTGTGCATTTCTATTCAGTGGAGGGAGTTTCTCTTGCATTGAGGGAGTTGTATAGGAGATTTCAGAGCTGATTTCAGATCTTGGCATGTGGCCAACTCATGTTCCATCCATTGCAGTGCAGTTCACTAGGTAAACTACGTTATTCTGGTGATAGCAGCAGCTGCGGGGTTTGATCCCTTGCTTGAGGGCTTATTCTTTGGAGAAAGGGCCAACCCTTCTCCCAGAAAGCTTTGTATTCCATTCCTCTTCTATATTTTCATATTCTCAGATATATTTGTGTTCAGTTTTGTAGTGACTACGTTTTCCAGCTACATATATTTGCAGATCTGCACTTGTACACTTTGTATCTTCATGAACCCCCTTGTGGGTGATCTTTATTGTGTATAAAGAGGAAAGGAATCTTATTTTATTAGCCATTGGATGCTTGTCCATTTCAGATCTGATATGTCATGTTATTCTCTACATAGACCCTAGATAAATAATTATTTTCTTGATTCAGTACTTTCTGCATAAGCTAGGCTATGGAATTTAAGCTCATTTGAGGCACATAGAAATAGGGAGATTTGTTTATATGAGCTATAATAATTTGTTTCACCTAAAATTATGCATGTGAGCTTTATATCATGTCTACTAAGGTATATAAGTCCCATTTCTCACTTTTATAGCGTTATTTTCTGAAGACAGTTGTTTGGTGCTCATATGTTGCTGCAATTTTCAGCTAGTTCATCTTGGGAGATCTGAATAACCTGCTTAAGGTTATTTCTTTGGGATTAAATTCTGTAAGGAGGTTGAATTATATATTTTCTATGGAATTCCAGCAGTGGTTGGCCTTATTTTCACATCTGCTTCCTTATACAGCGTCCCTAAGGAACTTGCTGCAGCAATTCCTGAATAGGAATAATTAGATATATGTAGACAGAGACTGTAAAAGGCTAGGTAACCTTTGGTTCTCTCCCTTATTTGGAAGGAGAAATAACTAGTAAATGCTTCAGCAGTCCATCTCTGGCTCAAACTTGTGATTTTTCTGAAAACGGGACATTACAAAGAACTAACCAGAAAAAAATCAATGGAAATAAACCCACAATACCATGCCTATCCAGGAAATTTCAAGGCTAGTAAATCGACATGCATACACCATGCATGCCAAAACTAGTGATAAAAACATACATGCAACTCGGTACCTACACTCAGAATTTGTTGTAGAGGTTGATCTCGATTTTATCTTGCACTTTACTGCTCTTTCTTTGCCTTCTTGTTCCAAATCACCAAGTATGCCACACTCTCCACAAGTGCTCCAAGAAAACTCTATGTATGAGAGAGTGTGAGAGAGAGAGAGAGAGATAATAATGAGATAACTCCAAAAATTCACTTACAAAAGCTTCCCAACTGATCCACATAAGCCTTTTTATTAATGAGGCCACTATTTTCTTGATTTTCCATTATTTTCCTTCATTTTCCTCCTCACATGCAAAGTGTGACCTTTCACCTCCCTTTTCTCCTATTTTCCATTATTTTCATAAATAAAATGCCAATTAATGCCTCATGCCTTTGAAAAACATTTGCCTTTTCCTTTTCCAATTTCCTTCAGCCATAATACCTGAAATGAACACCTTCTAGGATGTTTTTCCGACCATTTAGCTTGGAATACATGTTCCATCCATTGTGGTTATTAATTTAATTACATGGAATTTTCACTAGGTTTGTTACAGAACCCTCCCCCTTAGGGGAACACCGTCCTTGATGTTCAATGACACCTACAAACCAGAAAAATGCTAAAACAAAACATATTTCCTATGGAGATTTATATCATAGCTCGTTGCAGTATTTATAATGAATAACCTGCTCAAAAGAAAAATCCATCATGACAAGCATACCAGGTACTAGAGCTTTATAACACAACTCGTGATGGTGTTTACAATAACAAATGCATATATAGTCATAAACATTTTATTCAACCAAAAAATAACCAAACCGTTTATGGAGATTTATAAATCTAGCTCGATATAGTATTTACAATAATATACACATATACACATTTTCTCAACCAACAAATAGTAGGATACGATGCTCGTATCAGCAACAAGGGGATCCAGAGGCTCACACCTCCACCCTCAAAGTAGTACCAGGATTCACCTCCTTCCCAGGAAGTCCATAATTCACTGGAAAATTTAAATCTGCATCTGATGTCTAGCGCTACAATATTACAACACTTGTCCTATCAGTGAAAAATTAGCGGCTCATTCTTCCAGGGAACACTCTCAATGTGTTATGAATCCATCTAGGAATGCCAACGAAAAAACTAAATCCATCCCCAAGCTTCCATTCTCTGCTACACAATCCCTCGGGCAATCTAGTTACGTCCTTTCATGTAGTCACTCACCTTTCAATTTCCGTTGGAACCCCCATCCTAGACAGTCCATCCCTTGGAAAGGATTCCTCGCATCGAAAGGCCAAACAACCAAGACATATACCTACCTCAAAACCATCATACATGTCATAGCATTCTCATGGAAATAAATGGACACTATTGGGTACCAGTTTCCCACAATGGCCTTGCTCCTGAAGTGCTTTACCATCATACCGCTGCATGTTCCAATTCCTAAATATGCAGTGCTTGCAATCAGTTCCAACCACCCAACCAGGAATTTTCATGCATTCCTGTACCAAGCACATAATTTCCATTAGATCCAAAATAAGTTGAAATAAACTTAAATCATACCTCATTGGTAGCTCGTCAACAAGGTACACTTGCAATCTTGTTCACTTCCTGTCAAAACAAGTCAAAATAGTTGTTTGATCAAATTATCATGTATAAACATATCACATCTGGTTAGCTCAAAACATAACCATCGTAAATTAAAATCATGAATCACATGAAATCACCATAAAACATAATCATAAATCACATGTAACCATCATAAGTCATAATCACATATCACATGCATAATAAACCAAAAAAAAATACCGACACTTATCCTTCATTGATCCTTACTTCTGCATTTTTCGTTTGTACACACACCAGATCGGTTGCCACACCCGACAAACACTGAATTCTGTTTCTTCCTTTCAATCATGTACACATACACATAGTGTACATTACAACATGTACACCCACATACGACATACAACAGCATACAATACACGCACCCACCAACATAAGACACATACACCTACACCTAGGGTACAATAAAACACAATACATATGCCTACACCAGCATACAACACATACACCTACACCCGGTGTACAATACAACACAACACATACACCTACATCTGGTGTACAACAAACCATATGCATATACACATACTGAGTACAACATAATGAATACACATATCACGATACCATGACTACACTATGCACATACATAGTACCACATGTCCTTCACAAAACATGTACGACATGCACACACTACCACATGTTTACCAATACCATATGCACAACATGTACACAATACCACCTGCACACAACACTAACTACACAATGTGTGTGCAACATCACATGTACACGACACCACTTGCACAACATGTAAGCAATGCCAAATGTACACCGCACCACTTGTACAATGTGTACACAATACCACATGTACATAGCACCACATGCACAACAAGTACACGACACCACACATACACAGTGCTACATGCGCGGCATGTACACAACACTACCTGCACACAACACCACTTGTACAACATGTACACAACACCACATGCATGCAACACCATCTAAACAATCATGCACACAACACCAAATATACATAGTACCATATGTACGTCATGCACACAACACCATATTTACATAGCATTTCATATTCAACATGCACGTAGCACCATACTTACACAACACCACATATCCAACATGCGCACAACATCGTATGCACACAACACCGCACATCCAACATCCACACAATACGATATCTACAAAACACCACATATACAACACATACATAGCACCATCTATACCTAGCACTGCATTTGCAATATATACACCACACCATATATACAACATGCATACAACATCATATGTACACAACACTACATATGTTACATGTACACATCACCATAGGTACAATCATAGAATACACAACACTATGGTATATGTAACATATGTAGTGTTGTGTACCTATGGTGATGTGTACATGTAACATATGTAGTATTGTGATTACTCATGCATTGAGCTTCATTAGGGATTTATATTACCTGTTGGGTACCACACATCTCTACCTGAGCTCCACTATATTCCTCTTTCCCCAACCAATCCCCGAGACTCTCAAAACATAAATGACAATCACACGAAACAAAGAATGATACCATGGAAAACCAATAGCAATAAGTCACCAAAACAAGTGGTATGGACATACACTAGACACAATAAAAACCACAAATCAATTGCAACCAAATCACAAAATACCAAAATCACAAGAATTTACAACAAACACCATGACTCAATCCCCATGGTTCCCAGTGCCTCCAAGTGAAAGCTCAACCTGAGATTTCTTTACGATTTCATGGAAATCTCTTTTCCATGTAATCCCCTGCATCATACTGTCATAAAAACATAATTTTCCATGCATAAATAAATATAACCATATACCAATATAATTACCTTGTTATGACAATCACGTTGGCCTGTAACTAAACACACGTGTCATCAATAGGTACCAAACATCAAGACAACATATCTATCAATTTGAAATAAACTTTTACCAAGACTAACAACCATGTCATAACTGGCAGTCAACTCACATCCATCAGTCATAATACTTAACGCTACAAATATCACCTACTTACACTCAAGTATATATTGACTATCTCAGCACATATGTGTTGGCACAACCATCTTAAAGCAATATCATTCCTTCATGCAATCTTACGGACATATAGACTCATATCGTTTAGTTAATCAAACATTCAAGAAACTTGCAAACAGACCATGTTAAATAGTTCAACTAGATGGCATAATAGAAACCCAATCACTCAAACATTGAATAGCCGACATAATCAAACATTCAAACACTAAGTAGACGACATAAGAAAAACATACCTTAATGTATCTCGGGGGAGGTTATCTTGTCTACACAATCAATATATATTAGTACGAAATAACTTCACAATGTATAATCCCAATAATAAATAAGGTCATGATATCCATAAAAGTAACTAGCTAACATGTTAACAACATAAACTCATAAACAATTGTGATCAATACATAATAATCACATATACAAAGTCATTCTAGACATAATACAACACACTATCATAATTAGGTCGACTCATGCCTGAATGTCATAACCCTAACTATCAAGTCATTAGCATGTAACAACAACAAGTTATATATCATGCTCATCAACGACATGTAACCTAATCATCAATCTAACTATCATACAACATCAAAATTTTAATCCATAACATGATCATCAAAAACATATAAGTTATCTAACATAAATCAACAATAACAATGCATACCACAACCAGTTTCTATCATTCATGACTATTCGACACATGTACATATAACCGCACTAATCAACTAGAATCTATAATGTATGTAACCATAACATCAATAGAATGAAAGGAATACACATAACCATAATGCATATAACAATCCTTAACCTACATACCTACATGCCCAACATCCAAACATGTATTACAACACGCTCTTTCCTCGAGGTCTAATGTTGCAACTTCACTTTGGTGGTCTACATCTCCTGCGCTATCTTAGCCAAAAAATTAGCATCATAACATACCAATATCATAATGATGACCTAATTGCATACAATGACCTCATGCATGACAACCTCAACAATACCAATGCAAACTTGACCATATGCACCCACTTGACATGTATAACCAATCATGAATGATCAATGCATATTCAACATATGACATAACACAAGAAAGAATACACGGATAACACTAAAGCACCACCAATATGTAACCCTATCATAACTAAGAAATGCATGTACAATATGTAACAATATGTAAGCAAGTGTGCACGCATAATACACAACCATGAAAACCACATAACCAGTCATACACACATGGCAACATGTTGAGAAAAGCACCATCAACCCTTTCATGGCGACACCATCATGGCCACCACAACATGTATGAAATAATAACATATATACCACAAACATACTAAACACATATGTAGATGCATAATCAACACACTACCCATCGATTCCAAGGGTTGAACAATCCTTTGATACCAATATGTAACACCCTCTTCCCACATCTACCAAAGTAACGGGACAACTGGGGTAAAAATGTGATGACAGGTTAATAATATGAGATTCAACCTCCTAGATGACTTTGAGGAAGTGGAACCAATAGAAACATGACAAATAGACATTACAATTTATCATTGACATCCCAGGAGGTAACCAAACCTTCCAGGGCCTTGTTCCCTAAGGGGGAACTAATTTTTAACCCATTTGAGGCTTAGTCGTGACATGTAAAGGCAAGGGAGTGATTATAGACCCTTATTTGCAAGCTTTCCTTGTCAAGGCCACGGTTATGGAAAAAAAAAGGTCAATACGGTGCCTCCAACTCTAGGATCCATGCCACATTTTTAGCCCCTCGGCCCAAGTCATTTCCCAGAACTTCCTGTAACTTTGAGAGAGGATAAATAACATTAAAACAATTTTATGGAAGCAATCACATGATTAGGAACTCATCTGACCCCACCCAGCCATGAAAGGAATTTCGTCAAACATGTCACAAACATTTCATCTACAAGTGTAGACAACAAAATTAGACAAGGGGATCTAATACTTATCTGAGAATCGCTAATAAGCATTGCTCCCTTACATCATAAGCTGAAATAAAATCTATTTTACCATTGATACATTGTATATTCATTTATAAGGAAGAAAGTAGATTGAGCCACACATCATCACTGATAAAATACAAGCTCATAACTAGCATAATATCAACAAAAATACAATGGATATAATGGAAAATAAATCCATACATAAACCAATACATTTGTAGACCGAATACCAGAGGAATGAAATTTTCATTAATGAATGTAAAAACCAACCAGAGATGGAACTTCCATATTCCACCCGACCATAGATTGGTTGGTCCAAGTCTCACTTCATCCAATCACCCTCGTGCCATATTCCAAGCATGAATGTGGGACTTTACCAAACAAATCATTCAACACCAAACTAGGGCTCGAGATACCAAACCGTCTCAACCGCAAAACCAGTGATTCCACCTCACGGTCGGACATCACTAACCATCACGGTTTGATCTCAATCCAAGTTATTCTAGAGCTCTAGAGTGTTTGTTCCAAACAGGGATTCCAGGACTAGTAATTCAACCCAAACTATTACAGGGCTTCCAGTGTTTTTCCAACCAGAGCTTCTAGGACTAGTAACTCAACCCTACTTGTTTCCGGGCTCCAGAGAATTTTCCCAACCAAGGCTCCAAGACTACTGACTCAACCGAAGGGATGTTCACCAGGCTCCAGAGCATTTTTTTTACCAAGGCTTCCAAGACTAGTAACTCAAACCACAATTGTCCATCAGGCTCCAAATCATTTTTTCAACCAAGGCTCCAGGAACTAATAACTCAACCCATGACTAAGGGAATAATGAGAACCAACTAGAAAAAAATCAATCAGAATAAACCCACAACACCATGACTATCTAGGAAATGGCAAGGCTAGGCAATCCACATGCATACACCATGCATCCCAAAACTAGAGAGGAAATCATACATACAACTTGGTACCTACACTTAGAATTTTTTGTAGATGTTGATCTCGACATCCTCTTGTGATTTCCTTCTCTTTATTTTCCTTCTTGCTCTAAATCAGCAAGTATGCCACACTCTCATTTTTCCATCATTTTCCTTAATTTTCCTCCTCACATGCAATATGTGACCTTTCACCTCCCTTTTATCCTATTTTCCATTATTTTCATAAATAAAATTCCAATTAATACCTCATGCCTTTAGAAACACTTTTCCTTTGCCCTTTCCAATTTATTTTAGCCATAATACCCAAAATGAACACCCACTAGGATGTTTTACCCACCATTCGGCTTGGAATATGTGTCCCGTTCATCCTGGTTACTATTTTAATTACATAGAATTTTCACTAGGGTTGTTACATATTATGACCTCAACTTCTTGGCAAGATTTTGATTCTCTGCATCTTGTGCCCATTACCGAGAATATGATGGTATTTAACATAGGAACCAATCAACCATTAGGGATCCTTCCTAATTTTCCAATTACTTTGGGAGGAAAGTATAAGATCTCAATCCATTAAAATTATAACAGATTTGGCACATCTAAGTGTTCTAGCTAAAATTAATTTCAATAAAAACAATGAACACAACAACATCTATAAATGAAACACTTTATTTCAATTAGTATTCAGAAAATGAAACATGCCCAAATACAAACGGATAATGGAGCCCCTACCTCAGCATACACGCCTGCTCAATGAACAAGAAAGTGAAAATACTGAAGCACAATTGTGAATCTTGAATGGATCCACCAAAAAATATCACCACAGGGTTTTCGTCCCAGGATCAAGCTAGAACTAGCCACACCAACTCCCCAAAAAAACACAAATATATAGACAAGTTCAAGATGATCCCTATATCTCGCCCTTATCCCTTTTTATAGGTTATATGGACCTTATTTTATTGTTTTCCTTCGAAAAATGAAGGCAGATATAATGGGCTGATAGCATGGGTTGATTCTGTCTATTTTGACCTTATAAAGAAAATGGAATATTACAAATCCTCGTGCCCAAATATTGCTAGTCCTCAAGTGTCCACTTCTATGCACAACAGAAGCATTTGTACATTTATACTGGGATCTCATACAACCCAATGTATTATTCCATTCCTCCACATCAAATGGTCCTAAATGGATCCTTCGATACCTGGATCCCAAAAAATCCTCCGACCAATCCTCCCCTCAATAGAATCACTTGGATCCCAAACAATCCTTTGGAAAATTCTACCCCCAATGGATCCTCATGGATCCCAATGCCACTTAAATCCTGGGACTTGTGGTTTATGCTACCATTTTAGCGCTCCATCATTGCCCATGCCAAAGGGCCCAAACTGTAATATGCCCTTAGCTATGAGTATCCTCCAAAGAATCAACCCATCAATAGAATACCAACTCATAATCTCTCACAAATCCATACTTGGGGAAGGGTGAATATCTGCAAATCCACAATGTTGATGTTTTTCGATGCTCAATTCATGCTCCTCTACTTGGTTACCCAACATGATGCGTTTGGAGAACTTTCCCCTACTCTTCCCAATGTATAAAGGTGGGTTTTTGGTGTTGCAAGCCTTATCTATGTATTTTGGTAGAGGGCTGGTCTATAACTCCTGATTATACTCCTCTTGTTGCCTTGTGAGGGACTTGAGTTATTCCTCAGCACTAGATAACTTGGTCGTTGATTTGGCACATACCCCTATGAGTTCCTCAAATTTTCTGTTCTCCTGTAAGACCGTGTCTCGTACTGTCTAGACTCTCTACTTCAGCAACATAAGATCTGTCTTGAAATGCATGATCCTTTCCCAAAAGTCTTCTACTAGAAATTCTAGTGTCGTGGTGAATGTCTCTATATTTGTCTTCACCGAATGCCTAACGACCACAACTTCAACTTGAGCCTTGACCAAATCTCTAGGAATGATTCATTTTGCACATTATTTTTGTCATGTTTCTCCTCATGATAATACTCATCATGTTGGTTCAATATGGTTGGAACCTCACTCAAATCTCCCTATTCTCCTCCAACTGTGGAGACAATATGTTCATCCCTTTCAAATGTCGAACATAGATGCACTGGTGGATTGTTATCTATACTTGATTGTTCATATTCTTTATGTATATTCCCCTGGGGATCTATGGACTCAGTTTTATAGGAGTCTACCTCATCAATACCATTAGGTAGAATTTCCTCATGCAATTCCAAATGCTTGTCATCCTGCAAGCCTCCTTGAATAATGTCACGATGTTTCTCACCATATTGAAGATCAACAAACCTAGTTACAAAAGACTCCCCATGATCTAAAGGAATCTCCTCTTGTTCTCTCTTTTTTGCCTTCTTGTTATCACCTGGACAGGAATGGTTAAGGTCCCAAGGACCCTTGCATATAAAGCATAGTCCTCTCCTCCTTAGCTCATTCTTGCTTCAGATTTTTGTCTTGCTTTCTCCATCAATACTTCTCAACTTCTTCCTAGTCAACACCTTTATGAGCCATTTTATGTTTTTCTTGACCAATTTCTTGACTACATCATTGGTAGCTAGTGATACCTTTGGTTCCTTCCTCTAAATGGTCAACAATTTGGATCTTAGTATCTTGCGTATGTTATCTCCTTTTAAGAAAAGAGACACAATATTTTGAATGCATGATTTGACATTGTCTGAGTGAGCTAATGTAATACTCATATAAATTTTTTGGAGCAACTGAAATATCAATGCGTCGCATTCCATATTCAGCATGAATGTGCTAAAACTAAACCCTGCAATGAGTTTCAAAATTCTACACTATTTTTGATAAGTAGGAAGCATGATGTTGTTCAACCCGTGAAGGGCTTCTACTATCATCTGCAGTATATCTGTCATGAGATCATTATTTTAGGGTAGTAGTGGTGATGTTAGAGCTACGACCCTAATAAGACAAGAAGCAATTGTGAGCCTAACCACTTCATCAAGATGTTCCCAAAGTTTGGGTTATATTAATACAAGCATGGATGGTTTGAGAGCCCAACTAAGTTTCTTCCATTCTAATTGTCCTATCTTGGACAGACATATGTCTAATTCCTCCAACTTATGAAGGTCTATGACTAATTTTTTTTGTTGCAATTTAGAGACAAGTGCGAAGAGCTTAGCTCCTATTCTTTGTCCGTCCTTCACCTCCCATGGTTTCTTTTGTTGCAAAATGGCATGGAACCTTTTTCAGAATGGTCTCCTGTTTTGACAATAATTTTTGTCTATGGAGGTACGGTTGCTTAAAGGACCATATATCCTCACTAGTTCATCAAGGATTTTTTGGTTGTTTTCCAAAATTTCTTCAAGATGATCCATCTTCTCAAGATTCTCATTAAAACCTCCTACCTCTTTTCTTCCTTCCTCTTTTTTTTTTTTTAATATATACATTAAAAAACCCTTATAGCTCCTTATATATATACTCTTATTAAACAACCCTAAGTTCTTCCATCAATAAACTAAAAAAGCGCTTCAAAAAATATTGAATAAAATAAACGACAAAGCGCTTCAAACTTTAAGACAACAAAATTTTGATATCTCCTTCGTTAGATTTGTTGCATGATGATCCCTTAGCATTGTCAATCAATTCCACTACACAAAAATTCACGAATAGTTACCTCTGCTACATCTACTAGCTAGAATGAGCCTCCAGGGATTATTATTTTTGTGCTCAGCTTGCCAGGTTCCTCGTCCCAACCGTCCAATGCTCATAATATATTTATGGCCTCTCTACCATCGTGTGGCCCTTTTGAATTGTGAAAGGTTGTCAATGTTATGGCCACATTGATGTTGTTGTGACAATCATGGTGTTTCTCCCCTCAAGACAGTCTCACGTCCTATGCTTACGCTACTGGATTGTGAAGATGAATTTTGATCTAGGGATTAGGGTGTGGAACCCATGCCTATACCATTGCTATCGATGTGCCAATCACGGAGTCTTTTCCCTCAAGAAAATATCATTTCCTACGTTTAAGCTACTATATTGTGAAGACGAATTCTGATCCTAAGATCACGGAGTGGAACTCACGCCTATACCAGCATTATCGAAATGTCCTGGCCTCATGGACTGTCCTGTGCCAAATCTTGTCCTTGCTCCAACGTCACAATCCTTATTTCCTCCACTCATCATGGATCGGCTCTGAAGCAAGAGAATCGATCCATCTAAAATGATGATGGATCGTAGCTTCCCAAGTTTGAGAAATTTAGATACTTCAATGAAAATCTTCTCCAATTGGAATTGTTGGCCTCCTTAGCACTGTGTGTTGATCCCTCTCCACAGTGCTATCACAATGTTGTTCTCCCTTCTACGTGAGCAGTAACCCCTAGATCCTCAACTGTGGCATATATGTTTTACAACCATAGGTCTATGCACAATTGTTTCCTGCTCTTGTACTATATTATTTGCTGCAACAGCTTGGCTTCCTATTTACATAATGAAGTGGTAAATAACACCATATTTACCATCCAATTATTCCAATGGTGCCTTTAAGGACCAAATTACATCTATTTTAGCACAGTTCAATGATTGTCTTTCTATAGTGTGATGCGCTCCATGGTGATGGTTCACGGATTTGTAGGCGTTTTGGACCTGATCGCACCCTTAAGAATTAAGTTTAAATATATTTCTTACTAAATGTTATTGTCAGTTTTGACTTGTCCTACTATGAGGCAGCTCCCCACAGAAAATATTTCCATTGATCCCAACACAGTTGATGTGACTTTTGTGCACCATGTTGTTCACTTGAAGGCTTAATTCAAATCATTTTTCTATGGATAAAAAGCTCATTCCTTTGACTATATTCAGGTTTATGTGGCACAAAACCCTCCCTTCGATGGTGTAATGACCAGATTTGGCTATGGTGAGAATGCTGACCTTGGTGCAGTGTCATTTTCTTGTAGTCTATGGCCCTCCTCATGGCTTCTTCGAAGTAAACTCGCATTTTCTTAGGATGCCCTTTGATCCTTTATCTTACCTTATTGCTGCCCAATGCGACGCCTTCTCTTCTTGAGGGTTTTACATGACCTTGGAGAAGGACAACTATACGAGAACGCCCTTTCAATTGAATTTGGCTCCTGAACTTGAATGTGAATAGGTAGATTTGGTGCAATTGACCGAGATTTCATCCAATAACCCTACAAGAAAATTAATAAATTATCAACCTGAACACGATCTTCTAATTTCAACCCAATCACCTCGACCCAATACCAAATGACATGGATCTATTGCGCAACAATCAGATATGAACTTTTACGGTGTTATTGATCCTATCAACCTACACCCTTCCACGCGATATAGTGCCTTGTCGCCTGTTCCACCGACCCCGGGTGATTTATATTGAACTCGATGCGCCAGTTTCTTGCTTTTTAGTGGAATGGAAATCCCAAACACCTGTGGCCTCGATTTCTTGGTGACAATGTACCAACCAAGGAATTCACGGTATACAGTCAGCCTTTTACTGAGAGAATGGCACGCTAATATAATTAATGTTGATTGTGATGTGGATTATGCCACAGCTACTTAACTCTATGCCTTGGTTTGGCATTTTTCACTCTGAATCCTAAACAATGGCCTCACAAACCTTTCTCTTGGAGCCTCAACCAAGCGATTCTTTCCCTTAATAACCTCAAAAAAGGAGAAAAATAGGAAATCAACTAGGGTGATATAAAATACCACCGAATCTGGAAGATGCCAGCTAGGGTGAGAAGAAATATCACCGAAGATCCCTACATAAAACCCTTAAATAATCATGCAGATAAATTGAAGTTTTTATATAAAACCCTCATGCTGGTAGGATTCATAACTTTGATACCACTATAAGATCCCAATCCATAAAAATTATAGCAGATTTGGCACATCTAAATGTTCTAACCAAAATTAATTGCAATAAAAACAATGAACACAACAAGATCTGAAAATGCAACACTTTATTTCAATTAGTATTCAGAAAATGAGACATGCTCAAAATAAAAACAGATAATGGAGCCCTTGTCTCAGCATACACAGCTACTCAATGAATAATAAAGTGAAAATACTGAAGCACAATTGTGAATCTTAAATGGATCCACCAAAAAACATCACCACGGGGTTTTTGTCCTGGGATCAAGATAGAACTGGCCACACTAAGTCCCCAACAAAACACAAATAGATAAAAAAGTTCAAGATTATCCCTCTATCTCTTCCTTATCCCTTTTTATAGGTTATATGGACCTTATTTTATTGTTTTCCTTCAAAAAATGAAGGCGGATACAATGGGCTGATACCATGGGCGAATACCACGGTAAATACCATGGGTTGATTCCGTCTATTTTTACCTTATAAAGAAAAGAGAATATTACAGAAAGGCTATCTATATCGATGTGATGGTAGTCCAAGTCCCTTTGGATTTTAATTTACTCCTTGGGTGTGACTATGCTTATGTCATGGGAGCTCTTGTCTCTTCACTCTTTCAAGTAATGTACTTTCCACTTGAAGGAATAATAGTGACCATTGATTAGCTTTAATTAAATGGTCCTAATTTCACTCCCAATCAACCAACATCCCTAAATGGTCCTTATATGTAAGTGATACCTCCATCGCCACATAATAATTATGTGGAAACTTGTTCCATGCATGCATCTATTAATGATATAGTAGGTGATCTAGTGCATCATTTACTAGGGACATCGGAGTCTGATCTTTCCATTATATCCCTTGATATGTATCCCTTATAGAGTGTTGTTCTCCCATATGATGAGAACCTCTTGGAAGCCATGGCTCTCTAAAGGTGATGATCAAGGTCTGGAGTAGAGTTCTTTTTCTTATGCCAAACTCGTTAAAAAAATGAAACAAGGTGTCATAAGCAAGGTTCCTTGTCTTGTGTCAAGATCATTAAAAAATGAAACAAGGTCCCATGAGGATAGTCATTTTACTATCTCAACCTCATCAAAAAATGAAATAGGTTCTTATGAGCATAGTTTCCTCTACATTTCAATCTCGCATAAAAATGAAAATATCTTGAGCATGGTTCTTTTCCTGTGACAGTCTCATTAAAAAATGAAACAAATCCCCTTCTAATTCGAGTCCTTTATTAGATATCGTAAATTCCTTGTCGAGACTTTTACTTGATCTCATAAATTAAGCTTCAATCCATCCACCTGCTAGAAACTGATAGTCTAATTAGGTCAATGAAATTAATCTTAGGTAGCCTATACCTCAACTTGAGTCATTATGTTGAGGGCATGAAAATTTATTTCAAGCACAGTTTTCCTTTGTTTCAATTTTGTGTAAAAATGAAACAAATTTCAAGCATATGTCTCCCATGTTTCAAGATTTTATAAAAAATGAAACCATTATCATCCTATTCTCATGATTTCCATTTTCATTAGCCTATTTCTACTAGATGAGCCTTAGTTTTCTCATTCCATCGTGTTACACAATAATTTATCACTTTGCTCACTTCCCACCCCTAATCGTGAAGTTCCCTGTGATAAATCCTCTACAGTATATCCACCTGGGAAAAATACATAAATTAATCCTCTAATTACTAAAAGAAAGTTGCCTTGAAAGATCATTGACGAAACTTAGCAAAAACCCTAAATTTTTGGGTCAGCGTTCTTCTCTAGTTGCCTACCCATGTTGATGGTAGCTTGACAGTTATAGCCTATCGCTATTATCACCCTTTTGATTGAGAAAACCACGTTTAACCCTTTCTATTAGTGTTTCCTCAAATGGAGGAGAAGCTTCGACCTCTATAAGTTTCCAAGACGCTGAGGTGGATGTCATTCGGTGGAGATAGGGTTGATCTCTCTCATTTAGAGCTTTTGATCTTATCAATGGGGGATTATCCCTTGAAACGTGGACCTTCCTCTTTCTTTTATAGGCTTCTAAATCCCTCTCCCTTCCTATAAATTGATCCCCAACCTTCCACTACTAGTTGGTCATTGTTGGGCTAGTCTAATCATTCATTTTCCTTGAATCCCCGTATTGTGATAACGCCTAAGCTATCCGGGAGAAGGATTGCCTTAAGAGCTTCAGTGAAGGACTCAAACGTCACCAAAGAGATACCTCCAACATCAAGGCCATGGTTGTAAGCTCTCTCTTTCATATTTATTAATAAAACATCTTATGTTTTCTTTCTATATTTTTCTAATATTTTACACGAATAGTCTAATGTTCCTTGATCTGTTAGATAGTCGATATTTAATGAATGTTTTGTATTGGATTATGTTTGTTGTTGTCTCTTGATATCCTATAGATAATTTTACACCAATAGTATCAAAGAGCGAGCCTGAGGGACTGTGGATCAAGGCCATCATCAAAGGATTAGAGCATAGCATCAGGAAGAGGTAGGCCTATTTCCTTTCTCATATTGTTTTGGATATTAGCTAAAAAATCTTGCATTAGATACTCATAAGTTTCTAGACCCACTATAGGGATAAAGAGATCACCTATGTCAGTAGAGTGCATTTATCTTCACAACAGAATTGATGACTCCGATGGGGAGCATTAACCTCTTTGTCTTCCCTTTCCCGAGTTGATTTATGATCTGTTTGACCGATCATTGAGATGTGAGTCTACTTAGCTATATATACATATGCATAGGATTTGATAGCTATTTTAGAGTGCCAGGTCTCGTTTTAGTGTGAAAATATTTTTATTTTTTCTTATTTTTAGTGCTTAGTGCGTTTTCTTCCCTTACAGTAGCGCTGAAAATGATGTTCTATACTAAGTAGCCGTGTTGATTTGTCTTTCAACACTGTTAAATTTACATTGTGTCTTAACCATTGAGAAAGTATGTTGAGTCTGAATGACCTCCTGGCATTGTATTTGGTTTTTTTGTGTTGCTCGAATGGTTGGTTTTGTCTCTTTGACTTGGTTGTGGTTAGAGTGAAGTTAAAACATTTTATAGGTATTTTAGGTTAATTATTCTTCGCTTTTCACTTGTGTTTATTTTCAGAGAATTTATAGGCTGTGATTTAGAGTTTTATTCCAATCAGCTCGAACAACATCACACATCGCTTTTGGCTTGTTTTGAATTTTTTCGTTTGCACTAGTCATCACTGCACTTAGAGATCGCTTTCAATTAAGTGTCAAACATAAGGTAGTGATTGTTTGATTCAAAAGTTTACAAGAGTGTGCTTTATCTAGTTTCCAAATTCAAAAGAGTAAATCAAAAGTGATTTTCATTTTGAAATTTTGATTTAGTTTGTTTTTCATCATTTGGAAAATGAGTGAAAGTGATTTTCATTCATGCATGTTTTGAAGCGATCTTGTTTTCCATTCGATAATAAAGAAAAGTGAAAACTATTCTTTTGCATTTCTTTGTTCATTTGGTTGATTTTACTTTATTTCACTCATTGCATATGAATTTATGTGTTGGAAATTATTTTTTTATTAATATTGGAATTATTTTATATATTATATATATATATATAATTATAATATATTATATGATTTAAATTTCATATATTATGTTATAATATTATATATATTAATATTAATAATTAATTTTCAAATCCTAATTAATATATTTAATCCCACATATAATATGTTTTTATAAACCCATAATCTGCATATATCATTAAATGTTGGTTTAATTCCAAAGGGTATGAATATAAATATTAATGGTGGAGTAGATTACATGCTAATATTGGTGGCATATTAAATTCACATTTAAATACATTTCAAAGGTTACAAAGTGTTAATTCTGGTGGCACATTACAAAGGTTGGTTGGACTATATTTAAATTTCATATGGGGCGTATATTAAAGTTTTGCTGGAAAAAAATGGTGGCATATTAATTTTTTTAAGTCCACTATATAATTTTGATGGTGTATATAATGCATTGGTATAACGTGCAAAACATATATATGGGGCAGAGGTTGGGGTTCAACCCGTGACCTCCCCCCAACCAACTCTGCACTTTACCACAGAACCACGCTCCTGTACCTTGAAAATTTATGCATAGAACTTGTAATTGAAGTCTATGCAGGTTTTGACGGCAGGAAGGAGGGGGGCAGCCCTACGAGCCAACCCTCCTCCACGTGACCCAAACAACATGATCGTGCTCCAACCCTCAACCATAAACGCGAAAATTAAGTGCTCTTATCCCATTTAATTAGGGATTAAGGCCTAATTAATCCTCCACCTAATTAGTGCTGGAATTAGTGGTGGTGCTAAATTCGGATATTCTACCAACTTTGTTAGAGTTAGTTGGAGTCCTTCTAGATTTGGAGGAGAAATTGGGGGAAATTTTGTTTTTTCCACAACTTAGTAAATTTTCGATCAAAATGAGCTCAGAAAGAGTCATTATTGGCTAATTGGCATGCTATGAACACATTGGAACATGTTGTAGAGTCATAGGAGCAAGTTTACACAATTTTTGTTGCCTTGAAGAAATTTGAAGCCTAGGGCCACCAGGAGGGAAGGCCATGCCTAGAGCATCCATTAACTAAATTGAGTAAATAAATAGTCATTTATGATATATTTTGACATTTTTAACTCATTGGAATAGCTTCGAAGAGAATTTGATGCATGTAAATAGAAATTTAAGCATAATTGAGCTAATACAGAGACCCAAGCTATGAAGTTGGTCCAAGAAGATATAGCCCAGGAGGGTTGAACTCCTTCATCAAAACATTGTTTTAAGGGATCAATTGTGATGGTTTGTTGTTATTTATGTTGCTTATGTTCAAACATTTAAATTCATGCTTTATTTTTTCAGATTCACTCATAAAATTCAGTTTTAATTACCTCTTTGATACACATAAGCGACAAGAGAACCTATACATCAAGAATAAGATCAGTAAATAATTTTTATATCTAAAAAGAAAATTAGCACAACAAAACTAACATTAGAATTTAGATCATCAAACCTCTTATGACCTCAAGAACTAGTAAGTTGACATTAAAAATCCTTCTTCAATCCATTTCATCATTGTATGAGTGTGTGCTATCATTAGGTTTTTTCTCTCCTACCTTCTACGGTTTCTCCTTCCTTGATTGGTTTTGACCATTGGAGACCCTTTTTCCTACCATATAAACCTTCACTCATCCCTCACAAACCCTTCACAAACCCTACCCCAACACCTCTTATCACTCATAGTCCCCTTTACACCATTCTTTCATGAAAACCCTAACTCCTCACTACACTTTCACAGCAAAGCTGGAAAATCTCTGTGTTTTCCTATTTTGATCCACTTCCCCATATGAATTTAAACTAATTCCACATTAATATACTGTCTCAAATTTTTTGGGAATTTTCCTCAGCTTCCTTACACCTCATCTCAACCCCTAGAGTTACCCTATCCCTATACCCTGTTTTCCTAAAATCTACTTTCCCTACCCACTCCATCTAGCTAGGGTTTCATCCTGTTCACAAGCACTATAGAGGGTGAAAAGAAGATTCATAAAGGAGGCCACCATTATAGGTTTGAGCCAACTCAAACCCATGGAGATGAATTTTCCAAACATGAAAGAGGTTTTTTCAATCATAATCTAGAGCAAAAAAACCTCCCTCGGTTTATGCACATGTGTTATGGTTTGAGAGAAATGCTCAAGTATAGTTTCTCCATGTCATTCTCTACACTTTTGGACAAACTATCTTCAAATCAATTTTCCAGGGGTTTGGGGAAAGGGTTTGCAGTTCTCACTAGTACATATGGTCAATTTTCCGACACTTTAGTTCTGACATTTTTGACGTATTGTGGGAAATTTCCCAATTTTTCTCAATTTTTTTATTCCCACCAAAAAGAGTCGCTCTTGAGACACTATCCAAAAAGTGTTGGAATAGCGACACTACCCAAAAAGTGTTGGAATAGCGACACTATCTAAAAATCGTTAGAATAGCGACATCATCAGAATAGCGACACTACCCAAAAATCTTCGCTCTTGTGACACTACCCAAAGAATCGAAATAGAAACACTACCCAAAAAGTGTCGCTCTTGCGACACTACCCAAAGCATCGGAACAATGACACTACCCAAAAAGCATCAGAATAGCGACATTGTTCGGTCGAGTCATGCCATGTGAGGGCGCCCGAGGAAATGCGTTCAAGCGTGTTGGGTTAGGTCGGATCATGTGAGGACACCCAAGGAAATGCGTTCGGGTGAGTTGGGTTGGTTCGGGTCAGGTCATGTGAGGGCACCCAAGGAAACACTTTTGAGTGGGTTAGGTCAGTTTGGGTTAGGTCATGTGAGGATGCCCAAGGAAAGGTGTTCATGCGAGTTGGGTTGGGTCGTGTAAAGGCATCTAAGGAAACACGTTCGGGCGGGTCAGGTCAGGTCATGTCGTGTGAGGGTTCCAAGGAAATGCGTTCGAGCGGGTCGGGGTGGGTCAGGTCGGGTCGTATGAGGATTCCCATGGAAATGCATTCAGGCGGGTCAGGTCGGGTTGGATCGTGTGAGGGTGCCCATGAAAACATGTTTGGGTGGGTCAGGTCGGGTTCGGTCATGTGAGGGCACCCACAGAAATGCATTCGAGCGGGTCGGGTTGGCTTAGGTTGGGTCAAGTGAGGGTGGTCATATCAAAATTGCTAATTTGTGACAGCACATGTGCATTGTGCACATTTGTGTGATCATTTTTTCATTTTCTCCCTCGTGCTTTCATTCAGGTGGATCGATTCATGTCATGCGAGGGTGCCACAGGAAACGAGTTCAGGTTGGATTGTGTGAGGTAGGTCGTATCAAAAATGCTAAGTTGTGACTGTATGTGTTTCTTATGCATGCTCGTGCGACCCATTGGCTTTTTTCTCCATCGTGCCTTCGACATTCGAGTGGGCCGGATCAGGTCGGGTAGTGTGATGGTGCTCGAGGAAACGCATTTGGTTCGAGTTGGTTCTGGTCGCTTCGTACTGTGAGGGCGCCTAAGGAAATGCATTTGGGTAGGGCGGTTTGATTCGAGTTGTGTGAGGGTACCCAAGGAACGCATCTGGGTCGGGTCATGTGAGGGCACCCAAGGAAAAGCATTATGGAGGGTCTGATCCGGTTTAGTCAGGTTATGTTGTGTGAGGCCACCCAAGGAAATGCATTGGGGTGGATCGGGTCGAGTTGTGTCTTGTGAGGGCTCCCAAGGAAACGCGTTTGGGCGGGTCCAGTCGGGTGGGGTCGTTTTGTGTGATGGCACCGAGGAAAATGCATTCGACCGAGTCAAGTCGAGTCGAGTCATGTGAGGGTGCCAAAGGAAACACATTCATGCAGATTGGGTTGGGTCATGTGAGGGAACCTAAGGAAACGCGTTCAGGTGGGTCAGGTTGAGTCATGTTGTGTGAGGGCATCCAAGGAAACACGTTCAGGTTAGTTGGGTCAGATCATTTCGTGTGAGGACAACCGAGGAAATGCGTTCGGGTGAGTTGTGTCGGGTCAAGTCGTGTGAGGGCAACCAAGGAAACATGTTCAGGTGGGTCGGGTCGTGTGAGGGCACCCAAGGAAACTCGTTCTAGTGGATCAGCTCAGGTCATGCCATCTGAGGGTGCCCAAGGAAACACGTTAGGGTGAGTCAGGATGGGTCGGGTCGAGTTGTGTGAGGGCGCTTAGGGAAATGCGTTTGGGCGGGTCATGTCAGGTCAGGTCGCGTGAGGGCGCCCAAGGAAAATCGTTCAGCCAGGTTGGGTTAGGTCGAGTCAGGTCGTGTGGGGGTGACTATATCAAAAATACTAAGTTCTGACTATTTGTATTCCTTGTTAATGTTTGTGTGATCCGTTTTCCATTTTCTCCCTCGTAACTTCGTTCAGGCGGGTTGGGTCATGTCGTGTGAGGGTGCCACAAGAAACGCATTCGAGCCGGATCATGTGAGGGAGGCTGTGTCAAAAATGCTAATTTGTGACCACCCGTGTGCCTTGTTCATGTTTGTGTGACCCGTTTTCTGTTTTCTTCCTCGCGCCTTCGACATTTAGGTCGGATCAGGCCAAGTCAGGTCATGTGAGGGCACACAAGGAAACGCGTTCGGGTGGGTCGGGTTAGGTTGAGTCGTGTGAGGGTGCCTAAGGAATGCGTCTGGGTCGTTTCATGTTGGGTCGTGTGAGGTTTCCCAAGAAAACATGTTCAGGCAGGTAGGGTCGGGTCTAGTCGGGTCATGTCACCTGAGGCCACCCAAGGAAATGCATTCAGGCAGGGCGGGTCGGATCGTGTCGTATCTAAGGGTATTCTTTTCTTGGGGTTATCCTTAGTTGCTCCATAGGATCTGCATTGGGTCATCATCCTTTCCTGATGGGGATCTTGATGCCATGGGTTATTTTTCTCTTTTTGGAGTTGACTCTAGTACAAGGTTGTGGGTTAGCCAATGGTGAATTTCTAGTACATAAGTGTGTGATTTCAAATTTATCAAGCATGCACAGGCATGTAAAATTAATGTATGGTAGAAATTTTGTCTGGTGGAAAGAATTAGAGTTTGGTTTGATTTTTCTTAATTACAAACAATGGTAAACAATCTGCATCAATGTTTCTTTCCTTTATGAAACAACCAACATCAATTCCTTTTAGAAACAACTCAAAATAGAAGCAAACAATTCTCCATTCTTATCAAGTCATGGTGGGGCACTCGGTAGGTGAATATAATCTATATAAGAAAACACCTCCAACATTTTAGAATAAAAGTATGAACAAAATGAACCATTACTTAGATTGCATTGTAAGCCAAGAAACCAAATATATCAATACAAGGATCTACAATCCCAGTTTTTTGCAGTCTGCTCCATCTAACATTATTAGCATACTATCCATTTATTAATGGATTATGTTGAGAAAAATTGAAGATTCCTTGATGTGATTTCATGATATGGAAATTTAGTACAACAAAAATGGGAATATGGCTGACTCAAGGTCATCTCTGTAATGACATATTTTAATTTCTTTCTTGATCTAATGATAGCAAGTTTTTTGGCTGCATCAATTGTTTATTTTTTCTTTTAAATAAATTTTTCCTAATTGGTATCTTGAGGACTCCTCTAGAGCTACTCCATACATTGGTGGGCAGTAGGCTCGAGGATTATGCTTTGTAAATGATAAGCACTCTTTTGTGGGCTAGCTTCTTATGGGCACCTCATAGCCCTCTCACTTTGTCAGAACTAGAATTTTCATGGGTGAACTATATTTGAGCCTCCTGATTGTTCTAAGGCTCCATTTCATAGTCATACTTCTTTTTCCCTGTATCCCCAAATATTCCTTTTGAGATTTTTCTACAACTAGTCTTAATTTTTACTCAATATATTTTTTCCTTCAACTTTGTGTTTAGTTCCCTCCACCTTTCAAGATGAACTACTTGCTACAAAAATAAATTTGGAATCCTATATCAAATGGGGTTTGTCTATTAGGAAAGGTATTTTAGAAAAATATTCTAAACCATTAATGTTTTTGATGACTTTAGATTTTTCCATGGAGCTTGAATCCTTAGCCAGAATTCCCAACCCCTAACCCATTTAACACCTTAAACCTCTAAAAACCTAACCCATTTAACCCGTGAAGTCTAAACCTCTAAACCCTTAACTCGTAACCACTAAACCCTTAACCCCTAACACATTTAACCCCTAAATCCTAAACCTCTAAACCCTTAACTCCTAACCCCTTAAACCCTAATTTCATACCCCTAACCCATTTAACCCCCTAAACCCTAACCCCATTAACCCCTAACCCCTATAAGTGTCCTTCATCATCAATGTCTGCAAAGTGCACCTGGTCCAACGTGTTCAGCAATTTATTCCTCTATCATTGACACATCTGCAACATCCACTTCTTCACATGTCTCGGTTTCTTCTTCTTCATCGCAATCTGCAGCTCCATTTCCCAACCAAGTCAAATAAGCTCTACTTCAACATTCTCCTCCAAGACTTCAAGTTCAACATGAATATGTGGGTGCTCTTCTTTCAAACACCTCAACCTATACAAGTTCTGAAAAATCCTCCCTTGACATTCTTCCCAACTTTCCATGTCTTGTTATGCAACTTCGACCTTGACCAATGTCTTTCCCCTGCCAATGTTTCACTGAGACCAACCAATATAATGTCCAAGCTTCGATACCAACAGCAGCCATGTCGTTGTATTCCTGCTTCAATATTCAATCTTAAACAAAGCTCAACTTGCCCTGAATCAAGCTCTGATATCATCTGTCACGAAGCGGTAGTGGTGCCAGTGCTTCACTCGTGTGAGGGCGCCCAAGGAAACGTGTTCGGGTGGGTCGAGTCGGGTCGTCTCATGTGAGGGCAGCCTTGTCAAAACTACTAATTAGGGCTACCTGTGTGCCTTATGAACATTCGTGCGGCTCATTTTTCATTTTCTCCCATGAGCCTTTGTTCCAGTCATGCGTTCGAGTGGGTCAGGTCATGCGCTGAAGCGGGCCAGGTCGTGCGTTCGAGCAAGTCTGGTCGTGCCATTCAGGTCGTGAGTTCAGGCGGTTTGGGTTGTGCATTTGGGCGATTTGGGCCATGCACTCGGGTGAGTGAGATCAGGTCATGTCGTGTCAGGGGACCGTGTTAAAAAGTCTAAGTTGTGACCGCTCACGTGCCTTGTTCACGTTCATGCGGCCCATTTTCTAATTGATCCCTTGTGCTTTCATTCGGGTCGTGCATTCGAGCAAGTTGGGTCAGGTCGTGTGAGGGAGGTCATGTTAAAAATGCTAAGTTTTGACCGCCCATGTTCCTTGTTCATCTTCGTGCAACTCATTTTATGTCTTCTCCCTCATGTCTTCGTTCAGGCGGGTTGGGTCGTGACATGTGAGGGCACCCAAGGAATTAACGCATTTGGGTTGGGTCATGTGACAGTATCCATATAAAAAATGCTAAGTTATGACTACTTGTGTGCCTTGTGCACGTTCATGTGACTTGTTTCCCATTTTCTCCTTTGTGCCTTCGTTCAGGAGGGTCAGGTCGTGTCGTGTGAGGGCACCCAAGGAAACACCTGCGGGTCAGGTTGGGTCATGTTTGGGTGACCATATCAAGAATGCTAAGTTGTGCTTGCCCATGTTCCTTGTGCACGTTTTTGTGACCCATTTTCTGTTTTGTCCCTTGTTCCTTCGTTCGAGCGGGTCAGCTCATGTCGTGTGAGAGTGCCCAAGGAAATGCATTTGGGTCGGTTCGGGTTGTGTTGTGTGAGGGCAGGCATATCAAAAAATTCTAAGTTGTGATTGCCCGTGTTCCTTGTGCATGTTCGTGTGACCCGTTTGTCATTTTCTCCCTCATGCCTTCATTCGAGCGAGTCAAGTCGTGTCGTGTAAGGGCTACCAAGGAAACGCATTTGGGTCAGTTTGGGTTGGGTCGTGTGAGAGAGACCGTATCAAAAATTCTAAGGCGCCCATGTGCCTTGTACACATTTGTGCGACCTGTTTGCTATTTTCTCCCTCATGCCTTCAGTCGGGCAGGTCGGGTCATGTGAGGGTGCCCAAGGAAACACGTTTAGGTCGGGTCGTCTAGTGTGAGGGATCCCAAGGAAATGCATTCGAGTGGGTCAGGTCGAGTCGGGTCGTGTGAGGGCGCCCAAGGGAATGCATTTAGGTCAGGTCGAGTCATGTGATGGCACCCAAGGAAACGTGTTCAGGTGAGTCAGGTCAGGTCGTGTTGTGTGAGGGCGCCCAAGGAAACAGATTTAAGCGAGTCGGGTCGGGTTGTGTCATGTGAGAGTGCCCAAGGAAACACATTCAGGTGGGTTGGGTCCTGTGAGGGCGCTTAGGGAAACACATTTGGGCGGGTTGGGTTGGGTCTGGTCGTGCGAGGGCACCCAACGAAACGCGTTTCGGCGGGTTAGAGCGGGTCGTGTGAGAGCGGCCACATCAAAAATTATAAGTTGTGACCACTCATGTGCCTTGTGCATTTTTCGTGTGACCCATTTTTTTTTCTCCCTTGTGCCTTTATTCAGGTGGGTCAAGTTGTATCGTGTGAGGGCGCCCAAGGAAACACATTCAAGTCGAGTCGGGTCAAGTCGGGTCATGTGAGGGAGGCCGTATAAAAAATGCTAAGTTGTGTTCGCCTTGTGCCTTGTGGTGTATGTTTGTGTGACCTGTTTGCCTTTTGATCCCTTGTGCCTTGTGGTGCATGTTTGTGTGACATGTTTTCCTTTTGATCCATTATGCCTTCATTCGGGTGGGCCGGGTAGGGTCGTGTGAGGGCACCCAAGGAAACGCGTTTGGGTCGGGTCAGGTCATGTGAGGGCACCCAAGGAAACTTTTCTGAGCGGGTCAGGTCGGGTCGGGTCATGTGACGGTGCCCAGGGAAACGCGTTCAGTTTGGGTCATGTCATGTGCGGGCACCCAAGGAAATGTGTTTGGGTCAGGTCGTCAGAGGGATTTTGTATAAAAAATTCTAAGTTGTGATTGCCCGTATGTCATATGCATGTTCGTGTGACTCATTAAGCATTTTCTCCCTTGTGCCTTCGTTTGGGAATGTCAGGTTGGTTCGAGTCGTGTGAGGGTGCCCAAGGAAACATATTCTGGTTGGGTCAGGTCGGGTTGTGCCGTGTGAGGGTTCCCATGGAAACACTTTCAGGTCGGGTCGGGTAGAGTCGTGTGAGGGCGACCGTATCAAAAATTCTAATTTGTGACTACCCATGTGCCTTGTGCATGTTTGTGCAACCCGTTTTTCGTTAGCTCCCTTATGCCTTCCTTTGGGCGAGTTGGGTCGTGCCATGTGAGGGTGCCCAAGGAAATGCGTTTGGGTCGAGTCAGGTCAGGTCGTGTGAGGGTGGTCGTAAAAAAAATGCTAAGTTGTGAACACTCATGTGCCGTGTGCACGTTAGTGCGACCCATTTTCCATTTTCTCCTCTGTGCCTTCATTGGGCGGGTCGGGTCATGCCGTGTGGGGGCAACCAAAGAAACGTGTTTGGGTTGGGTCAGGTCAGTTCGAGTCGTGTGATGGAGGTCGTATAAAAAATTCCATGTTGTGACCACCCACGTCCCTTGATGTGCACATTTGTGCGACTCGTTTTTCCGTTTTCTCCCTTGTTCCCTAGTTCAGGTGAGTTGGGTTGTGTCATTTGAGGGCACCCAAGTAAATTTGTTTGGGTCAGGTTCGGGTCAGGTCGGGTCATTTCTGTGGAAATTTGTAATTTTTACATATTAAATCATTTATGTAAACCTTAATATCTTATTTATTTATATTCAATTTTTAATTTAATACTATGTATACTTTTTTTTTAATATTATTATTTACATTTAATTTTTAATTTTAATTCCAATTCCCACATCAAAAAAAAATCACCTTCACCCCAGCCTCCCTATTCCCACCAGCAAAAACTACTCCCTTCAAGAATTAGACAAAGTGGAACCGTATGGTTGCTCCAGCTCTTACTGCACTACCTGACTCGACCCAGAAATTTTCCGCTGCCCAAATCATTGTTCTGAATGCGCTATCATTGTTCTTCATGTAGACTTGGGCTGAACCCGACTCGACCCTGCCGAACTGCCCGATGCCCTACGGAACCCGACTCACCCTGAACGTTGAATGCATTTTCCATGACTCGACCCTGTCGTTTCTTCGTCTGTTCGAATTGCAGCTTTGCATCAATGAGTTGTTGAAGCTTGCCAATTCCTTTGCTCATCCTTGTTGTTTAATCCAAAGATATGATTTGAAATAGCCTACTCTTATGCATTCCCTGATGCACCTTACTATTTCTTTAGTTCTGCCCCACTGCTTCTTGAAGCCATAGGTCCAAGATTCAAATAAGAGGGAGTTTCATGCATTGGATTGATGTGAAGAGCTCTGCATGACTGAAGATTCTTAAGATTTTGCATTTTAGTGTAGCTTACAGGGAAACTCTGCTTCTCCAAAGCTCCTTTGTGGTATTGTGCGGGAATATTTCTGTTTTTTGCCATGCATTTTTTTGTATAATTTTGTATTGTATTTCTAGAATATAGATTCTCCTTTTTGTAAAGTTTTAAGCCATTTGGTGCAGTTTTGAAGTCTCTTGTGTTTAAGTATTTTTGTATCCGATGGGATCCAATACTTTGAGATTTATTTAGGGCATATTTGGTAAGAAGTTGTTAATTGGGATTGTAAGGATTTAAATACTCAAGTATAGGTTCAGCATTGAAGCAAGAGAAGGAATCATGATATGTTACAAAGTACACAAAAGGTAAGGATTGTCTTGGACTAGTTCAATATCTCATGGCATACCTTGATGGACGGAGTTAGGTAGTCAGGAGACCAAGTTCCTTTCCTAAACTGTATAACTTGTTACTTGAATTGAGGCAGCCGAATCAATGTAAAATTTAAATTTTCTATCGTATTAAAAGAGCCTTTGTTCTATGTGGACAAAATCATTGCTGAGCATTTGGAATTGATAAATGGTTTAATAGTCGAATTGGAGCAGGTTGTGGAACAAATCCATGCTTTTACGAGCTCTGAGGTGATGTATAATCAGGTGGCCTGAGGAAGGAACTTGGAGAACCAACTTTTATGGGCTATTAGGGAATAAGTTCTTGACCATGTGCATAGGCTAGATGATTTTATGCTCACATTTAGTGCAGACACTACTGATGGCATAAATTTAATGTTTATGGCGATAGAGAAAAAATATCCTATTTCAATTCCAAGGGATGTTGTATCTTTGCACATTGAGTATGATGAGGAGGATGAAGATAATGGGGTCGTGTCCTACAGGCTGGGACATAAGAGGTAGGGAAGCTAATAGTCAGGGTCGCTTCCATGCCCTTGCTTGGTATTCTCTCTTTCATTATCCCCTGCTTTTCCCTATTATTTGAAATATTTTATTGTAATTTTCATGTCCCTTTATGGTATTTTACCCAATACCTTGACTAGGTTTCATTTGGCACCTTCAGTAATCATGTGGTCACCAGAAGGTTGGGGTGAAATTATTCCACAGAGAGCTTATGACCCTAGACTGAAGTTCATCCCTTGTTCACCTTAAGTCTTACCTTTTATTGTTGATTTCACTGGGGTATAATGGCAAACCAATGCAAATCCCTGATTGCACACGTCCTAGGAGTTTCTCCTGCCAAAAAATGGGTGGTTTATGTTAAAGAAATAAAAACTGAAAACCCTTTTAGGTACAAAAATCCACACAAAATATACTTTAAAAACGAGATATCTTCCACCATTGAAGGGTGCCACATGGATTAAAACCTGTGGTTTTGAACTTGGATCACCATTGTTGGAAATTCTCCAACTTGGTCCTAGACCACAGCCCAACAAATATTTGATTTGGACTAGGACATACTAATCTATGGATACCTGACTCTATGCCCTTTTTTTTCTGTTTATTGATAAGGCCATCAAACTCATTTCTTATTTAATATCCACTGTTGTTGCTTTAAGTGGTATAGACCTGTTAATGTTATGAAATTTTTGTTATTCAAGCTTTTGACCATGAAAAACCTAGAGGAAAAATGGTTTACATTTTTCATGTAAATTTAAAGCTGCAAATCCCATATGGATGATTCCATCCTTCCCCCTTGATTCCAACTAGGGTTATTCCTCTCGAACCGGTTTGCGAGATTATATTACTACATTATAATATACGGTATAAGAAATTTTCTAGTGTAATCTACTATAAGTTCAACATTCTATATGGTTGCAAATAGGGAGTGGGGATGCAGCGGGACTGGACACTTCTCTAAAAACATCATTTTTCTTAATGAGGCATCTAAATTTTTTGTAGGTGGATATTCCTAAACCTGTGGCTATGTCTTACTCTTGCGGATTTAATTAGTTTTTTCACTGCAATGTCGGTAGAGGTTTGTGGTCTTAGAAAAATAGTAAACATAGAGTCTTTAAACTGAAAAATATGTCATTACATTTAAATAACTCTAATTATTAAGGAAAATAGTATCGCACATAATTATTAAGAAGATGGTCAAATTTATCCAGTTTTCTTCCTTTCAAATCCTGTATAGATCTTTTCTCTCCACTTTTTCTTTCTTCCCTTCCTCCTGTTTTCTTAAATTGGACTCAGCATTAACGGGTATGTATCTCTTTTTATTTTCTGCAAGGACTGAGATTGAGAATTTTATTGTAGGGGAGGGACCTCAAAATTCAACGGGTCTTATCCAAGAACACAAGAACTTGGGATTAACGATTGGAAAGAAAGAGAAAAAGGTATTGGAGAATGGAATTTTTTCTAGTGAATTAGCAACATATGTGCATACAT
Source organism: Pinus albicaulis (assembly GCA_034641835.2). NCBI lineage: Eukaryota > Viridiplantae > Streptophyta > Pinopsida > Pinales > Pinaceae > Pinus > Pinus albicaulis. Next base: position 712,933,681 of record CM076571.1, on the reverse strand, counting down.
TTCTCGACTTTTGGACACTTCAGATTCTAGAGGGTAGCCTGGTTTGTATATTTCAATGTTTTTCATGGTCCAAGGAGGGCACTTTTAGTCTGCAACAAGTTGTTATAGTTATAGAATAACATTTTCTTTTTCGCTTTCTTATAAAGGCATCAAGCTAACATTCTAGGTTAGATTCAATCCACCTTATGGGAACCTTAAATGGTATACAAAGATAAAGTTCTCTAAAATCTATCTACAAATCCTTTTTACATATTATTTCATGTTTCAAGGAATGTGAAGAGCTGATGAATGCTGCAAAACCTAGAGCTGAGATTATGCATGTTTCCTAGTATGCTCACCATCTCGTATAAAGTATTCTACCATGAAAATTTCATGTAGAACTTGGTACTCTTGAAAAGTACATGGAAGTTCATTCCCAGACCCTTATTAATGGAGTTGCTTGAGTTTTAGGAATCTAGTGGGTTTTTAGTAGATTTCAACATGTGCATGCATGAAATCAAACATGCTTTCTTGCTCTCTAAGCCAAACTTTGTGTGCTACTTTTACTAATAAACATGGACATTTATGAGCCTTGTGTTCTAACAGTATATTTCATAACTGCCTACTGATACATAATTGAAAACTTCACAACACTACTAACCTCTCATTCATACTTGCTAATATCACTAGAAATAGGATTTTGTCCATGTGGCTCATGCTTTTCTTGGAGAAGGTAAAACATCAATATGGTGGAATGTAATAATGTGGAGATGAATGTTTGAACTAAATTAACATATCCATCTTTAGTTGTTACATAGTTTTATTTCAGTGGAATAATGTGCTTGATAACAAGTTGTTGGTAATGTTGAGAACGATTTGCAATGCTTGTTTGAGGCTCGCTTAGGATCTTAAATTTTCCGCTATCAATGATTGTGTGTGTTCTCTATAAAGTAAAGACATCATTGTGAAATGGAAATTTTGAACAAATAAATCTATCCAACAATCATTCTTCCTTCAGTTGTTTCCAGTGGGCAACATGCCAAGCATAGGATTATTAGGCTTATGTTGTCAATGATCGATTCTTGAATTATATTTTCGGGTTGGGACCTAGGGTTCTCTTGCTTGAAGTCTTCAGCTATTGGACATAAGAATAGTTTTGAATGTATATCAATTCCATATATTCCTTCTATTTTCTCTTCTTCATTTTCCATGCTTTCTTCCTATCCATAACATGAAAATTTAATTAAATTCCACTCATGTTCCATTCTTTCTTCCTATTCACAACATGAAAATTTAATTAGATTCCACAAATTATGATTCAGTGACTTCGTGGAGGTAGCCTCATTCAATCAGTGTCACAATTATAATCCAAAAGCGAACAATGTCATGCACTTTGTGCATGGAAAATGCTATTTCGGTGTGAATTGGAAGTTTTAAGCATGGGAATTCATATAAATTGTGTTTTCAAAAAACTAATTAATCAAAATTAAATGAAGGGTTAATTTCCATATGCTCAACATCTCTTCATCAGATTAGTTTGAGGCAAAACTGTCAAGCACTTTCTAGACCATTTAACTTGCCAACCATTCTATAATAAATTTCCCTGGAAAATATAATGATTACTGAATTACTTTATAATCAGTAATATTTGAATTATCCTCCAAATTACTTTATAATTAGTAATATTAAATTTGAACACAATAGAGATAAAGTTACTATTAATGCAGTTGACTGACAAGTGTCGCTATTCCGATGATGTCTTCCGACACTTTTTGGGTATTGTCGCTATTCTGACGCTTTTTGGGTAGTGTCGAAATAGCGACACTACCCAAAAAGCGTAGGAATAGCGACAATAAACATTGTGATTGTAAGATTGACTAAATGAAGACACGTGTCATGTCTAGTGTCACTCTACGAATAGTTATTAGAAGTTTCGCAATTGTGATGGGACAGGAAACGAAATTTTGCCTAACCTCAAAGTGTCACTCTTGGGATGCCTATGTGTCGTAAGAGAGGGTTGATAACTCCATTTTGTAGCAGACATCCTAAGATTTCCAACCATACTACTTACAACCCCAAAATCCTCTCGGAAGGCCTCTAAACGCCCCCTAAAAGTAGGTGTTATGATTCTATTGAGAGTGTGCTACGCTTTTGAAAATTTTTAATGATCAAATTCAAACTTGGATTCAGAGCCAATGGGGAAGTATTTTGGAAACCTGGAGGAGGTTTGTTTTCATGACATGCCAAAGAGCACAAACCTTGCTCTGTTTTCAAAAAAATGTTATGTCTTGAGAGATATTCATACATGTTTAAGCCCTATTTTTGCAAAAATCTTTTTCAAAAATTCTAGATTTTTGGCAATTTTGGAAATTTTGCCTCCACAGATGTGTAGCGCCAAGCCACCAGGATTTTTCCAAGGGAACCTAAATGATGAATGAATTAAATGTTTGGATGTATTTGGATGATTACATCACATATCATGAACTCATTACAAGCTCTAGTTTTGCAGAAAAATCCAAAAAACCGTCAGTTTTCTATGCTTCTGCCATTGTTTTTGACATGGCGCTACGCATCTAGAGTAAGGCTTGGAGGATCAACATTTGCAGGCCTTCCAGTGGGTGATTTTTCAAAATTAGAGATTCTCTTGAAACTATACACATAGGGCTAGTTGAAATATCTTCTTTATTTGGATTTGGAGTCATAAATGTCCCTCAAAATCAGCTGCAAAGTGGCGTTATGCATTTACATAGGATTTCTCAGGACACTTGTCAAGCCCAAAAAAAGTCAGATTTTCAAGATTTTTCGATCCTTTGAGTTGGCACTGGAGTAATTGAGTTGGTTTTTGCCTCTTGTCATGAGGAAACATGTAATTTAATGTGGGGGACACATACTCCTAGTTTTTAGCTAAATTTGAGCGAATGGTTTCTAACCTCCCTAGATTCTAGGAAGTGACTCATCTTATGTAATTATGAGCATTTTGGATGGTATTTCGACCCTATGAGGTTTCATTGTTCATATTTTCTATAAGTAGACCCACTTTAGTATTTTCTTGGGTTGGATAGTTTTTTCTTGCATTGGAGCTATTGTACAAGCCTTTTGGAATGAAATCAAAGACAATGTTGCAGAATTTGTGTTGAGAATCATGTGGCGTGCCTTGGAGCATTTGTTCTTTCTCTATATGTTTATCTTATAATTTTGAATGATATATATTCCTCTTTCATATAAATTCTTCTATGTGTTTATCTTTTCTTTCTATAAGCATAAATCATGCCTTTTCATGCTTTGTCTTAACAATATTTTCATTGTATGTCAATTTTCTTCTAAATGAATGAATTCACTTCAGTGATGATTCAAATTTTCTATCATTTCATCCTATACACAATGACAATATGAACATGCTTTCAATCTACCTACCTAGCCTCATCCATAGTATCTGTAAATTAATCTTGAATTCAGACCATAAACACTAGACCTAGTCTCCTTACTTTCATTCCTATCTAGCACACAAACATCAAACAAAAACCCTATTTACTGAGCTTAAATACCTAGCCTAAGATCATTAAATTTTCAGTCATTTAATTGACTAAAAAGTGACATTGAGAGAGCCCTCTCTGGTCCTAGTAGGGCTAGCTACCTGAAATAAAGCCTGGTCTTTGGTTACCTTCATTCAATCCCACTCTCAGCATTTGGAATTTTGGGGGAGTGATAAAATTTTTGGTGTCGTTGTCGGGGAGCGAGGGTTAAATATTTCCTGGGAAAAATCGAAAAACCTTAGCTTTGATTGTTGATGGTGAACAACGGCAAGGCAAAAGAAAGGTTGTGCATATTTTACCTACCAACTTCTGTGTTGAATAATCCAAAGGTTCATAGTTTTCATGGTGATTCCACTATTCAAAAACCGGTAGCTTGAAGAAATTTTTGGTGGTTTCATTGTTTTCAAGATGGATTCAACAGCTAGAAGGTATGCTCCTATGCATCAAGATCATGTTCTAGGATTTCCAAATCGTATGCCTCGGGTAGATTGGAAAATGTACTTGCCAAAATTCATAGATGGAAAACGTGATGATGCTACACTTCATTTAATAAGATCTCATATGCATGTGCATAAGTTGAAGATTAATTTTCATGAATATTGTTTAATGAAGATGTTCATGATCACATTAGAAGAAAGAACACACTTTGTGTATGAAATATTTCCTCCTTCTTGTATTTATTCTCTCAAGGATTTTCACTCAGTATGTTTTGAGAAGTATAGAGAAACCTATCATTCTTAGCTTTTGATTGAGGATTGTTGTGATCACTTTGGGAATTTTATTCAAGAGCTAGAAATTGCTTATGGAGATGAGGAGTTTATGGATGATGAACTCTTGGATTATTTGAATGAAAAACATTTTCACTACCATGAGAATATCATGGATTCTACCCTGGATGACAACGAACTTGAGAAGAATTTTTCAAAGGATGACATTGATCTTCCATCTTTCGAAGTTGATGATAATTTTTAGCAGTCTTTCCAATATTCAAGGGATCAAGTTATACATGAATATTCTTTGTCCAGCTACCCTTCATCCCTTTCCTCTTCTGATTTTTTAATTTGAGAAGAAATATGTGCAGATCAAAATTTTAAGTTTTCTTGTAAAGAAACTCTAAAGAGTCGTGATTTATCTGTTGAAGTCAAAAACCATGTACAATAGGTTTTTTGTCTTCAGTTTGATGAACATGTTTAGCAGCCTTAAAATGATTACAATATCAAATTTTTTCAAAGCCAGGACAATTATCGTTTTGATATACATGAAAATCCACTTGTAGATATTTGTGTTGATGCTGATTTCGCTACCGCAATTGAAGATCTGCAAGAACATAAAAATCGTATCTCTGATCTAGATGATATGGAAGATAACATTGATGCATTTTTATTTAAGAAGGATCAACCAAATGAAGAAGAACATTCATCCATTATATCTGAAATCATCACCCTTATTTATGTTGATCAACAAAAGGTAATGTTTCATGATTTTCAAGACCCCTTGGGCAGTCTTTTGCAAGCATCAGAAAAGGTGGAGTTTGTTTTTTTCACCAACACAGGTTTTGGGCTTAGAATTTATTTTGAGTTGCAGTTTACTCAATATTTTTTTATGCCCAGTGGAGCTGAATACAAGAATCAGTCATGTAGTCATTTACTTGATTGGTTACATTAGATCTTCAACTTCGCTTGATCAAGTGATTTATGGATCAGTTAGAGTAGGTAAGGTGTGTTGAATAAGCTCAACATTATAAGCTTCTTTTTCAGTTTCATTTTCTAGTAGATTTTGTAGTTGATGATGTACAATTCAACTTTCATTTTGATTTGAGTCAATTTGAGGATTGTAGCTATAGTGATTCCATTTCCCAATGGAAAAAACTACCTGGTCTACAGTGTTCTTGACACCTCCTAAAGGAGCTGCTATCCCCAACTGTAGCCAATGTTAGTGTCAATATCTTCAGTGATCAATTATTCTCTTTTAGTTTACTTTTTAGTAGTCCTAGGTCAAACTTTTGTCTTTTAAAACAAGTTTTCAAATAAATTTTGGTCTCTGCATATGTTCTAGGTCTAAAATGCTACTCCCCTCATCCCATTCATTACCATCATCATCTCAGAGGTCATGTCATTCATTTTCATCTAGGGTCATATATCAATCACTCCATATCCATCTAGGTCTATGTCTAAGTGTCCTTGTTTTGCCACTAAAAAGTCCAATTATGTCATCAAACAAGGAAAACAAGACATCATTTTCATAATACAAGTCATTTAAAGGGAGTTAGAATATGTAGGGAAATAAATTAAGACAATTTGTATTATTTCAAAGCTTTTTACATTGTCAAATTGTTTCAAAAAGGAAAAACTTTCCTTAAAGTTTTTGGTTTCACTAAAAGACAAAAAAAGTCATTTCAAGACGTTATAAAGAGAAAATAAGGCTTATTCAACTAATTTTTTCTTTTCTTGTTTGTTAGATCTCCTCTCTTACCTTCAACTTCCTCCATAATTGTCAAGGGTTGGAAGAAAATCAAGAAAAATGCTCTAACGAAACCTATGCTACGCATCTGGAAGTGTGCTACACTTTTGGAATTTAGCTTCTAAATCAATTTATCAAGCTTAAAAATTGTTGTGCATACCTCCTGTGACCTGAAAAACCAATAATTTTACAATCCAAATCCTTCTTCAAGTCATTTAATCATTGTATGAGTGTGTACTATCATTAGGGTTTTTCTCTCCTACCTTCTAAGGTTTCTCCTTCCTTGATTGGTTTTAACCATTGGATACCATATTTCCAACCATATAAACCTTCACTCATCCCTCACAACCCCTACCCCAACACCTCCTATCACTCACAATCCTCTTTACCCTTCTTTTATCTAAACACAAAATCCTCACTACACTTTCACAAAAAAAAACTACAAAATATATGTATTTTCCTATTTTGACCCACCTCCCCATACCCATTTCAACTAATTCCACCTACATCCTTAAGCTAATACATTACACTACTATCTCAATATTTTTGGGAATTTTCCTCAGATTCCTTACACCTCATCTCAGCCCCTAGATTCACCCTATCCCTATCCCCTCTTTTCCCAAAATCCACTTTCCCTACCCACTCCATCTAGTTAGGGTTTTATCCTATTCACAAGAACTATGGAGGGTCAAATAAAGATTCAAAAGTGAAGCCACCATTCCATGTTTGAGCCAACTCAGACCCATGGCATCAATTTTAGATCTTTGTGATCATTTGCTAGGGTTTTCATTGCACACGGGGACAATTTTGCTTCAAAATCATTTTCTGAAGAAATGGAGATGAATTTGAAAAAAGTGAAAGAATTGTTTGTCAATAATAGGCCAAAGAAAAAAACCTTCCTTTAGTTTATGCACAGGTGTTATGGTTTTAGAGAAATGTTGAAAATATAGTTGCTCAAGGCCATTTTCTGCACTTTTGGATAGGTTGTCCTCAAATAAATTTCTCAGGGGCTTGGAGAAGGGGTTTGCAGTGCTAGATGACTCGATTTTGTAGCAGACATATGAAGCTTTCCAACCATATGAAGTTCACCGTAAAAATATTCTAGGAAGGCCTCCAAAATCCCTCTCAAATTAGGTGTTATGCTTCTACTCAGAATGCGCTACGCTTCTGCAAATTTTGAGTGATCCACTTCAAACTTCAGCGTTGAGAAAATGGGAAAGTATTTTGGAAAACTAGAGGAGGGTTTTGTTCATTACATGAAAAATAACAAAAAATTATCTCAGTTTCGCAAAAAAAATTAGGGTTGGAGAGATATTGATCCATATTTAAGCCCTATTTTATAGAATTTGTTTTGGAAAAATTTGGATTTTTGGCAATTTTGGAAATTGTGCCTCCACAGATGCATAGCGCCAAGGCGCTACGCTTTTTCCTAGGGCACATAAATGATGAATGGCTTACGTGGTTGGATGCATTTTGATGATTCCATCATATATGAGGAACTATTTTTTCATGACAAGCTCTATTTTTGCATAAAAAGCTAAAAAACCACTAGTTTTCTATGCTTTTGCCATTGTTTCTGACATGGCACTATGCATCTGGAGAAAGGTTGGTAGAATCAAATTTTGGAGGCCTTCAAGTGGGTTGTTTTTCATAATTCAAGATGTTTTGGAAACTAGACACACATGGCTAATTGAAATATCTTCCAGATTTGGATTTGGAGTCCTAAAAGTCCCTCAAAATCAGCTGCAAAGTGGCACTACGCACCTATAAATGGTGCTACGCATCTGTAAAATGGTGCTACTCATCTGCATAGGATCCCTTAGTATAGTTTTCAAGCCCATAAAAAGTCATATTTTCGAGTTTTTGTTGTCCTTTGAGCTGGCATCGGAGTAATTGAGTTGGTTTTTGCCTCTTAGCATGAGGAAACATGTAATTTAATGTGGGGGACACACACTCGTAGTATTTAGCTGAATTTGAGGGAATGGTTTCTAGCCTCCATAGATTGTAGGAAGTGACTCATATTATGTAATTATGATGCATTTTGGATGATATTTCTACCCTATGACGTCTCATTATTCATATTTTCTATAAGTAGACCCACTTTAGCCTTTTCTTGGGTTGGATATTTGTTTCTTGTAGTGGAGCAATTGTACAAGCCTTTTGGAATGAAATCAAAGACGATGTTGCAGAATTTTTGTTGAGAATCATGTGGTAGGCCTTGGATAATTTGTTCTTTCTCTGTATGTTTATCTTATCATGTTGAATGATATGTTTTCCTCTTTCATATACATGCTTTTATGTGTTTATCTTGTTAGTTTACAAGCATAAATAATGCCTTTTCATGCTTTTTCTTAACCAAATTTACATTATGTGTCTATGCTCTTCTAAATGAATGAATTCACCTCAGTGCTCATTCATATTTTCTATCATTTAATCCTATACACAATGACAAACTAAACATGCTTTCAAGCTACCTACCTGGCCTCATCCATATTCTCTAAAAATTCATCTTGAATTCAGAACATAAACCCTAGACCTAGTCTCCTTACTGTCATTCATATCTAGCACACAAAAATCAAACAAAAAAAATATTTACTGAGCTTACATACCTAGCCTAATATCATTAAATATTCAGTCATTTAATTTACTGCAAAGTGACATTGAGAGAGCCCTCTGTAGAACTAGTAAGGATAGCTACCTGACCTAAAGTCTGGTCAGTTGTTACCTTCCTTCAATCCCACTCTCAGCCTTTGGAAGTTGGGGGCAGTGATAACACCTCCCTTAGAAAACATATTGTTGAGTCAAATTATATGTCTATAATTTTCCAATATAAATTGTCAACCCAGGAAGGTAAACTGATGAGATGCAGTGCACAGTATATGCAGGTTGATTACTGCAAGTGTTAATTAACTATACAAATAACAGCTAATGCTTCTTTCTCATGTCAATACTATCGCAAAAAAGGCCATGGAGTGGCATATATCATCCCACTATAGCACTTAAGATTGCTGATATTTACTATGAAAAGATCAAACAACAATAAAAAACTCATGTTGTTTTCTTGTATCAGTACTATTGCAGCAATGGTTATGGAGCGACATATATCATCCCTCTATAACACTTGTGTCTGTTGATACTGGTTCAGGAAAGATAAAAGAAACAAATCCCAATCAAGAGTCGAACTTAAAAAGCATGAATCCAAGCATTGGCCAAATGAAAAGAGCTTATAAACATAAAATATTAATTCACTTAACCATTCTACAGTTTGTTGTAGGAAATACAGAAAGGAAACACTAGTTGTTACAAGAAATTATTAATGCATAATTAAAACAGAAATAAACACACACTGTTGCGGAGTTGTGAGCAAAGGGAGCCCTCCCTCACTCACAACTCCTTCAAATATTAAATAATTTTCTCAGGAAAATAAACATAACATAAATGATTTTATTAATCTAAAATAATAGTCGATTACAGTATGATATCGTGCTCTATAACAGTAGCTTCCAACCCAACCAAAAAACTCCCTGTATAAGCAAATTACATCCAATTTTTTACATTTTTGGCAGCCCATATTTGGCTTTGAACAAAACAGATTACTAATCTAAGCCTAGAGCCCATAATACAGATACAGATTGACAAAGTAAAATATTTTTGGGTCTAATCCATGATCGAAGGCTTGGATTAGACCATTTATTTTGCACGGGTGAAGCTGTATATCAATCTCACTACAGGATTTTGAGGTGGTTGCAGGAAATCAGCATATCTATAGGAAATCTGGAATGACTACAGGAATCTCGGCTGTATGAGTTGTCTGTAGGATTGGCATAACTATTTGAATCTAATAAATCTGCACGAGTCCAAGGCTAATTAGAGTAGTAATGCAATAATAACACAGCCAGTTCAAAGAATGCTCAAAATTAGATAAAATGACACTTCTAATGTTGTTTCAACATACCTTAGGCCTATGATACCCTTTTTAGCCAAAATTAGATGACATAGCCGGACTAGGTATAATTAAAGAGTAAAAAGAGATGAAAAATGGGGGAAACAAGGCTTAGTACAGGTGGAAAAAATAGGTAAAGTTCAGACTTAAAATCTCCCCCACACAAAAAATCTTGCATATCCGTATGCAAGAAAAACTAAAGCAGTCTTCAATAGAAAGCTAATTTTTCACCTGGGCTGCAGTCACTATAGACAGGTGATCTAACTGAGCCTGACTAGATTCTACTTGAATCTATCCTCTATACTCCTCAGTCTTCCTCTTCAGGTGGTCGATCTGGACTGACTTATTTTTCATGATGCAAGCTGCCTGTTCATGCCACTCTTCATGCTCCTGCTGCATCTTGCGGCTATTTTCTTTTAGAGCCGCATTCTCTACTTTCAAGACCCTCTCTAAAAGTGTAATTCCTCTGATAGTTTCCTCCATCATTTGTCGATATTGTTTCTTTAATGGTGTCACCATTCCCTCCTTATACCCTTGTGAGGATTGGGGCATGCTCACATCCTCCTACGACTTCATGGCTTCGTTCTGACTTTCCTGTAGTGAGGGGTCTGGAAAGCACATAGTGTCCTTGTCACTAACTGGAGCAGGGTTCACCTTTTCTTTTCCCTTGGCCTGGCCCCGCAACTTCTCTGCATTTTTCTTTTTAGTTGGTGCCCCCTCTTTTTCTGTATCCTTGATGGCCAGTTGGGCAGTCTAGCTTCTGGTATACCGTTTTGCAGGGGTCAAAGGCCCCTTCTACCAAGAGCTCTTCCTAGAAGTTTCACTGGTCACCACAACTTCATCATCCTCATCATCTTTTTCCACCTTTGTTCCATGCGTCCATGGTTTCTTTTTCCACTTATTTGTGGGTTTCTTTTCGTTGACCCCTAAAGAGTCAGAATCTCCATCCTCCACAAAATTATTTTCTTGCAGAAAATCCTCCCAAGTATTCTCATGTTTCCGCAGGACCTCCACCAGAATAATATTTACCAGCCTGTGATGGTAGAGGTTTTCTTCTATGTGGACAACCCTCTCTTTTGCAACCGACGACATATTGATCAACGACATTTTTAAATAATAGGGAAAACTTAAAGGTTTGTCCCAGAATTGTCCAAGGAGCCTGATATGAAACAGGAAAGAAAGGCCAAG